>CM051021.1:8245057-8255057 GCA_027704905.1 Muraenolepis orangiensis | reverse complement strand
TCTTGTAACTCACCTTGTAATCTAATGCAGAAGTAATAAATACCAAAAAAAAACAATTTATTTTTCATATATATTGCATGGGCCTTTATGTGGAGGAGAGAGAGAGAGAGAGAGATGACAAGCTAAGCTTGTCTTCCGGGATACATTCACTTACAATAGTCATCTAGCAGACGCTTTTGTCCAATGCGACTCACAATACGGTAACTCAACATGGGTAGGCAAGAGAACTGCTAGTCACCAGAAGTCATCATAAGGGCATTTCCTTTCTCACGAGCCTCCCAAGAGTGGAACCAGTGCTCAGGTGAAAGTACTGCTAGTAATATGTTGGCTGCTTACGACCGAACTAACTAACAAGCCAGCAAGCGGGCAAAACCCGTAGAGCTAACAAGACGCAAAGTGCTAAGAGGCAGGGTCAGGGCTACATTTGATAGCGCCGGTGTCCGGGCCCTTCGAGTGGGGGTGGGGGGGGGTTGACGCCATTGCCCTGGAAACCTGAGCTTCTCCTCAGGCAGGAGCTCCCATGACAAAGGAGGTTCCCCCGGCAACCGGTCGCTCCGGGAGACTGTCGCCGTTCAGGCAGCTCGGGGGGCTCCCGACGCGGAAACAAAACGTGTGGTCGAGCAAGCTAGCGCGGTGAGCTTCATCTGCTACGGCCTCTGCAAGTTCGTAGCTTGTTCCATGGCCTGGCCTGCGCTAGCGTGGTTAGCTTGACGCCGCCTGCGGCCGTACAGTGCTAACGCTGCAGCGTCGCTAGGCTCGGAGTTTTTCAATGACGCCAACACTGGTGTTGGGTTACTTCTCGGTTCGGGTGACAGGGGGGAGGATGACGGGGGTTTGTCTCTCTCGGTCTGTCGGTCTCTCTCTGTCCGTCTCTGGCTCTCGGTCGGTCTGTCTTTCTGTCTGGTTATCCGTCTCTGGCTCATGGTCTGGCTCTCTTGCTCTCTATCTCTCTCTCTCTCTAGGTCTGTTGGTCTCTCTCTCGGTCTATCTGCCGTACTTATTTTCCTTGCTTATATCCTATCATCGCAAATATGATCTGCAAAAATGTGTAAATGCAAATAGGCCTTCTCGCTGACACACATTATTTAGAAACAGCAGCATAAGTAGAAGCCTACTTGCTTGCAACACACACACGCACACGCGCACACGCACACGCACACACACAGTTGGTGGGGCCTGCAGTGCAGCTGCAGCGGGTGCCAGGTTTCACACTATAAGGCTTTCTTCCTGGCCACACACACACACACACACACACACACACACACACACACACACACACACAGTATATTCACCAACCATGTAAGCAACACGCCCTTGAAGCGGGTTGCTTACGAGATTCTTATCTGCCATGATTCTGAATCAATTCACAAATTCCACTGTATTTATTTACCTCCTCCATTGAAGATAGGAGGAAGGTTATGTTTTCGCCCCCGGTTTGTTTGTTTTGTCTGTTTGTCTGCGAGCAAGATAACTCAAAAAGTAACGTACGGAATTGGACAAAACTTGATGGGCCAAGGAACAGTTGATTCAATTTTGCTACAGACCCCAATACAAATCCGGATACAGGGGACTTTTTGGTGTGGCATGAGGTATGCACTCTCTTTTCTTTTGTCTTAGGTCTGCCTTTGTGTCCTCACATAATTGCTGGAGTTGAGCAGTTTGAGCCGAGGTCTGCTGGAAGAGACTGGTTCGATTCCCACACCGCTCCGATGCTACACGTAGCTCCGACGCTACACGTCATCTTCTTCCGCCTCAACTTTGCTGTGGTGGGGGGCCTTCCCCGCTCCCCGTCCACAAAGGGAGCAAGGAAGCGCCACGACGAAATGCATTCAAACAGACCGGCTTTTCCGTATCCCATTCTGCTCGTCGGTGGAGGAACAGGGGATTGGTGTATTTCCTCCGTCTCCCTTCCGTGAGTGATGGGAGTGTGGAATACGCCGGGCTAAATATAGACCACGAGCAAGGAGGCCCTCTCGTGCTCTGCCAGGCTTTAGGCTCGAGACGACACAGCAGAGTGTATACGGTGTGCACACAATGCTACTGTACTGTTTCAGATGGGGGGGGGGGGCGGGGAGGAGACCTTGATGGAAACAGAGAGGGAGAAACCACGATTTATATAGAGGGAGTCCGTCTTTATGGACAGAGGTGGAGGACGAGGTGGAGAGGGAGAGAGAGGGATCTTGATGGACAGACGGAGAGGGCTGGATAGAGAAACCTCGTTAAACAAGGAGAGGGGGAGAGAGACCTTGGTGGACAGATGGATGAAGAGAGATGGAGACCTTAGTGGACAGAGGGGGGGGGAGGGAGAGAGAGAGATCGAGAGACCTTGGTGGACCGAGGGAGAGCTCCATCTTTCCTCTATCCCTCTCCATCTCATTAGTGGGGTGACTCACCCTCCCATCTCCTCCCTCTCTTGCTCTTAACCATCACTTACTGTTCCTGTCTTCTGGTTTCTCCTCCTCCCTCTCGGAAGCTCTTATCAGACCATCTCTATCCTTTCTCCTCTCCTCTCTCCCCCCCCCCCTCCACCGTGTGTGTGTGTGTGTGTGTGTGTGTGTGTGTGTGTGTGTGTGTGTGTGTGTGTGTGTGTGTGTGTGTGTGTGTGTGTGGTGTGTGTGTGTGTGTGTGTGTGTGTGTGTGTGTGTGTGTGTGTGTGTGTGTGTGTGTGTGTGTGTGTGTGTGTGTGTGTGTGTGTGTGTGTGACGATAAGGAGAACAAAGGTGGCCTAGCCCACTGGCCCCTTGTTTACCCTCATGCAGTAATAAATCATGGCTTCACCCCCTCATCCCTCAGTGCAGTGATTCTCTTTTATGGTCGGGGGGCGTAGCCTACATCTACATTACATTCCATCCCGGCTCAGGACGACCTTCCCCCCCCCCCCCCCCCCCCCCCCAAATCTAGCTAGTTGGGCTGGTGGCCGGTAGCGTGTAACATGCACTTTGGTAGGCCGTAAAACAAGGTTTATATCAGTTGGGCTTTAGGAGGGAAGCAAAGTTAGTCAGACGCATGCGGAGACTTTTCAGTCGGTCGACCTAATCGGCTGGCTAGCTGACTAATCGATGGGGATGTCTCATTAAATGCATGAAAGCACTTAATTAATTGTGTGTGCGTGCATGCTACGTCTATATGTGCGCGCACATGCACATGCCGAGTCTGCTTCTGTTTCTTATAGCTCTGATGTTTAGCTGCATCCACAAGGTCTCTCTCTCTCTCTCGCTCTCTCTCTCTAGGTCTCTTTCTCGGTGTCTCTCTGTCTGTCTCTCTTGGTCTGTGTCTCTCTCTCTCTCTCTCTCTCTCGGTCTGTCTCTCTCTTAGTCTGTCTGTCTGTCTCTCAGTAGGTCTGTGTCTGTCTCAATCTGTCTACCTTCAGGAATTTGGAATTTAGACTGGATGTCTCTCACTCACACGTACACACATACAGTCAGAGACCCCTGGGTGAGTCTGCTGATGGCTGCCCATGTGTTGAACTGTATGACGCCCTGGCTGTCTCTCCCTTTTCCATGTCACATGCTCTCTCTCTCTCCCTCACACACTCGTTAGACATGGGGCGAAAAATAGGCAGCTGGGCCTATTTTGTCACTAATCTGTGAAGACATTCTGCCTCCCTCCCTCTGTTTCTGTCTAAAGCAGTCTGCCATCTTTGACCAATTAGTGTGTTGCTTTGGTCTCTCTCTCTCTCTCTCTCTCTCTCTCTCTCTCTCTCTCTCTCTCTCTCTCTCTCTCTCTCTCTCTCTCTCTCTCTCCTCTCTCTCTCTCTCTCTCTCTCTCTCTCTCTACCTTGTGTTTAAGGCTGCTGTCATGGAGATGCAGCAAAACTGTTTATTTCAATACGTTTCATATTCTATTTCATCAATGTGTTTTTTTTTATTTAGCGAAACGTCTCTGACGTAATTGGTCGTTCCTCCCCGTGTCCCCATATCAAATGACCTACAGGTCATGTGCCTGTCTCTGTGCGCCGCCTAGTGGTGGCTGCTGTGTCTGAAGAATAACGTGTGTGTGTGTGTGTGTGTGTGTGCGCAGGAATATGAAACGGAGAGCAGCCGAGGAGGACCAGGCAGCCCCCCGTCTCCCCAGCAGCAGAGCGTCAGGAAGAGCCTGGCCTTCGAACCCCTCTCCACCACCGCCCTCATCCTGGAGGACCGTCCCGCGTAGGTTTCACGCTGCCATGTCACGTGCTTTGGAGTGACTCGCGTTAGCCGCGACGTGTCCACGCGTGTTTGTCACACACGTCCGCAGTTGGAACAGATGTGTTAAAACACCCCTGTGGTGGTCGTCCATTTTGATCCCGACTGAATTTAGAGTCGTCAAGTCGTCCGGTCGTCAACTGGATTTCGGGTTCTGTCTCTGTCTGTCTGTCTGTCTGTCTGTCTGTCTGTCTGTCTGTGTGTGTGTGTGTGTGTGTGTGTGGTCACCATGAATAATGCACGGATGCGAGTTCACAGTGAAGTGTTCTCTCATCAGTTGCCTGCTCACCCATTTTCTTGTATTTAAATGTGTGTGTGTGTGTGTGTCACAGTAACTTGCCTGCCAAGCCAGCAGAAGAGGCCCAGAAGCACAGGCAGCAGTATGAGGAGATGGTGGCCCAGGCCAAGAAGAAAGGTAAGCTCTCCTCTCCTCTCCACACTTATCCATGACACGAATCAAGGCCTGATCCATCCTCCCCCCATCGGGCCACCTCATTTATATTCTCAGTGGAAGTCTTTCACAATAAAAGCCACCTCTACTTTTTGAGCCCCGCCCCCCGACTTTGACTGGCTCAAGGTCGGGCTTTTATTCTCAGGGACGCAGATTAAAAGCCCCCTCCTCCCTGCTGATGCCTGCCACTTCTAAAGCAGCCAGGGGACCGTAAAGTAACTCTCAGCCTAGAAATCCATCTCCGGTGGGTGTTAACGGTTGCAGTTTTGCAGGTTTGCGAAAGTACTTTCACTTTCACTTTAAATTTTGCTGGGTAATGGCTATTTTCAGAGAGGGCATCCCCGCCTGTACAAGAGTCGCTGTGATCTGAAAGAGAGAAGGTGCCTGGTTTGCTGATTTCCCAGCGGTGCGATTCCAGTGTGTTTTTAATACAGTATTAAAAGTGCGTCAGGGAGTACCGCCGTGCTGGTTTCTCCACCGCGGGGGGGGGGTTGGTGTGATTAACAAAAGGCCAAAAACACCTTAATTGGTTGTAGCTCGGCTCGATCGAAAATGCAATGTTTTTGTGTTCTTTAGTGTATTCCCCCCCCCCCCCCCCCCCAACACTACCAGGGTAACAGACCAACTTAGGTCTAAACCTCTCTTTCACTCTTTATGCTTGCTGTTGTTTTCTTTCTTTCTTCCCTTATATCCCTTACTTCCCTTACTATGTTGTCCTCGCTTCTCTTCTCCTCCTGTCTCTCTCCCCCCCCCCCCCCCCCCCCTCTCCTGTCCCAGAGCTGAAGGAGGCGCAGAAGAGGCGGAAGCAGCTGGAGCAGCGGTGTAAGCTGGAGGAGAGCATTGGGACGGCCGTGCAGATCTGGAACCAGGACGTCCTGCCCAACTGGACCACCATGTGGGTACCCCCCGCCCCTCCCCCCCCCCCCCCCCCCCGTGTCTCCGTGTGTTGTTTACATTGACACGCTGGCGTTTAGGCAGAAAGCTTTGAGAAGACGAGAACTGCCCCCCCCGAAAGCGCGTCATTCATTAATGGAACGGACAGTGAAAACGAGGGCGGCCGTTAAATCGAAAAGTGTCGATTTGCATAAAATGGGGTCTCCGTTTCCCGGATTCACCTTCTTCTGAACGGCCCCTCATTGCGTGGAGTCATTTAGTTGAACCCGACATTGAGTTTAGTGCGTGAGCGCTCTATGTAAACAAAGACGACACACAATCAATCAAATCACTACTTGATACTGGGGCTAGCGTATGGGGTTAGTGCTCAAGTCATTCATTTCCGTTTTTTTAATCCACCGGCAGTGCGCCCACTGAACCGCTAGGAGTGTGCTGCCTCTATCATAACGTTGTCACTAACATTACACGGTCATACTTTTGCTGGACTTTCTGGACTCATTACAGCTACTGCACTGTATTCATAATGCTGCACTACTGGCACTTTAAAATGCTTTAAATGCTTTTGCACAATATTACACGTGAACATATCATCCGTCAATCACTTTATTGTGAAGTATTGTTGAAATTCATACTGCGGGAGGGAATGGGGAGTAGGCATCAAATTGTACTTGTTGCAAATGGCCAATCAAATTCTTGAATCTTAAAATCTTGAATCCCCTTAGCGCCAAAGACGCCTAATCCGCCCGACCCCCCCCCCCCCCTCCCCCTCCCCCTCCCCCCTGCAGGTGTACGTCCAGGCGGGTGAGGGACTTGTGGTGGCAGGGCGTGCCTCCCAGCGTGCGGGGCAAGGTGTGGAGCCTGGCCATGGGCAACGAGCTCAACATCACCCACGGTAACAGACAAACAGAATGTAGCGTCATCTTCTCCGTCAGAGTCACCCGGTGGCTATATAGAGCAAACCAATCGTGATCCATCCGTCGTACTACCTCATCTCTGGCACTGCCTATACATACTCTACACGCTGTTTTGACATAAGTCTGTTCCTTTTTTTATAATGGGTTAATGGATTTTATTGTATTGTGTTGTACAGTAGTAGTGTGATGTGTTGTGAATAGTACATTAAGCGTCGATAGAGTTGAGGTAAGAGGGTGAGAAAGTGAAATGATGGGGTGAGAGCGTGCAAAGAGTGGGGAATGAGGGGGATGAGAGACGAGGGTGAGAATGAACAAGAGATGTTGGAGAGAGTGAAAGCAGATTGCCTGGGTCCAGACCTTTTGAATTGGCCCACTCCACCGAGGTGACTGATTGTTCTGGCCTGTCACCGTGACATGAAACAGCGATTTCTGGCTTATAAAAACAATTATCCTATGAGTGCTGCCTGGGGGGGGGGGGGGGGGGGGGGGGGGCTGGCTGTTAGCCAATCAGCACCACGCGCTCCAGTGATTGGTTAGGGTAAATCAAATCCGCCTTCCCCCATGGAAATCGGTTAGTGTGGAGGCAATGTCAGACTGAACATTAGAAATGGAGTGGAACAATTCTGTCCGATATGAGGCTATGGATGTGAGGGCTGGAAAAGTTCATATCTGAATTGGAAAGGGCTAGTTTGGCATATTGTGCTGCAAAGTGATGGTTCTCCTCACATCCAGCCTCCATGCAAGCCTGCAAGCCTGCAACTCCTCCTCGAAACCACCCAGTCACCAGTTTCCACAGAGGGCAATCGGCCCGTCTGTTGTCACAAGGTCACGGCTCTCTGGGTGTTTACTTTGCATGTCAACCCCGTGGCCACTAGAGGGCAGTGTGATACAGAGTTTAATGGCTACCACGTGGCCACTAGAGGGCAGTGTGATACGATACAGAGTTAAATGACTACCACGTCGCCACTAGAGGGTATTGTGAGGCCGAGTTCAATGTGTCATCTCTGAAAATGTACTATCCAGTCATCCAAAGTGTTCTACAGTTAGTTAGTGTGAGATTTTGGAGTGAACCCAAGACCGTTGTAAGGTTGTTTCTGGAGCCCAACGAGGCCCCTACACCCTTGGTTGAACCCACACCACCCCTCTCTGTGTCTCCCCAGAGCTGTACAACATCTGCCTGGCCCGGGCCAAGGAGAAGTGGAACTCCCTGCCTACGCCCACCCCCAACTCTGAGCCTGAAGGTGTGTGTGTGTGTGTGTTTGTGGAATAATATATACCGATGTGCAGGGACGCTTGTTAAAGCCTTGTTCCATGCCTCCTGCTAAACTCCGCCCACCTCCCATCCCATCTCTCTGCCACGCTGCTACTCCTCGGACCGTCTCCAGACGTGGGCTCCTCAGACCGGGAGTCCAGCCTGGAGCTGATCAAGCTGGACATCTCCAGAACCTTCCCTCACCTCTGCATCTTCCAGCAGGTCGGTGGTGCTGAGAGGGTGGCGTGGGGGGGGGGGGGGGGGGGGAGAGAGAGAGAGAGAGAGAGAGAGAGAGAGAGAGAGAGGAGAGAGAGAGAGAGAGAGAGAGAGAGAGAGAGAGAGAGAGAGAGAGAGGAGAGAGAGAGAGAGAGAGAGAGAGAGAGAGAGAGAAGAGAGAGAGAGAGAGAGAGAGAGAGAGAGAGAGAGAGAGAGAGAGAGAGAGAGAGAGAGAGAGAGAGAGAGACGGTGATGTGATAACAGTGAACGGGGGGGGGGGGGGGGGAGAGTGATGAATATGTGGTGAGGGGTGAAGGAGGGATGGTGAAGGAGGGTGAGCGGGTGATAAGCGGACATGAGAGAAGGGAGATGAAGACCCACGACACACAACAGCCGTGCTCTTCCAAGTGTTGGCTTCTGTGTTCGTGGGGACTTTCCAAGGTGTGTGGGTGTGTGTGGGTGGGTGTGTGTGGGCGGGTGGTGTTGCTGGTGTTGCTGCAGTTAAAAGTGTTCCATGATGAAACAATGAATTTTCTTAAAAAAACATTTTGAAGGGTGGACCGTACCACGACGTGCTCCACAGTGTCCTGGGGGCGTACACGTGTTACCGGCCGGACGTGGGCTATGTGAGTGAGAGACACACACACACACACACACACACACACACACACACACACACACACACACACACACACACACACACACACACACACACACACACACACACACACACACACACACACACACACACACACGGGGGGGAGGGGGGACAGCTTACAACTAGGTCACACACACAGGCAGCTCACAACTTTCTCCCGTGAGTTTGAGACATTTGCGGCCTCTGAACCAACCAGCCACACACAAGTGACACCTAAGTAGCCTTTTGTTGTGCACTACAAGGGCTTTGTTTGGACCTGCGTCTGCCTTTGTCTCACTTCACTGCCTGTGGTGGTGGTGGATGATATGAATGCTGTGTCATCTCATTCACACCCACAATAACACTCAATATCAAATCCTCCTGTAGCTCTCATGACTCATAGCGATACACACCACACCTTCTCGGCACAGGGTTGTAGTGGAACTTGTCTTGACAGAGGAAGCACATCGAGGGTCTAACACCTCATGTGCCATTGGCGCTGTGAAGTCCCCCCCCCTTCCCCCCCCCGTCCCCCCCCCTACAATAGTCTGCCCTTGGTTCTTCTTCTTCTCTCTATATTAATGTTTGTCATAAAGGTACATAATTAAGAACTTAGGGGTAGGGGGTCATCTTGCTCTAGGACGTCTACAGGTTAGGCTGCAGACATCAGGGGGAATTGAACCCAGAACTTTTTGAGCCGAGCCACCACTAACACCTTGTTGATTTGGTTTAAGCTGCCGTGCAAAAAGATGACTTCCTACACACACACACACACACACACACACACACACACACACACACTCACACTCTCACACACACTGAAACCCCCCGCTTTCACCACAACCTGCAACTTAGTGTCACTAACCACTAACCTTGGCAGTGGTGGGGAATTAATTATATTAAATGTGTTTATTATGAATTTATTATGGTGTTTAAACATTAAAATATTAACCCTGTTATTTTGGTTAGTAGTTGTTCATTAATTGATTATTCAGACTTGAAACTGATATATTAAGATACAAATAATATAGGAAAATATTCTATAAATGTACAGATACATTATATATTTTTGTTTATGAATTATTATTTCTTACAATTATTTATCATAAGTGTAATAGTAGTAACAGGGAGATGCAATTGTGTAGATGTGTGTGTACATGGGTTAGTGTGTGTGTGTGTGTGTGTGTGTGTGTGTGTGTGTGTGTGTGTGTGTGTGTGGTGTGTGTGTGTGTGTGTGTGTGTGTGTGTGTGTGTGTGTGTGTGTGTGTGTGTGTGTGTGTGTGTGTGTGTGTGTGTGTGTGTGTGTGTGTTCTATAACTGTGTGTGTGTTTGTAGGTTCAAGGCATGTCGTTCATCGCGGCGGTGCTCATCCTGAACCTGGACACGGCGGACGCCTTCATAGCGTTCTCCAACCTGCTCAACAAGCCCTGTCAGATGGCCTTCTTCAGGGTG
>CM051021.1:8240057-8242557 GCA_027704905.1 Muraenolepis orangiensis | reverse complement strand
CCCGGGGACCGCCTCTTTCAGCACATCGCCGCCGTCCACATGGCGGGCCGCGCCGGGAAGTGGCAGCAGGTACGGATCGGGGGGTTTCTTACTCTTGTGTTTTTTTGTGTATTTAATTGTACTGCTGAATCCTTGCTTGGGGTTGTGTGAATAAATGATACAAATCTAGAGTAACTCTGGCCAGTTACTATTCCGACAACGCCCTGACCACCCGTCCCTGTCTCTGTCCTGCTGCCCTCCCAGGTCCTGCAGAGCCTCCAGAAGGACCTTGAGAGGTCCAGTCCGGTCCTGAAGCGCTGACACCCAAAGACGTCCCTTTCCTTCCCCACCTCACCGTCCACCGCCTCCCTCGTTCCGTTCCGTTTCTTTTGTTTCCTCCGTTTGCTCTGTCCTCCACCAGGGGGCGCTGCGGCTGCTGCCCCTGCAATGGCAGCTCGGTCCACGGAGGGATGAGGTACAGGACCCGACAGTGGGGCCCTAGGAACCCCCGGACTGGACTGGGTTAGGCTGGGGATGGAACTATGGGTCACTGTTCCATTTGTTGGGGGGGGGGGGGGGGGGTTGGCCTGTTGTGAGGGTGGGAAGGGGGACTTGGGTCCAGCCGACCCCGACTGCCCTTGGGTCATCCAGGTGAGCCGGTCTCTGGGGTGCACTGGGATAGCCGAGGTCTGGAGGTACCTCTGACTCTGCAACCCTTGCCCTGTTGAAAGGGTGCCACGAATGCATTTTGTGCACTCCTGGATCTCTGCTCGTGGAAACTAGTTCCTAGTTTCAGCCCTGAGACCCAGAACTCAAACGGAACCATTCCAGCGGACCTCTTCATTGATTTCCCTCCCCCCCTCCCTCCCTCCCTCCCTCTGCTTTCATATCATACTGTATCTCTCTCTCTCTCTATCTGTATCTCTCTCTCTCTCTATCACTGTCTCTCTGTGTGTTGGGTAAACAACATAAGATGGGGAAATGCACTACAATCTCAAGATCGATTGCACTTGTGGTCTGAGTTCTGCAGACGCTGTGTCGAAGGTAAAGCCTCGGTCTCTCTCTCTGTCTGTATGGGGCTTGATCTCTCTCTCTCTCTCTCTCGTCGTCTGGGTTGATCTCTCTCTCTGTCTCTCTGTCTGTCTGGGGTTTGATCTCTCTGTCTCTCTGTCTGTCTGGGGTTTGATCTCTCTGTCTCTCTGTCTCTCTGTCTGTCTGGGGTTTGATCTCTCTGTCTCTCTGTCGCGCTCTCTCTCTCCACTAGTACATGTATTTGTGTATTTTTCCCTGGTCTGTTGAACTATGGTGTGTTTTTGTTTGTTTTGATGTGTGTGTGTGTGTGTGTGTGTGTGTGTGTGTGTGTGTGTGTGTGTGTGTGTGTGTTGTTCTTCTTTTTGGTTTTATTTATTCATTTCTGTATACCGTTCCATGAAGTTATAGCGTTGTCTTTGGGACAAGCGGGCTGCTAACTGTATTTGAGGTTAAAACACAACAACAGAAGAATGTAGATCCACAGAAGTACTTTGCTGTAGCTTGTTGTCGCTGGCGCAAACCCCCACCACCGCCCCCCCTCGTTCTTATTTTTAATAAGTATATTATACTTAGTATATATAATATTTTACACCAAAAAGAAAAAGATGAAAATATCCTGTTACTTTTAAAAAACAATGTATTTTAAGTTTTAGTAACCCACTGTTCAGCAATCCGATCCACCAGTTCCATAACGGCAGCCTGTACTCCTGTACTCCTGTCTTGTTACGGTACATTTGAATTGAATTCAATATTAATTCATTAATTATAAACGTCTCCTAAGTGGGAGATGGGGATGCTGGTACGGTGCTGTGGGTTTCCTCCCAAAAAACCAAGTGATTCTACCAAGTTCTTCCATTTAAAGTTCTAGAAGCCTGGAAAGTTCTGGAACATTAAAAAAAAAAAAAAAAACACCTGTATGTCCAATCCGATCGCCCAGATCTCTCACTGTAGCTTACTGTAAAAAAAAAAGAAGCAATCGGCACATCCCCTCAGACATTGGATCAATCGAAGCTAAAAATGTAGCCGTGAAGGTTGTCACTAAGGAATAAGATGAATCTTTGTTTTACTTTGTTTTTAACACGGTCACCATTTGCGGTTGACTTATTGCGCGCACAAGACCTGAATGAATACTACCTAACGAACGTCGGGCAGCAAGTCGATACTTAAAACTGGCAGAAGGAAAATCGTGAATTCGTTTTTTAAAGCTACGAACGCCACTTTTACCAATTACCACGTTTCAAAAGAGCGACCCCTTTTTTTTATTGCGTCGATTTTTGTTTCGTGCGTGCCGACAAACTGACGTGTTTTACCTCAAGAGTAGGGAAAAAACCCTTGTTTTTATTTTGCACTCCTTCCTACCGTTGGTGACCATCAGACCTTTTGCACACCTGCCTTTTTAACATTTGTGCCTCGCATTCCACAAAATGTCCCCAATGACGATGCAAATTTGTGTGTGTGTGTGTGTGTGTGCGCGCACCTGCGAGAGAAT
>CM051021.1:8230873-8239057 GCA_027704905.1 Muraenolepis orangiensis | reverse complement strand
ATATATATACAGTGTGCGAACTATACCACGGTCTCCGGGGGAGCCGGGATTATTTTTTTTGCGGTGGGGGGGGGTAAATGCTGATCCGTGCATTAATAGCAACAGCACAGACATAGGCCTATTATAAAGAGAACATCTGTTGCACACGGGGTGGTGCCACAGGTCTACATTTACATGAAACGTCCCGATGGATCATGGTCATGTCAACAGATTTCCCGAGCATGTATGGGCTACGCAAACTTCAATCAACTTGATAATAAATAATCCACGGACCACCAATGTAACGTTTGACTGTTTAATTAAATCAACTTAAAATGACTCAAAAACAGGCAACGTTGTTTCACATGGGCTATAGCCTATTATGGCTGTAGCCCACACAGAGCCGAACACACGCGATAAGAGCAGCCAGCGGCACCAACCATGAACAATATTAATATTAATAATACAGCTATAGCACAACACAACCCTCTCACTGCCTGGAGAGACGCGACGCCACACACACAACACAACGATGCACAGAGCCCTTCTCTCGTGTCGCCCGCAGCTCCACCAGTGGGTGGAGCTGCGGGCAGCGTGCAAGCGTGTCGCCTGCTTCCACGCTGCCCGCAGCTCCACCAGTGGGTGGAGCCCCCAGTGGGTGGAGCTGCGGGCCACCAGTGGGTGGAGCTGCGGGCAGCGTGCAAGCAGGCGACACTTTTTTCATGAATCATAAACTCTAAATATAATTTTATTTCACTTATTTTACACCTTTGAAAAAAAATGGAATTTATTTGGTCATCATATCAGTATTTTAGAGCGCTCCCCCCAAATTTCACAAACCATGTTCCCAGGGGAGCTCATGTCACCACTAGGGGAGCTATAGCTCCCCCTGCTCCCCTCCAGTTCGCACCCTGTATATATATAAAGAAAGTTTAACCAACGGTCGACACCTTTTTCTGTGCCGTTCGCTTAGCTGTGGTGAGCTCACCGCTAACCCACCAACACCACACACACACACACACACACACACACACACACACACGTCATGCCCCCACCCTGTACAGAGTGACGTCACGTCATTATGTCTCTCTTTCTCTCTTTCTTATTATTATTATTATTATCATCATCACAGTTTGGTTACCGTGAATAAACGGAAGATCTGCGTCGACCCCAAGGCCCCCTGGGTCCAACGCATCGTGAAGCGTATAAAGGAAGTAGGCGACAGGGAATATATATATATCTATATATATAGATATATATACAGACCTATAGTAGGCTATTAACGGGCTACTATGCCTTTTGTCTTAATGGGCCTACATTGTAATCAAATAAATCTTCATACGTACAGAGTTTTGGTTGCCTATTTGTGCTTCCATTATTATTCAACTTTACATTTTCTTTGGCTACATTTGTTGTAAATATAATGACGTTTTAAATAACTGCATTATTATATAAAAAATTATTATAGTATAATAATAATTGTATTATATCAATTATACAAAATCGAAGGTGACTAGTAGTCAAATGCGGTCAAATGTCTGTTTTGATCATTTAATCATATTAAATCACAAACAGAAAAATGGAATTCACCGTACTATAAATGTTTTATATAAATACACAGCATTAAGAAACATGATTATTTTTTTAGATTTTTTTTTTTTTAAATAGCCATTAAAAAAAGTACGCTAATCGCTACTGCTACTGTTGTGGAACAACGCGGGCAGCAGCAGCAGCAGTACAGCTCCAGCCAGCACACAACAGTGAACCGGCTCTCAGGCTGTACTGGGCGGAACAGGCGTTATTCACGGTAGAGGAGGGACTCTTGCTGAGGGGAAGTAGGCTTGTCATCCCTTCAACAATGAGGAATGATGTGCTTGCCAGGCTGCATGAAGGCCACCAGGGGGTGGTAAAGTGCAGGGAGCGCGCACGACAGTCTGTATGGTGGCCCGGGCTGAGCCAGCAGCTGAGTGAGTTAGTTCTCAACTGCCGAACATGCAGCAAAGAGAGACAAAACCAAATGGAGCCACTGATGCCATCTCAATACCCGGGGAGACCATGGCAGAAGTTGGGAGCAGACCTGTTCATGCTGGAGAGCAAGACATACCTGCTGGTGGTGGACTATGCATCGAGATACGTGGAGATCGCTCTGCTGACTCCCACAAAATCAACAGACGTCATCCATCACCTCAAATCGATCTTCGCACGGCACGGTATCCCAGAGGAACCGGTGACGGACAACGGGCCGCAGTTCTCCGGAATGGCCTTTGCAGCGTTTGCAGCGTCCTACGGGTTTCGCCATGTCACAAGCAGCCCGAGATATCCGCAAAGTAATGGGGAAGCAGAACGTGCGGTCAAGACAGTAAAAGGTTTTCTGAAGAAAGCAGCTGACCCATACCGCGCTCTGCTAGCATACAGGGCCACCCCGTTGCATAACGGATACAGCCCAGCTCAACTTCTGATGGGCAGGAGACTCCGCACGACAGTGCCAACGCTTCCTGCTCTACTGGTCCCTGCTCTTCCTAACAGTGAGGAGGTTGTCCTGAAAGAAGAGGAAAAGAGGATGAGAGATGCGCAAAGCTACAACCGGCGTCATCGTTTCACGAAGCCTCGACGGGCTCATTCCCGGAAAGGAAGTGTGGGTCACAGATCAAAGTGCAACTGGAGTTGTGGTCAGCAGCCACTCTACACCGCGTTCATACATTGTGGATGGACCTCATGGGACAGTAAGGCGAAACCGCCGCCATCTCATCCCCATGGAGTCGTCACCGGCGCGGAGTGGAGGTGGTGCTACCGAGCAACTTCTGGGAGGGAGTTCGACAGAACCTCCAAAGCAGAATGTCCCGCAACCGCCAGCTACTCCCAGAACCAGGTCTGGGAGAGTCGTGGTGAAACCAACTAGGTTGGACCTGTAAGAGACTAAAAAGAAAAAGACATTCCCATAATAGAAGTTTATTTGAAGTTAAGAAATGTGTTCATGTTCTGATATGTTCGTTTTGTTATGAGGGCTTGTAAAGAGGAACGCAGTGTTTAATATAGCCTATGTTTATATAGGGCTTTAGGTAAAAGGGGTTATTTGATCAGTTCAGATAGGAACAGACCTTTTAGATATAGAGGCAGAATAATCCTCTAAGGTCTGGTGAATCAATGACAGTCTACTCATTGATTCTAGAAAGGGAGATGTGGTGTTATTGTTAATTGGTGTGCAGGCCACCGTAGTGACGTCACGGCCGGGTACGCTAGAGCAGGCTAGGCGAGGAGCGGAGCGAGACGGCTGTGTGTGGATCTAGCAATAAAATACACTTACAACCGAACACAGAGGACTCACGTGTATGCTTGTGGAATAACACGACAAGTAGTACAGCAGTGTTTACCATAGTGTCAGTGGATTGGTGCAGGTGGTTAGCTAAAGCACATTTGGTTTGGTTTGTTATTATTCATCAATGGTTTGGGTTGGTTCTTTTTGTTTTGGTTCAGCTGCCTGGTGGTCCTTTAGGAAACCGAATAAAGTCCCTCATTGCCATCATCGCTCTGAAAGAGAAAGAGAGAGAGAGAGGAGAGAGAGAGAGAGAGAGAGAGAGAGAGAGAGAGAGAGAGAGAGAGAGAGAGGAGGAGAGAGAGAGAGAGAGAGGGGAGAGAGAGAGAGGGGGAGGGAGAGAGGGGGAGGGAGGAGAGGGGAGGGAGAGGGGGAGAGGGGGAGAGAGAGAGAGAGAGACGGGGAGATGGAGAGGAGGAGAGACGGAAGGAGAGATATTTAGATATGATTGGTCATAGGTGACCAGGTGCCATAGCAGATAGATGGATATGAATAACTCACTGTCAGGTTTCTTCTTCAGTGGTGTCAGAGCTGCATTAGCCTATCGGGGGGAAATAAAACAACAGTACATGTAGGTTGAGTTCCCATTTATATACGTTTTTATGTATAATGGCCGTCAGCAGCTAGTCCTTGTATGTGTGTGTGGGTGTGTGGGTGGCACTCATACAATAGATTGACATCAAATATATCATTACTGTTTCCTGCTTGTCGCTTTAAATGCTATTATTTGGTTCAATATCTTAATGTTATTTTACTTTTCTAGCGTAAACAATTACTCAATTCATCAAACGGTGATGGGTTAATCATACATCAAATTGAATCATTGAGTTTTATTTTCATCAATTCTCCACCATATAGTTTATGGTTAAATTCTCTGGCGGGTGTGGGGGGGGGGTCACATGACTACCTTCTTAATGGCCGTCCAGTCCTCCATAATGTCCACGTCCCTCAGCATGTAGACAATGAAGGGTCCTTGAGGTGTGGACACAAACACACACATAACACATAATAAGAGACATACGACTGCGATATATGCTACATTGTAATCAAATAAATCTTCACACGTACAGAGTTTTGGTTGCCTATTTGTGTCCATTATTATTCAACTTTACATTTTCGTAGACTGCATTTTTTTTGTCAATATAATGTAGTTTTAAATGACATACACACACACACTCTGCTTCAAGCTTCAAACAGGTGTGGAAAAAAAGCTTGCAAGTTCCCAACTGAAGTGTGTGTGTGTGTGTGTGTGTGTGTGTGTGTGTGTGTGTGTGTGTGTGTGTGTGTGTGTGTGTGTGTGTGTGTGTGTGTGTGTGTGTGTGTGTGTGTGTGTGTGTGTGTGTGTGTGTGTGTGTGTGTGTGTGAGAGAGAGAACGAATGACATTTGATTTAAAGGGTCACTCATTGGTTAGTGAGCTTTGCTGTTGCAGTTACTGATTGGTACCAAAAGGGGGCACTGGAATGCGTTCGATGTTATTGAACAAACGTCACATGACTCACCCAGGCCCGACGACACACGAGGATTGAGGTTGTCTCTACAGACCCCCCCCCCCCCTCTCTCCTGGATAGTTGGAACAGCCTTTTACTGCACAGAAAGAAATCCAGGGGAACATTAGTTACCCCTAAATGTCCGCCGTGGGGGTGCGTGGGCGGTCCTTATTGTCATGGAAACATGTGTTGCGTTGGCACACACACACACACACACACACACACACACACACACACACACACACACACACACACACACACACACTGCTTCAAACAGGTGTGGAAAATGGACAGCTTCCAAGTTCCCAACTAAAACCCAATACTTTTAAAACTGTCCAAATGTCCTGCCTTAGATTTCCTCAATGCGAAAAAATAATGAAAAATGAGACAATTGGTTGAAACGATGTGATTGATTCCCCATCAGTTAAGTGTGGGGGCACCAAGCAAACCAGCTGACGTTTTATACCGTTTTCATGTCATGTACAATGTAGTATAATAAAAAATAATATATATATATAAAGAAAGTTTAACCAGCGGTGCACAAAAAACGTCTGATTGTGTTTACCTACTTACAGGACATGTCTAACCGGACACCTTTTTCTGCACCGTTCTCTTAGCTGTGGTGAGCTCACCGCTAACACACACACACGCACACACACACGCACACACGTGTCATGCCCCCACCCTCTTGTCTTCTACCTCCACCCCCCTGCTCCACCTTCCATCTTCTGGTCGTACACATATATATCTGGTGGAGGACTCTTGTGGAGCTCCACTTGTCTCAGCGGCAGGCAGCACCACGAGTCATGCGGGCGGTCTGTGTCTTCCTCCTGCTGTGCGTCGTCGGCGCGGCGCTGGTGCCGTGGACCGTGGCCAACAGTAAGTCAACTATTAAGGTTACTTAACAGTTCATTAGAGTTGGTTATGGTCTATCCGCAGAACTTTAACTGTTGTTGTTTTTATCTCTCTCTCTCTCTCTCTCTCTCTCTCTCTCTCTCTCTCTCTCTCTCTCTCTCTCTCTCTCTCTCCTCTCTCTCTCTCTCTCTCTCTGACGGAATTGGTCCCGATTCCTGCTGTTTCGAATACTACGATAAACCGGTGGCCATCGACAAAGTCAGCAAATTCTTCTCCACGGACTCCCGCTGTCCGAAGGCCGCCGTCGTGTAAGTGTGACGACGACAAACAAACAAACTAAAAAATATATATAATCTTTTTTTTTTTTTGTCAGTTTCAATATACAGCGTGACGTCACGTCGTTATGTCTCTCTCTCTTTCTTCTTCTTATCATCATCATCACAGTTTGGTTACCGTGAGGAAACTGAAGATCTGCGTCGACCCCAAGGCCCCCTGGGTCCAACGCATCATGAAGCGTGTAATACTAGGCTATTAACGGGCTACTATACCTTTTGTCTTAATGGGTCTATTTTGTATTGACTGCGATATATGCTACATTGTAATCAAATAAATCTTCATACGTACAGAGTTTTGGTTGCCTATTTGTGCGTCCATTATTATTCAACTTTACATTTTCGTAGACTGCATTTTTTTTGTAAATATAATGTAGTTTTAAATGACACACACGCACACACTCTGCTTCAAGCTTCAAACAGGTGTGGAAAAAAAAGCTTGCAAGTTCCCAACTGAAGTGTGTGTGTGTGTGTGTGTGTGTGTGTGTGTGTGTGTGTGTGTGTGTGTGTGTGTGTGTGTGTGTGTGTGTGTGTGTGTGTGTGTGTGTGTGTGTGTGTGTGTGTGTGTGTGTGTGTGTGTGTGTGAATGACATTTGATTTAAAGGGTCACTCATTGGTTAGTGAGCTTTGCTGTTGCAGTTACTGATTGGTACCAAAAGGGGGCACTGGAATGCGTTCGATGTTATTGAACAAACGTCACATGACTCACCCAGGCCCGACGACACACGATGATTGAGGTTGTCTCTACAGACCCCCCCCCCCCCTCTCTCCTGGATAGTTGGAACAGCCTTTTACTGCACAGAAAGAAATCCAGGGGAACATTAGTTACCCCTAAATGTCCGGCGTGGGGGTGCGTGGGCGGTCCTTATTGTCATGGAAACATATGTGTTGCGTTGGCACACACACACACACACACACACACTGCTTCAAACAGGTGTGGAAAATGGACAGCTTGCAAGTTCCCAACTAAAACCCAATACTTTTAAAACTGTCCAAATGTCCTGCCTTAGATTTCCTCAATGCGATGAAAAATTAGACAATTGGTTGAAACGATGTGATTGATTCCCCATCAGTTAAGTGTGGGGGCACCAAGCAAACCAGCTGACGTTTTATACCGTTTTCATGTCATGTACAATGTAGTATAATAAAAAATAAATATATATATAAAGAAAGTTTAACCAGCGGTGCACAAAAAATGTCTGATTGTGTTTACCTACTTACAGGACATGTCTAACCGGACACCTTTTTCTGCACCGTTCTCTTAGCTGTGGTGAGCTCACCGCTAACACACACACACGCACACACACACGCACACACGTGTCATGCCCCCACCCTCTTGTCTTCTACCTCCACCCCCCTGCTCCACCTTCCATCTTCTGGTCGTACACATATATATCTGGTGGAGGACTCTTGTGGAGCTCCACTTGTCTCAGCGGCAGGCAGCACCACGAGTCATGCGGGCGGTCTGTGTCTTCCTCCTGCTGTGCGTCGTCGGCGCGGCGCTGGTGCCGTGGACCGTGGCCAACAGTAAGTCAACTATTAAGGTTAATTAACAGTTCATTAGAGTTGGTTTTGGTCTATATGGTTGGTTATGGTCTAACTTGAACTGTTGTTTTTATCTCTCTCTCTCTCTCTCACTCACTCACTCACTCACTCACTCACAGACGGAATTGGTCCCGATTCCTGCTGTTTCAAATACTACGATAAACCGGTGGCCATCGCCAAAGTCAGCAAATTCTTCTCCACGGACTCCCGCTGTACGAAGGCCGCCGTCGTGTAAGTGTGACGACGACAAACAAACAAACTAAAAAATATACATAATCTTTTTTTTTTGGTCATAGTTTCAATATACAGAGTGACGTCACGTCGTTATGTATATAAATTGCATTTTAATTTTTTTACTTTATTCTACTTTTATCTATTTTTATCTTATTTTTATCTTATTTTTATAACTGCTGTCTGTCGTCGGGTATTGCACATAAGATTTTCACACCACTGCTTTATACTTGTGTAAACTGTGAAGTGACAATAAACTTGACTTGACCATGTCTCTCTCTTTCTTCTTCTTATTATTATCATCATCATCATCATCAGTTTGGTTACCGTGAAGAAATGGCGGATCTGCGTCGACCCCAAGGCCCCCTGGGTCCAACGCATCATGAAGCGTGTAATGGAGATCAACATGTGAAGGAAGTAGGCGACAGGGAATATATATAT
>CM051021.1:8223373-8225873 GCA_027704905.1 Muraenolepis orangiensis | reverse complement strand
GACCTGTAAGAGACTAAAAAGAAAAAGACATTCCCATAATAGAAGTTTATTTGAAGTTAAGAAATGTGTTCATGTTCTGATATGTTCGTTTTGTTATGAGGGCTTGTAAAGAGGAACGCAGTGTTTAATATAGCCTATGTTTATATAGGGCTTTAGGTAAAAGGGGTTATTTGATCAGTTCAGATAGGAACAGACCTTTTAGATATAGAGGCAGAATAATCCTCTAAGGTCTGGTGAATCAATGACAGTCTACTCATTGATTCTAGAAAGGGAGATGTGGTGTTATTGTTAATTGGTGTGCAGGCCACCGTAGTGACGTCACGGCCGGGTACGCTAGAGCAGGCTAGGCGAGGAGCGGAGCGAGACGGCTGTGTGTGGATCTAGCAATAAAATACACTTACAACCGAACACAGAGGACTCACGTGTATGCTTGTGGAATAACACGACAAGTAGTACAGCAGTGTTTACCATAGTGTCAGTGGATTGGTGCAGGTGGTTAGCTAAAGCACATTTGGTTTGGTTTGTTATTATTCATCAATGGTTTGGGTTGGTTCTTTTTGTTTTGGTTCAGCTGCCTGGTGGTCCTTTAGGAAACCGAATAAAGTCCCTCATTGCCATCATCGCTCTGAAAGAGAAAGAGAGAGAGAGGGAGAGAGAGGGAGCGAGAGAGAGAGAGAGAGAGAGAGAGAGAGAGAGAGAGAGAGAGATAGAGAGAGAGAGACGGGGGGAGGGAGAGGAGGGGGGAGAGAGAGAGGGGAGGGAGAGGGGGGAGAGAGAGAGAGAGAGAGACGGGGAGATGGAGAGGAGGAGAGACGGAAGGAGAGATATTTAGATATGATTGGTCATAGGTGACCAGGTGCCATAGCAGATAGATGGATATGAATAACTCACTGTCAGGTTTCTTCTTCAGTGGTGTCAGAGCTGCATTAGCCTATCGGGGGAAATAAAACAACAGTACATGTAGGTTGAGTTCCCATTTATATACGTTTTTATGTATAATGGCCGTCAGCAGCTAGTCCTTGTATGTGTGTGGGTGGCACTCATACAATAGATTGACATAAAATATATCATTACTGTTTCCTGCTTGTCGCTTTAAATGCTATTATTTGGTTCAATATCTTAATGTTATTTTACTTTTCTAGCGTAAACAATTACTCAATTCATCAAACGGTGATGGGTTAATCATACATCAAATTGAATCATTGAGTTTTATTTTCATCAATTCTCCACCATATAGTTTATGGTTAAATTCTCTGGCGGGTGTGGGGGGGGGGTCACATGACTACCTTCTTAATGGCCGTCCAGTCCTCCATAATGTCCACGTCCCTCAGCATGTAGACAATGAAGGGTCCTTGAGGTGTGGACACAAACACACACATAACACATAATAAGAGACATACGACTGCGATATATGCTACATTGTAATCAAATAAATCTTCACACGTACAGAGTTTTGGTTGCCTATTTGTGTCCATTATTATTCAACTTTACATTTTCGTAGACTGCATTTTTTTTGTCAATATAATGTAGTTTTAAATGACATACACACACACACTCTGCTTCAAGCTTCAAACAGGTGTGGAAAAAAAGCTTGCAAGTTCCCAACTGAAGTGTGTGTGTGTGTGTGTGTGTGTGTGTGTGTGTGTGTGTGTGTGTGTGTGTGTGTGTGTGTGTGTGTGTGTGTGTGTGTGTGTGTGTGTGTGTGTGTGTGTGTGTGTGTGTGTGTGTGTGTGTGTGTGTGAGAGAGAGAACGAATGACATTTGATTTAAAGGGTCACTCATTGGTTAGTGAGCTTTGCTGTTGCAGTTACTGATTGGTACCAAAAGGGGGCACTGGAATGCGTTCGATGTTATTGAACAAACGTCACATGACTCACCCAGGCCGGACGACACACGAGGATTGAGGTTGTCTCTACAGACCCCCCCCCCCCTCTCTCCTGGATAGTTGGAACAGCCTTTTACTGCACAGAAAGAAATCCAGGGGAACATTAGTTACCCCTAAATGTCCGCCGTGGGGGTGCGTGGGCGGTCCTTATTGTCATGGAAACATGTGTTGCGTTGGCACACACACACACACACACACACACACACACACACACACACACACACACACACACACACACACACACACACACACACACACACACACACACACACACACACACACACACACACACACACACACACACACACACACAGCTTCAAACAGGTGTGGAAAATGGACAGCTTCCAAGTTCCCAACTAAAACCCAATACTTTTAAAACTGTCCAAATGTCCTGCCTTAGATTTCCTCAATGCGAAAAAATAATGAAAAATGAGACAATTGGTTGAAACGATGTGATTGATTCCCCATCAGTTAAGTGTGGGGGCACCAAGCAAACCAGCTGACGTTTTATACCGTTTTCATGTCATGTACAATGTAGTATAATAAAAGATATATATATATATAAAGAAAGTTTAACCAGCGGTGCACAAAAAACGTCTGTGTTGACCTACTTAC
>CM051021.1:8168373-8220873 GCA_027704905.1 Muraenolepis orangiensis | reverse complement strand
GTTTGGTTACCGTGAAGAAACGGCAGATCTGCAAATATATATATATATATATCTATATCTATATCGATATCGATATCGATATCGATATAGATATATATATATATATATATCTATATCTATATCGATATCGATATCGATATAGATATATATATATATATATATATATATACAGACCTATACTAGGCTATTCACGGGCTACTATACCCTTTGTCTTAATGGGCCTATTTTGTATTGACTGCGATATATGCTACATTGTAATCAAATAAATCTTCACACGTACAGAGTTTTGGTTGCCTATTTGTGCGTCCATTATTATTCAACTTTACATTTTCGTAGACTGCATTTTTTTTTGTAAATATAATGTAGTTTTAAATGACATACACACACACACTCTGCTTCAAGCTTCAAACAGGTGTGGAGAAAAAAGCTTGCAAGTTCCTGTGTGTGTGTGTGTGTGTGTGTGTGTGTGTGTGTGTGTGTGTGTGTGTGTGTGTGTGTGTGTGTGTGTGTGTGTGTGTGTGTGTGTGTGTGTGTGTGTGTGTGAGAGAGAGAGAACGAATGACATTTGATTTAAAGGGTCACTCATTGGTTAGTGAGCTTTGCTGTTGCAGTTACTGATTGGTACCAAAAGGGGGCACTGGAATGCGTTTGATGTTATTGAACAAACGTCACATGACTCACCCAGGCCCGACGACACACGATGATTGAGGTTGTCTCTACAGACCCCCCCCCCCCCTCTCTCCTGGATAGTTGGAACAGCCTTTTACTGCACAGAAAGAAATCCAGGGGAACATTAGTTACCCCTAAATGTCCGGCGTGGGGGTGCGTGGGCGGTCCTTATTGTCATGGAAACATGTGTTGCGTTGGCACACACACACACACACACACACACACACACACACACACTGCTTCAAACAGGTGTGGAAAATGGACAGCTTGCAAGTTCCCAACTAAAACCCAATACTTTTAAAACTGTCCAAATGTCCTGCCTTAGATTTCTTCAATGCGATGAAAAATGAGACAATTGGTTGAAACGATGTGATTGATTCCCCATCAGTTAAGTGTGGGGGCACCAAGCAAACCAGCTGACGTTTTATACCGTTTTCATGTCATGTACAATGTAGTATAATAAAAAATAAATATATATATAAAGAAAGTTTAACCAGCGGTGCACAAAAAATGTCTGATTGTGTTTACCTACTTACAGGACATGTCTAACCTGACACCTTTTTCTGCACCGTTCTCTTAGCTGTGGTGAGCTCACCGCTAACACACACACACACACACACACACACACACACACACACACACACACACACACACACACACACACACACACACACACACACACACACACACACACACACACACACACACACACACACACACACACACACACACACACACGTGTCAAGGGGTGCTTTGGCAATCCTGGGGGGTGCTGAAGCACCCCCCAGGATTGCCAAAGCACCCCTTAAGCACCCCCAATAAATATGTGTTTTAAAAAAAAAATCCCAGCAATCCTGGCTACCCTGCGTGACATCATCGGCCTGTCAAATCTACACCGGAGGACAGAGGCGAGAGCTCTCAGTGCAATCATCGACGAGACATTTGTTGTACATCTCATTATGTAGCAGTCCCTCGAATAAAACAGAGTCTTTGACTGATGTTGACCATTTATTTTCCGTTCCTTCAGAGTGATATAACACCGTAAGAACTGTGGTACATAAAGTAGAAAGGGGGGGGGGGGTAATTAGAACATATTCTCCGTAACATTCTCCATCACTTAACACACACGTTAGCTACCGAGAAGCTCTAAGCTAGGCAAAACACATTAGCTACAACACAGAGCCAAACAACGGTTAGAAATTTGTTACACAAATTAAACAAATACATTTGTTAATGTTACAAATTGTTAAGCTATTATTGTTAAGTTCACACCACATTAACATACCTTTTTGCTTCTTCGGGGGTTGCTATGATTAACACGAGAATCCTTATAAATATACTTATTCAAACTTTTCACGACACCGCACTTTATCCTTCACCGTACTTTTTTCACTCCAACGAAAGCCGGGAGCCAAACCGGATGTTAACCTTGCTAAGTTGCGCACACACCAAGCTTCCGTTTTTACAAAGTAAAAGTCACCATACTCAAAAGTTACAGGAAGTAAGAAAACACAGATAATTACACAGTATAACTAAAACATTGGAAATCTAAGTTCCTTTATAAAATTATAATTAGAAAACTGAATTGGATCCTTTACACTCCCATCAAAATTATGAGAATTTCCCACAATGAAATAACAAAATAATTTTCACATCTGAAATAACAAGGACCCTTTATCTATGGGCTCAGGGAGCCTCTAACAGCAGAACCAACTTCTGCACAGGACGTTCTAATATGGACAGTTTGCTAAGGCGTTCACCCTTTTTATTTAAACACTTATCTCCTACTGAGATCTTCTTAGCTCGTCGGATGAGGCGGGCTACAGCCTTGACGGCTCGCGACCAAGTTGAGAACTTGGATAATCGGTCAGCGAGACTTTTCGGTTCCTGCGTGGTCTCTGTTTGCAGGGTCTGTGCCTTCTTTACTTCTGGATCGCCTATGGACAGGTTCGGTGTTATGTCCTGTTGTGTAGGTATGTCCCTTTCCCAGAGAAACCTTGGTCCCGTGAACCAGTCCGATCCAAGAAGTTTGTTCACTGTTTTTCCACGAGATGCTCCATCTGCTGGGTTGTCATCCGTGGGGACGTAGTGCCATTGTTGGGGGTTGGTGCTATGGCGGATCTTCTGGATGCGGTTTGCGACAAATGTGTGAAAACGCCGCGCGTCGTTGTTGATGTAGCCTAAGACCACCTTAGAGTCCGTCCAGAAGTATTCTTTACTCACGACATAGCCAAGCTCCTCTCTGAGCATGTTGCTGATGGTTACCGAGACCACCGCTGCAGTTAATTCAAGCCTTGGGATCGTAGTCAACTTTGTGGGAGAAACACGGGCCTTTCCTATTACTAGAGAGCAGTGAATCTCTCCTCCTTGGTTCTTGACTCTCAGGTACGAGCATTGACCGTATCCGCTGGTGCTCGCATCAGCGAAATGATGCAGTTCCGTTTCTACGACCTCTCCAAAGCTGGCAGGGATGTAAACTCGAGCGATGTTGATTTTCTCTAGGTTGGTCAAGTCACGTCGCCAGCTCTCCCACCGTGGTTTCAGCACCTCTGGCAGGAGGTCATCCCAGCCGGTGCCTTGGTGACACATCTCTTGAAGTATCCTTTTTCCATTGAGCACGTATGGCGCGAGGAAGCCAAGAGGGTCAAATATGGAGGCTACCGTGGATAATATGCCTCTACGTGTCTCTGGCTGGTCTTTCAGATCGTTATTGAATCTGAAGCTGTCTTCTTCTATATTCCAGTGTATCCCTAGCGCTCGTTCCAGTGGCATGTCCTGGAAGGCCTGAATGGCCTTTTCCACTGTGTCCGTGCTTGTGACTCCGTCGTCCACATAGAAATCTCTGGCGATGAACTGGGATCCTGCTGGATATGATTGCCTGTTTTCCTTTGCCAGGTATTTCAGGCCATAGTTCGCGCAGCCAGGGGATGACGCCGCTCCGAAGAGATGTACTTTCATCCGATAGTCTTGTGGTGGTGTGCTTGTATCACCATTTTTCCACCAAAGGAAACGAAGATAATCGCGGTCATCCTCTTGGACATGGAACTGGTGGAACATTTTCTCGATGTCACACATAAGAGCGATAGGATGTTGTCTAAATCGTATGAGGACGCCCGTCAGGTTGTTCATCATGTCGGGTCCTGTCAGGAGATGTTCGTTCAGACTAGTGCCGCCGTACTTAGCGGAGCAATCGAACACTACACGCAGTTTTCCAGGCTTTTTAGGGTGGTAGATGCCATGATGTGGAATGTACCATTGTTCACCGTGAGTACCATCTTCGTGTACCTCTTCTACATCACCTCTTTCTATAATGTCTGCCATATATGCTGTGTAGTCTTTCTTGTACCTTTCATCTCTGCTGAGCTTCCGTTGTAGATGACTGAGCCTGATCTCGGCGAGTTTTCTATTATAAGGTAGGAGAGGCCGTTGCTTAAAGGGGAGAGGCATCTCATAGTGTCCTTGGTCATTCTCCTTTATTCCTTCTTTGAGTTTGCTCAGGAACATGAGATCCTCTTGTGAGACCGTCTTGTCCTCTCCTTTGGTGTCCTTGAAATCTGACTCCAAGGCGCTTATCACATCCCTCGGAGTTGCGGGAGGGAGTTCCTTGACCGTGACTCTGTGACATAGGCCGCGTTCCGTTTCACCGTGGGAGGCTGATGAGCCGCCAACTATGCTCCATCCTAGATCTGTGAGGATGGCGTAGGACTCGTCGTCTTTTCCTGTTAATACCTTTCTTGGCGTAAGCGCTCTGGGACAGTTGTATCCAATCAGGAGTCCTACGTCGCAGCTGAGAAGAGGTGACATTTCATCTGCGATCGAATTCAGGTGAGGCCATCGTCTTGCTGTCTCATGAGTAGGTATGTGATTACGGTTCACAGGGATGCAGTCCTTTGTGTATGCGGGAGGAAGATCAATGTGAGCGCTGGAATGATAGCCTCTCACATGGAGTCCAGACACTCTTTCACTTTTCATAATAACGCTCTCTCCGAGCATGGTGGTAAGTTTCAGTTTTACAGGACAGGCTTGAACTTGTAATTTGTTACTCACTTCGCTGTCGACGAAGGTGCTGTCACTTTGGGTGTCTAGTAATGCGTAGACAAGCTGTTCCTTTGCTGGATTTCTGGCAGAGGACGCCCAGACAGGTACGATCATAGAAGTGCTGTCTGACTGGCCTCCCGTGGAGACCTTGTGTGAGATGGCTGTCGTGGTTTCATTGGCAGTGTTTGCCGCTGCAGCCGGTTCTTCAGTAGATCTTTCACGCTTCCTGTAACTTTCGTCGTGGAGACAGGTAGGGTGCCTTCCTTTGCACGTGTCACAGGCATGGCGGTGACGGCAATCTTTGGCGCCGTGGCCCGGTTTCAGACAACCGTAACACAGCCTATTGTCCTTTACATATGCTCGCCGCTCCTCCAGAGATTTGTCCTTGAAGCTTGAGCACTTTGGGAGTTGGTGTCTTTCCTCTTTACACCACATGCACGGGGACTTTCCTGTTCCTTTTCCCTGTGCGTCGTTGTTTACGGCGGTCTGAGTACTGAGGACGTTTACTTTACTTCCTTTCCTTTCCTTTGAGAATACTCTTTCATGAGTTGAAGTGTTTGACTGGAGAGCATATAGGGAGGTGACTGGGTTGCATGATATCTCTGCTTCCATCGACACAAAGCCGGAAAACTCTTTGAAAGTGGGAAAGTCTTTACCTTCCATGAGGGCCTTTGTAACTTGACGGTTCCATCGGGATGCGAGCCAGTCAGGGATCTTTTGTATGAGTTTCTGATTTTCTTCACAGTCACTGAGGATTTCTAGTCCCTTCACGTGAGGCGTAGCTTGGAGGCAGGCGTTGAGGAAGTCAGAGTATGCTCTTAAACCTTCAGCATCTTTAGGCTGTATTTTCGGCCATTTTGATAGTTTATCCCTAAAGGCTCTCTGGACGATGAATGGTTGACCGTAGCGTTTGATAAGCTTTTCCCATGCATCTCTGTATGCCTCGTCGTCGCTTCTATAGAATGTGCCTTCAAGGCATTTTTGTGCGGGGCCACTTATGTATTGCTTTAAATAAAACAATTTATCAGCAGAAGAGATGCCTTTACTATCTACTAGTGACATGAAAGAAGCCTTCCATTCTAGGAAGAGCAGTGGGTCTCCACTGAACACTACTGGGTTAGGCGCTGGTAGTCTGTTTATGGCTATACTGTCTTGGATTGCTTTGGCCAGACAGGTCACGTCACTAGATGGCGCTGAAGTAACAGCGTGTGCATTCTGTTGAGTTAGACTGGTGGGGAGAATGTGAGCTGATGTGACAGCTTGTGGGTTCTGAAACAGACTTGAGGGGAGCTGAATGTAGTTTCGTTCTATGAGCTGTTCATCATATTCCTGGACGTTCTGTTTGATCTCTCTGTCATAAGTCTGGAGTTTGATGCGAGCAGTCTCCAGGTTCCCTTTTACTTGTAGTCGCTGTAATTCAACCTTCTGCCGGTCTAGTTCCACCCTCTGCCGGTCTAGTTCCTTGTTATGCTGTTCTTCCATTAGTCTTATTTTTTCCTTTTGCTCTATTTCTTCTTCCATTAATTTGTATTGAACTTCCTTAGCGGCGAGCTCTGCGACTGCATCTGCTCTCTTGGCTGCTATACTCAGTGATGCTGAGTGACGACTTGAGTGTTGTGATTGAGAGGCAGTGCTGTAAATAGAATGGGCATAGTCGTGGGCATGTAGCTGACGGAGACGCTTCCTTTCACGCTCTGCATCAAAGTCACCATCTACTTCTGCTAAGCGCTCATAGATTATTTTCAGCATGTCTTTAGTTACTGCTTCGCATGCATCTACTTTGCGTCTCATTTCATTTGTTACTGTTGTACGTTCTCTTATTTCACCGTACACTTTCATGACATCTGCAGTTCCATTTTCAATAAGGTCTGCCATTTTAGCCATGTCAATTTCTGATATGTCTCTCTTCAAATCATCCTTGATTGTTCTGATAGAACCTTTCCAAAAGGCATATAGTGTAAGCAGTCTTTTTTCTTTTTTATCAAGTTCATCACTTTGGTAGGCTAGCATTTTTCCTGTGGGCACACTAGTACGTTCAGAACGACGTGGTAATGTTAATTCTGTAATGCTACTTTCCTTTAATTGGCTATCTGCCTCTTCCGTGGCGCCGTCCATTTTGAATTTGGCCGCGTCTTCACTTGCTTCGATGAATCACCGTTGAACGCTGCAACTCACTGCCTTGTTCTTTGCCGTCCGTCCGTTGGCAGTTAGTTGTGGCAGGTGAAAGCAAAGTTCTTACTGTAGCAGTCCCTCGAATAAAACAGAGTCTTTGACTGATGTTGACCATTTATTTTCCGTTCCTTCAGAATGATATAACACCGTAAGAACTGTGGTACATAAAGTAGAAAAGGGGGGGGGGTAATTAGAACATATTCTCCGTAACATTCTCCATCACTTAACACACACGTTAGCTACCGAGAAGCTCTAAGCTAGGCAAAACACATTAGCTACAACACAGAGCCAAACAACGGTTAGAAATTTGTTACACAAATTAAACAAATACATTTGTTAATGTTACAAATTGTTAAGCTATTATTGTTAAGTTCACACCACATTAACATACCTTTTTGCTTCTTCGGGGGTTGCTATGATTAACACGAGAATCCTTATAAATATACTTATTCTAACTTTTCACGACACCGCACTTTATCCTTCACCGTACTTTTTTCACTCCAACGAAAGCCGGGAGCCAAACCGGATGTTAACCTTGCTAAGTTGCCGCACAGTGCGCACACACCAAGCTTCCGTTTTTACAAAGTAAAAGTCACCATACTCAAAAGTTACAGGAAGTAAGAAAACACAGATAATTACACAGTATAACTAAAACATTGGAAATCTAAGTTCCTTTGTAAAATTATAATTAGAAAACTGAATTGGATCCTTTACACATTATTTTCGAGGATGTATTCAGAACAACCAAGTTCATGTCGGATCAGCTTCAGTCCGCCACTTTTGATCTTGAAGCGGCAGATGATCTGGCCCAGTCTGTTACCATTGCCATATCTGAAAAGCGGACAGAGGACAAGTGGAGGGAAATCCGAAATGAAGCAGAAAGTCTGTGCGTGAACGCAGGAATTGCACCACAGACGCAACGTGAGAGAAGGCGGGCTCAAACATCTCGACATCTGGAGGGGTTTGTAGTGGAAGCCCTGTTAGAAAGAGCACGCTTGGACACAGATGACCTTAGAACACACTCGTTCTATCCTATTATAGACAGGTTGTTAGTGGAGATGAAACGCCGCTTTTCAACAGAAACCAATGAAGTACTGAGAGGTGTGTCCGCCCTGAGCCCCAAACACACATCATTTCTGGACAAAAAAATGATACTGCCCATGGCCCGCCACTATCGAATCAGTGAGGAAAACCTGTCTGCAGAGCTTTACCAAGTTCGCCGGCTGTTGCAAAGAAAAGAAGAACAGGGACATACTATCACCAGCACCAAGGAGATTCTATCCCTCATGAGGCTATACAGAGATGCATTTATAGACTTGTACAAACTGATATGCATATCTCTGACACTTCCCGTGACCTCAGTGAGCTGTGAGCGCAGTTTTTCTTGTCTGCGTAGTTTGAAAAACTACCTGAGGAACACCAGTGGGGACTCTCGAACCAGTAACCTGGCACTGTTGGCTATAAACACCGTGAGAACAAGGGCCCTGGACAGCGACACAATCATTGATGCGTTTGCCCTCAACCACAACAACAGACGAATTGTTTTGTTATGAAGACGTCTAATGGTAAGTGCATGATGATGCACCCCCTCTGTTGCCTATTATAAATGTAATGCATTGATGGTTGAGGCAAACATTCTGACTGTTTATAGTTATTTCTATGTGGCCTACATGTGTTTAATTTTATGTTCAGAGCCAGAGGTGTGTTAGGCTTGTGGACCTTACCCGCTGTAACAGTTGTAAATATGCAGTGGTGTTTCTTTGTACATCATTTAAATGAGTATAATCACACTAATTCTGTGTTCTTCGTTTATTTATGTTCAATACCTGACAAGGTCGGAGATCAGTGGGCGGAACTTCTGAAATGTAGTCACTGTACTCTTCTTAAGATTCTTTTTGTGGGTACACCCCCCCTTTATAGTGTGTCCCTCACGTTTCCTCTTCCCTTTTTGTTTTTGTAAATGTTTCCACGTGAGAGGAGTCACTGTGAGGGATACAAAATGTTATACTGATTTGTTATATCTGTTGTCAGCTTGTCAGTGATTAAAAGGAAATGGTCTAAACTGTATGCTGGCTGGGGTCTCATCCATCCATGAACAACCCAAAACACAACGCAGAGACCGCTTAATGTTGCTCTCAAAGTGCACCAATTGATGCTTTTAACTTCAATATTTAAAAAAAAATCTTCACGGGGGAGCATGGCCCCGGACCCTCCTAGAGAGGAGGGGAGGACCCTCCTAGAGGAGGGGAGGACCGGTTACGTCCACTCCCCAAAATAGCACTTTACCCCTGCTTACACCTATATGCTGTGAGCTGATTATCGAGCCTTCATTGTAACAGTCGCGGGTGTACTGCGTGTGGGGAGTGTTGCCGTAGAAAATTCCACTGTAGTGCCGGTGCATTAATGGGAAACCCTAAATGTTTCAGCACCCTCTATGAAACGTCAAGCTACCCCACAGCACCCCCTAGAGAAAATCTCTGGCGCCGCCACTGACCGTGGCCAACAGTAAGTCAACTATTAAGGTTAATTAACAGTTCATTAGAGTTGGTTATGGTCTATCCGCAGAACTTTAACTGTTGTTGTTGTTGTTTTCTCTCTCTCTCTCTCTCTCTCTCTCTCTCTCTCTCTCTCTCTCTCTCTCTCTCTCTCTCTCTCTCTCAGACGGAATTGGTCCCGATTTCTGCTGTTTCAAATACTTCGATAAACCGGTGCCCATCGACAAAGTCAGCAAATTCTTCTCCACGGACTTCCGCTGTCCGAAGGCCGCCGTCGTGTAAGTGTGACGACGACAAACAAACTAACTAAAAAATATACATAATCTTTTTTTCTGGTCATAGTTTCAATATACAGAGTGACGTCACGACGTTATGTTTATAAATTTTATTTTTATTTTTTAACTTTTAAATTTTTATTCTATTATCTATTTTTATCTTATTTTTATCACTGCTGTCTGTCGTCAGGTATTGCACATAAGATTTTCACACCACTGCTTTATACTTGTGTAAACTGTGAAGTGACAATAAACTTGACTTGACTTGACCATGTCTCTCTCTTTCTTCTTCTTCTTCTTATCATCATCATCATCAGTTTGGTTACCGTGAGGAAACGGCGGATCTGCGTCGACCCCAAGGCTCGCTGGGTCCAACGCATCATGAAGCGTGTAGTGGAGATCAACATGTGAAGGAAGTAGGCGACAGGGAATATATATATATATCTATATATATATCTATCTATATAGATATATATATACAGACTGTAGTGCCTTCCATTAAGTCACTTCATCTTGACGCCTCAGGGGTTTCAATAGATTCCAAAATAAAACTCCTTCAAACAAAGGTAAATTAAACTCCGTGTTTACTTAAGCTCTTTACAAAGTAAATCGGTCGATTCATCAAGAATAACTCAAACTATAAACGTATCAAACTTTATCAAACTATCAACAAAAACGTATCAACGTAGCTATCAAACATATCAACATATCAACATATCAAATGAAAAACCATTTTCCTGCTGGCGTCTCCAACCATTTCCACACTGTTCTGACCCCAGTCCTTTGTCTTCAGCTAATTAACACAGGTGAGTGAGCCACAGGTGAACCACTCGGGCCAATTAACCCTTAGTGCGCCACAATAGAAGCTACAACAATATATAGATCTGCCAGCAGGTGTCATCATCACAAGTAACCAAATAATGGCTCCTACACATCACCCCCCTTACCAGGTAAGGTACAATAATAAACTAAAATAATAATACGGAGCCATACATTTCTCTCAATCCATAATCATAAATCGGAACGACATTAAACATCAGTGTAGTACATTGTTATTCAACACAAGTCCTTTTTTTTTGTCCCTTTTTTTTTTTTTACAAAAATTCAATTTAAGTCCATAAAGTCCATCGCGCCATAAGAGGCACTGCTTATACAAGAGTCAATTTGTCCATGTGTGTATGTAGTGTATGTGCATGTGTACGCATGTAAGTACGCTGCAGATGGCAGTCCTTATGTGGCGCATAGTCCATGTGAATGCACAAGATATCAGTGTACGTGCGTGCATTAATTCAAATCACATAAACATTCATATTTACATATTCACACGTTGTTTTCCAGCAATAAACACAGCTTTGCTATTGGACGATCAACAACACTTGTTTTTGTTTTCAAAGTTACACTACGAACAACTCCCTTTGAGTCCTTGTGTGCATCAACCACTCTACCTAACATCCAAGATCCCCTTGGTGCATTAGGAGCTGCAACTAAAACAATGTCTCCACACATATCATTTCTCTTTTGCTTGAACCATTTCTGTCTCTCTTGCAAACTGGGAAGATACTCTCGAACCCATCTTTTCCAAAATAAATCGGCTAAATATTGTACCTGCTTCCATCTTTTCCTACTGTAGAGTTCTGACTTGTGAAATACACCTGGGGGTAATACGGGCTGGCCTTTAAGCAACAAAAGGTGATTTGGGGTGAGAGGCTCAAGGTCAGTTGGGTTGTCTGATACTGTGGTAAGTGGGCGGCTGTTGAGAATAGATTCTACCTCACAGATGAAGGTGTGCAAGGATTCATCATCCAATGTCTGTTCTCTGGTAATGGACAAGAGTATTTGTTTGACTTGCTTTATAATTCTCTCCCATATTCCTCCAAAGTGCGAAGCGGCTGGTGGGTTGTAAGTCCATTTTATTCCTTTCTGTTGCAGGGCAACTTTCAGTTTGTTACTTTGGTTCCATTCTTTAACTGCATTCTTTAGCTCCTTGTCAGCTGATGTTAAATTCGTGCCATTGTCAGATCGTATTTGCGTCACCTGACCCCGTCTGCTTATAAATCTGCGAATAGCATGAATGCATGAATCTGTATTCAGTGAATAAGCAATTTCCAAGTGGACTGCCCTTGTAGTGAGACATGACGACCCCTCTTCACTGTGATTGGGCCAAAGTAATCAGCACCAACAAAGCTGAAAGGTGGCAAGTCTGGTGTTAGTCTTTCTTTCGGGAGGTCTGCCATCTTTTGCTCACCAAGGTTTGAATGTTGGCGTTTGCATAGGACACATTCAGAGCATATCTTTCTAGCAAGAGCATTTGCTGCCGGAATCCAATAGCGCTGCCGCAGTTTGGACAACATATGATTTCTTCCACAGTGGCCTAACTGTTCATGAACTTGTTTCAACACAAGCTTGGACACGTGATGGTGTTTTGGAAGGATCACAGGGTGTTTTTGGTCCTCTGGCATAGCCATTCTGCTTAATCTTCCTCCAGTGTGAAGTAGTCCACCTTTTAGCAAAGGATCCAGCTTACGAATTGTGCTCTGACGACTGACGTAAGTGTCACCCTTTTGCAAGGTTTCTATTTCTTCAGAGTAACATTCAATTTGAGCAAATTGTATGACGGCATGTTCTGCTGTTTTCAGATCATCCAAAGAGATGGGCTGTACATTAATGCATTTTTTACTCACTTGCATTTGTTCTTTCATTTGACATGGTTTACTTTCATCAGAATCTTTAACATTCACATTCAGCATCATTTCTTTTCTTTTCTGACTTAAGTGCAAGAGCACATTTTTCAGCTTCAGCATCCATGCAACTGCTCTGAGAAGCTTACTCCATTTTGAATGATACTGTATGAATACATGAGTAGGATTCTGCTCATTAGCTATTGTTGCCATAACGACAACATCTCTTTTCACTTCCACATCGTCATCACCACACTGTTGTGGGACGAAGTCAGAATTGGGCCATTCACATTCTTGCAACTTAAGAAAGTCTGGACCATCAAGCCAAGTGGTGGAGTGAAGTAGTGCACTAGCCCTTAACCCACGAGATGCACAGTCCGCTGGGTTGAGTTTAGTGCCAATGTGTCTCCATTGCTGTACCTTTGTAAGTTCTCTTATTGTGCTCACCCTATTGGCTACAAAGGTCTTGAATCTTTTGTTTTCATTTTTAATGTATTTCAGCACTGATGTACTATCAGACCAAAATACGGAACTCTCAAGTATAAGCTGCAACTCTGTTTTGATGAGCTTATCCATACGCACCGCAAGCACTGCTGCAGTAAGTTCTAATCTTGGCATGGTCATGTGCTTCAGGGGTGCGACACGCGACTTCCCCATTAAGAAGGAGATATGCACATTCTCTTCTGCATTCTCAAGACGAAGATATGATACACATCCATAGCCACCTTCTGAAGCATCACTGAAGTGATGTAGTTGGGCAGATGTTACCTGACCAAAGTTCATGGGCTTCATACATCTGCTGACTACGAGCTCTCTGATGTGACTCAGTCCTGTCAGCCATTCCTGCCACATCTGGACGTAGTGCGCTTGTAGCTCTTTGTCCCAGGCATAATTCTGCCTGCACAAGTCCTGCAGGATGCTTTTAGCTGTAAGAACGAAAGGACAAATAAAGCCAAGAGGATCATAAACAGAAGCTATAATTGACAATATTCCTCTTCTAGTACATGGCTGGTCTTTGAGGCTCACAGCAAAGGTAAGTTGGTCCCTTTCTACATGCCACTGGATGCCGAGACTTCTCTCCACAGGTAAATCACTGGATTCTAGGTCAAGGTCTTTGACCTCTTTTGCTCGGTCTGCCTGTGGGATGGACATGAGAACATTTCTACTGTTGCTGATCCATTTGTGCAAGCGAAAGCCTCCCATTGCACATGCGGATTCAAGCTCCTTACACATCATGATAGCATCAGCTTCAGTCGTTATACTCTTTAAACAATCATCGACATAAAAATTGCACTTTATTGTTTCCATTGTTTCTCTGGAGAAGAAGTCTTTGAAGTCTTCTGCAGTCTGTCTTAGGGCGAAACTCGCACAACTTGGTGAGGATGTTGCCCCGAATTTGTGTACAGTCATTCTGTATTCCCTAAGTGGCTGACTTGTGTCACCGTTGGGCCACCACAAAAATCGCAAGAAATTAACATGCCTATCAGCAACCCGCACCTGGTGGAACATGCTTTCTATATCTGCCATTAAGGCGATTGGCTCTTGGCGAAAGCGAAGAAGAACACCCACCAGATTGCTAGTGAGGTTTGGACCTTGTATGAGTTTGCTGTTTAAAGATATTCCCTGAAAGGAAGCTGAGCAGTCAAAGACTACTCTCAAAGTGCCCTTTTTTGGATGGTGCACTCCATGATGTGGCATATACCACACGGTTCCACTTTCTCCTTTCAGTTCATCAGACGGCACCGTCTCTGCATAGCCCTTTTCGATGACACTTTCCAAGAAGGTTGTGTATTCTTTATGATAATGTGCATTTCTTTCCAATTTCCTTTTCAGAGACAGGACCCGTTGCTGTGCCTGCTGGTAATTGCTTGGCATTGTTACATCATTGTCTTTGAAGGGTAACGGCAAGTAATAATGTCCATTTCTCAGTTCCTTTGAACTTTCCATGATTGACATGAATCGTTTGTCTGCTATTGACATCTCTGTTTTTTCCTCAGCTTTCAACTCTGGGAAATCATGCTGATATTGTTGAATCAATAAATCATTCAAATTTGCCACCGATATACGATTAACCACAGCGCATGAATGGATGCCTTTTGCTTCACATGTGGTTTCTTGCATGAGCCCATTGAGGACCCATCCTAAGGGTGTCTTAACAGCGTATGGCCCACTACCTCTGCTATTAATGATTTTCCATGGTTCCATAAGTTTGGCAGCATTTGTTCCAACTAGCAATTCAATGTCAGCGTCCACCTGTGGTATTTTCACCTCATGAAGGTATTTCCACTTATTTATTGAGTCTTGTTTTGGTATATGATGCTTTGAGACTGGCAGTTTTGTTTGCGTGTAAACCTCTGGGAGCTTATGAAACGTCTGGCCTGTCATATTACTAATTTCAAGACCAGACACTACACTGCTGCTGACTGGCCTCTCTTGCCCCATTGTGCGCAGCAGGATTTTGCAGTTTTTTCCCGGAGCGTTTAATTTCATTTTAAGTGAGTCTGCGCAAAATGTTGCAGAACTGCCAGGATCCAAGAACGCATAAGTGTGAATGATTTTGTCTGAGTTGAACATCTTCACCTTAACTGGCACAATAGCAAGTGTACACTCTCTCGTTTCACCAGTGTGCATGTCATCTTTCACGGACACCATGGCGCTACTTGCAGGTAAGACATGGTCATCTCTCCGGTCGTCCTTTTGTTTGTCTCTGTGGATATGCAGAATGGTTGGATGAGAAAGAGAACACTTTTCACAGGTCATTTTTTTCTTACAGGTTCTGCTCACATGTCCCTTTGTCAGACATCCAAAACACATGCCATTTGTTTTCATATATTCAATTCTCTCAGTGTTTGGTCTACTCTGAAAGAGCTCACAGTGTTCGAATGTGTGATTCTTTTCACAAAATAAACAAGGCCTTTCAAAGGCAGTGCTGTTTGTTTTTTGTTTACATTCATTGTTTCTTGTGCCAGGTACATGAACAACTGTAGTTGCAAAGCTGGCTCGGTCTCTAGGTTTACTGCCCACTGTTTGAGGTTTGGGCTTTAAGAAGACCTTTTTAGTTTCCACTGTGCTACTACTGCTTAGGTCTCCAAACACTGGATCGAGCATTGTTCTAGACTGTTTCTCTATAAATTCGACCAGGTCTTTGTAGGTCACTCTCTTGTCTTGGTCTTGCATGTTACACACATTCACACGCCATTTGTCACGCAGCCTAAACGGAAGTTTGGATGCAATTTGTCTGAGATTGGTAGAGTTCTCCAGCTCTCTTAGACCATCAATGTCTTGCATGGTGTGATAGCAGCTGCGCAAAAAAAGAGCATAAGACCTTAGCCCAGTGCCATCCTCAGGCTTTATCACTGGCCAGTTCAGAGCTTTAGTCATGAAAGCAGATGCAATTTTAAAGCGGTTTCCAAACTGAAATTCAAGCTGTTTTTTAGCTTCCATATAGCCTACAGTTGGGTCCATGTGCAAAAAACTCGTGACCAGGCTTCTAGGTTGGCCTTTTGTATACTGTTGCAAGTAATACAGACGATCATCCACCATAGTGGTGTTTCTTTCTATACACTGCTCAAATGCCTTGATGAAGGTTCTATAATGCAGAGCATCACCATCAAAAACAGGGATTTCCCGATCAGGAAGAAGGGAAAGTGTTTGCTGCTTGACCAACAATTCCGTTATTTCAGTTTGTTTTTTCAACACGTCAGTAATATGCTGGTTAGCTTCACTATGTGAACCAGCAAATTGAGCAGGCTGTCTACTGACTACGTGGGGAGATATGGGCTCTTGAGCAAGCTGTACGCTGTCTCTTTGGGAAGCTACGTCCTCTCTATGTGGTCTTGCAGGCCTTTGCGTTGTAGCAGGGATTTTATGTTCAGTGGTCACGTCATATCGGTAACCACCAGGTAAAAGTTTTACTTCTGACTCCCGGTAAACGCGAACCTTTGCTTCGGCAGCAGCAAGCTCAGATTCTAAGGCAACTCTCTCTCTCCGTGCTTTTAGTTTTGCCTCCTCCACATCCAACTCCAGCTTGTCAGTCAGTACTCTAGATTTTGCCTTTAGTGCTGCGCACTCTGCCTCAGCCCTTAAATGCGCTGATTCTCGCGACGCTCCACTAATGCGACTAGAACGTGCGCTTGCGGCCTTACAGCTCTGCGGCACACTAGCTTGAGATGCCTTAATAGGGTTAACTTCCCCATCCTCCTCCACCTCATCGTCTTTGCCTTCGGCCCATTTATACACTCCTTCAAGAAAACCTTGATAAAAAATCGATTTGGGCTCGTACCAATCAAGTTTGTCGGCCTCCATCTCGTACTCATCTTTTAACAAACTCTGAACTGCTACTTGTAACTCTTTAAATTCACTGAAATATCCTTCGAACAACCTAATTTGTTTTAACACAGTTTCCTTGTCTTGTGCCGCTTCTATTAGAACATTAATTTCATTTTTCTTTCGTGTCAAAACTCCAAGCTTCCCTCTACGGGTACCTAATAACTTAAACAGTTTCTTTGCTTCTTCTTCGTTCTGCTTTCCTGTCACTTCAGACTCTAACTGCTTTTCTGTCACTTCAGACTCCAACTCTAAATCAGACATTTTCGATTTTAACTGAGATATTCTCACCCAAACGTATTTGCATAATCACTTAAAGTCTCTTAAATCCAAGAATACCAAAACGTAAAGTCCTTCTCATTAAAGTTTAAGCGCAACGGCAAAGTCAATGTCAATGTGCGAGCGCGGCGGCCCACATAGTCATTGTGCGAGCACGGCGGCTCACATACAGTTCCACAGTTTACTCACACCACCAGTGAAGATGCGATGCAGATCTTTCACTAACGTTCATACATCCCGCAATTCGGAAATATATCCACGATCACGAAGTTGCAGTCTAGCTCTGCCAACGGCAGTAATCCAAAACAAGTACGCCTACTTCCAGCAATTCCAGTAATTCCAAAGCAGTGGTTTTTCAAACTTTGTAGTGCCTTCCATTAAGTCACTTCATCTTGACGCCTCAGGGGTTTCAATAGATTCCAAAATAAAACTACTTCAAACAAAGGTAAATTAAACTCCGTGTTTACTTAAGCTCTTTACAAAGTAAATCGGTCGATTCATCAAGAATAACTCAAACTATAAACGTATCAAACTTTATCAAACTATCAACAAAAACGTATCAACGTAGCTATCAAACATATCAACATATCAAATGAAAAACCATTTTCCTGCTGGCGTCTCCAACCATTTCCACACTGTTCTGACCCCAGTCCTTTGTCTTCAGCTAATTAACACAGGTGAGTGAGCCACAGGTGAACCACTCGGGCCAATTAACCCTTAGTGCGCCACAATAGAAGCTACAACAATATATAGATCTGCCAGCAGGTGTCATCATCACAAGTAACCAAATAATGGCTCCTACACAGACCTATAGTAGGCTATTAACGGGCTACTATGCCTTTTGTCTTAATGGGCCTATTTTGTATTGACTGCGATATATGCTACATTGTAATCAAATAAATCTTCACACGTACAGAGTTTTGGTTGCCTATTTGTGCGTCCATTATTATTCAACTTTACATTTTCGTAGACTGCATTTTCTTTGTAAATATAATGTAGTTTTAAATGACACACACACACACACTCTGCTTCAAGCTTCAAACAGGTGTGGGGAAAAAGCTTGCAAGTTCCTGTGTGTGTGTGTGTGTGTGTGTGTGTGTGTGTGTGTGTGTGTGTGTGTGTGTGTGTGTGTGTGTGTGTGTGTGTGTGTGTGTGTGTGTGTGTGTGTGTGTGTGTGTGTGTGTGTGTGTGTGAGAGAGAGAACGAATGACATTTGATTTAAAGGGTCACTCATTGGTTAGTGAGCTTTGCTGTTGCAGTTACTGATTGGTACCAAAAGGGGGCACTGGAATGCGTTTGATGTTATTGAACAAACGTCACATGACTCACCCAGGCCCGACGACACACGATGATTGAGGTTGTGTCTACAGACCCCCCCCCCCCCTCTCTCCTGGATAGTTGGAACAGCCTTTTACTGCACAGAAAGAAATCTAGGGGAACATTAGTTACCCCTAAATGTACGTACATGGAAACATGTGTTGCGTTGGCACACACACACACACACACACATATATATATATATATATATATATATATATATATATATACGATCGATCGATAGGCTTCCGATCATTATCGGCCGATTTTGAAGAAAAATGCGCAATCGGAGAATGCCGATCTTGCTTTAATGTTGCCGATTTCATAGCCGATCCTGCACGAGAGAAACACGTGAGCTCATCTCTTTACCAGTGAGTAAAACACGTGGGGCCCCGCCTCTTTTCTAAACAGAGTGATACTCGCCCTGCCTCAACATGTCTTTACCCTGGAATGCATGATGGATGAAACTGTTCTATAATACAGGGGTTCCCACCCTTTTTTGTGCCACGGACCGGCAGATACATGAAAAAATCTCGCGGACCGGTTGTCTATTTTCGCGGACCGGTTGTCAAAGTGTGTGTGTCAACACACACCCCTAACAAAACGGCAGGGCTCGATTTCAGTATAAACGCGCATGTACGCGGAGCGCCCGTAACAAAACCGGCTCGTTCGCGACCAACACGTCACTAGCGCTTAGTCTCTTTAGTAGCGCGTGTAACTGAAAGTCTCTCGTTATGCCGCCGATATATATTTAATCTATATATATAGATTATACCGCTATATAATCTATATATATAGATTATACTATATATATCATCTCTATATATAGATTATACCGCCCGCCGTTCACCTATACTCAAATGATTTGAGTCAAATATGATGATAAACACACAGCTGTTTCGCGGCCCGGCAGTAACACCTCCACGGTCCGGTACCGGTCCGCGGCCCGGCGGTTGGGAACCCCTGCTATAATAGACTGCTATAGCAGCAATACACTGTTGACCGCTATAGCTGCAAAACAAATAAAAAAAATCGGTGATCGGTGATCGGTGGGGCAGATATTTCTCATTGTGATCGGTGATCGGTGGCAAAAAACGTGATCGTCCCATCCCTAATATATATATATATATATATATATATATATATATATATATATATATATATATATATATATATATATCGGAAGCCGATCGATCGTCCCACCTCTAATATATATATATATATATATATATATATATATATATATATATATATATATATATAATATATATATATATTAGAGGTGGGACGATCGATCGGCTTCCGATCATTATCGGCCGATTTTGAAGAAAAATGCGCAATCGGAGAATGCCGATCTTGCTTTAATGTTGCCGATTTCATAGCCGATCCTGCACGAGAGAAACACGTGAGCTCATCTCTTTACCAGCGAGTAAAACACGTGGGGCCCCGCCTCTTTTCTAAACAGAGTGATACTCGCCCTGCCTCAACATGTCTTTACCCTGGAATGCATGATGGATGAAACTGTATTCTATAATACAGGGGTTCCCACCCTTTTTTGTGCCACGGACCGGCAGATACATGAATAAAATCTCGCGGACCGGTTGTCTATTTTCGCGGGCCGGTTGTCAAAGTGTGTGTCAACACACACCCCTAACAAAACGGCAGGGCTCGATTTCAGTATAAACGCGCATGTACGCGGAGCGCCCGTAACAAAACCGGCTCGTTCGCAACCGACACGTCACTAGCGCGTAGTCTCTTTAGTAGCGCGTGTAACTGAAAGTCTCTCGTTATGCCGCCGATATATATTTAATCTATATATATAGATTATTGTTACATCTGGCACTACACTCAGTGCACTGTATCAATGCGCAATGTGATGTATGTGGTGACCGGATCTTGTTTGATTGTGTGTGTTCATTAAATGGAGTAGACTCAACTCCAACGTTCGCTCCCGTCTCATTCTCCATTATTCGAACATATCATTGGCGACGAGAATGGCTGATTGTTCGATACCACCACCCTCCCCCTTCCTAGCCACGCCGGGCGAGCCACTGATACCGTGGCCCCGCTGGATTTCCTCGTTCGAGACATATATCCTAGCTGCCGGCTTGGAGAGAGTGTCCGCGGAGAGGAAACGTGCACTGCTGCTGCACTGTCTAGGAGCAGAGGGACAGCGTGTGTTTGAAACTCTCGGCCCCGCAGCGGGTTACACAGAGACGGTGGCCCTACTGAGGAGTCATTTCGCCACCCCACAGAGTGCTCTCCTCCGCCGCGTCATATTCGGACGGAGGCACCAGCGGCCGGGTGAGTCGGTGACACAGTACGTGGCTGATCTACGAGGTTTGGCGAGCTCGTGCAAGTTTGGCGCGTTACAAGACGAACTGATCAGAGACCACCTCATACTACACACAAACTGTGACAAGATTAGGGAAAGACTGTTGATGGAAAACGATGACGTGACACTAGCAGCAGCTCTACACCTAGCCGTTCAGGTTGAATCTGCTCTCGAATGTGCAGCTACATTGTCGGCTTCTTCCAACTCGCTAGCAGCGGACGAGGCAACAGGCGCGCGCAACTCACTGACGCCCCTCCTCCACGTGAGTACAGACAGCAGCGGGGGGAGTGTACAACTAGCCTCTCAGTCACGTGACCGCCCACACCAGCCGTGTGGGAATTGTGGCTCTCCTGCACACGACTCAAGAGCTCAGACCTGTCCTGCCCGTGGTAAAACCTGCTCCAACTGCGGGAGGCTGAATCACTTCCACAAAGTCTGTAGGTCTGCCCCAGCTAGAGCCTCCCAACCACCTACCACGATCATCCACAATGTCAGCTCAGGACGAGTGCCATTTAAAACATGTTCATTGATGGTTGGTGATGTCACTCTGCCCCTCCTCCTAGACACGGGTGCTTCGGTGTCCCTCCTGAACTGGGTGACTTATCAACAGTTCTTCTCCCACGAGCCACTGGGCCCGCCCACCATCACGCTGCGTGGCTATGCTAACTCCAAGATTGACATTGTGGGCTCCCTACAGCTTCCCGTGAAATACGGAGAGAAGACACTGCCAGTCTTCAGGTTCAATATTGCACGCCACGGGACCAACCTCCTGGGCCTCGACCTCTTCAACAGCCTCGGTTTCACGCTATTAGACACCTCTGGCTCTGAGATCCACACCGTTGCCAGCCCCTGGCAGCAACAGTGGCCTGCACTGTTCAGCGGGGTGGGCTGTCTCGATATTTTCGCCCACCAGCCCCTGATAGACCCGCAAGTGAGACCTGTCATTCAGCCCCTCCGCCGCTCCCCACTGGCCCTCCGATGACATCTCCTCTGAGCTACAGAGCATGCTCGATGGCAACATCATTGAGCAGGTGAATGCGTCGCCCTGGATCTCCAACATCGTGGTGGCCAAGAAGAAGTCTGGGGGGCTGCGACTCTGCGTGGACTTGAGAGCAGTAAACAAGGCCATCTTTCCCGACAAATACCCCTTGCCAACGTCAGAGGAGCTCACCGCCCAGTTCTACGGGTCCACTGTGTTCTCCAAGCTGGACCTCCGCCAGGGCTACCTCCAGGTGCCACTACACCCCGAGAGCCGCAACCTCACTGCGTTTATCACCCACAAAGGGGTCTTCCGTTACAAACGCATGGCTTTTGGTCTAAGCTCTGCCCCCAGCTGCTTCCAAAAGATCATGGCCTCCATCTTCGCTGGCATCCCGGGTGTGGCCATCTACCTTGACGACATCGTGGTTCACGGGGCCACCGTCGAGAGCCACGATGAGCGTCTCCACAGCGTGTTCGGTGCACTGGCCAAACACCACCTCACACTCAACGGTGAGAAGTGTGTCTTCGCCGCCCCAGCCGTTGAGTTCGTGGGGTTCCGCCTCTCGGCTGACGGCATATACCCACTCTACTCAAACACGGAGGCCATCCACCGCGTCCCGGAGCCCACCTCAGCTGCTCAGTTAGCCTCCTTCCTGGGCATGACGGCGTTCTACCTCCGCTTCCTGCCACAGTACTCGGCTACGACCACCCCACTGCGCCACCTGCTGAAACAGGGCGAGCCCTGGCTCTGGACGCCTGCCTGCTCGGACGCCGTGCGCCTCCTGAAGGCCCAGCTCACCTCACCACCGGTCCTAGCGTACTTCGACCTGGCCAGCCCCACCCTCGTCACATGCGACGCCTCCGCCACGGCCATTGGTGCGGTGATGTCCCAGCTGCAAAAGGGGGTCGAGAGGCCGATCGCCTTCGCCTCACGGGCTCTCAGCCCCACAGAACAGAGGTACTCGGTGGGGGAGCGGGAAGCCCTAGCGTGCCTCTGGGCATGTGAACGCTGGCACATGTACCTCTATGGACGCTCATTCACATTGAGGACAGACCACCAGTCCCTCACCACCCTCCTGGCCACTTCAGGCACCGGCCACAGACCACTCCGTCTCCACCGTTGGGCCGACCGCCTGCAGCAGTACAACTTTCGCCTACAGTTCACGCCAGGCCGGGACAACGTGGTGGCTGACCTGCTGTCACGCTCAATCCCCAACCCACCCTCAGACCCACCTTCGACCCCTGAACGGGACCAGGCCGAGCACGACCTCGTCCAGCTCCTCCACACACCTCTTCAGGAGACAGTGTCGCTGAAGGAGCTCCAGGACGTCTCAGCTGACGACCCCACCCTCACTACACTCTCGGCCTACATCAGACAGGGCTGGCCGACGAGGGTAGCTGATGAGCTGCTTCCCTACTTCAGGGTCAGGGACGAACTGTCATGCTGGAATGACACCTGCATCGCTCGCGGGCTCTGCACGGTGGTCCCGAGTGCCCTTCGGGCGCGTATCCTGACTATGGCGCACGAGGGCCACTTGGGCATAGTCAGGCTCAAGCAGCGGTGCCGTGATTTGGTGTGGTGGCCAGGCATCGACAGGGAAATCGAGACCCTGGTTAAGGACTGCACTGCTTGCCTTCTTAGTGGCAAGACCAGGGCCCCAGGCCCACCCCCACCCATGCAGCCGTTGGACTGGCCGTCCCAACCCTGGGAGCACCTGCAACTTGACATCTGCGGCGAGCTACACGGGGTACCGCATCACCAGCGTTTCCTCGTCGTGATCTACGACCTGCACTCTAAGTGGCCGGAGGTAATACCCGTGGGCTCGGTCACAGCCAAGGTGTTGGTTGACATTCTTGACTCCCTGTTCGCACGTTGGGGCCTGCCCAAGAGGATCACAACCGACAATGGTCCCCAAATGGTCTCCCACGAACTGTCCTCTTATCTGGAGGGGAAAGGGATCCGCCACATTCGCACAGCGTTCTACAACCCAGCGGCAAACGGGGGGGTGGAACGGCTGAATCAGTCACTAAAAAATGGCATCAGGGCCCACCTGGCACAAGGGTACACGCTCATCAACAGCCTCCTCCAGACGCTGCTGCATTACCGGGCCACCCGACACGCCACCACAGGAGTCTCCCCAGCCTCCCTCATGCTGGGGCGGGAGCTTCAGCTGCCTCTGGATAGGCTCCGCCCCACACCAGCTCAGGCCCCAGCCCATCCGGTTCAAGCCACAGTCGCCACACGCCAGCGTCTGATGAAGAACCGTTTCGACAGGGCCCGACGTGCTAGGCCACCTGCCATGGCTGCCTTGGACTGGGTCAGGATCCGACGACCTCACCGCGACAACAAGCTCCAGTCATTCTGGTCAGACCCTGTCCAGGTCAGCCAACAGCTTGGCCCGGCTTCGTTCAGGCTCGCTGATGGCACGCGCTGGCATGCTAGCCGCCTGCGTAAGGTGCACGCCCCCGCCGGCCCAGTGCCTGCTGCTACAGCTCTGCCGGCCGCACGGTTCGATGCCGCACCAGCCCCAGCCCCTCTAGCCCAGCCGGACGTCGTGGGGCCACCGCCAGTGGTTGTGGTTGCACCTGAGCCCCGCCCAGTTCGGGCACGCAGCAGGCCGGAGCACCTGCGTGATTTTGTAACTGACTATAACCCGTAGGTTCCGTGAGGGGGGGGGAAATGTTACATCTGGCACTACACTCAGTGCACTGTATCAATGCGCAATGTGATGTATGTGGTGACCGGATCTTGTTTGATTGTGTGTGTTCATTAAATGGAGTAGACTCAACTCCAACGTTCGCTCCCGTCTCATTCTCCATTATTCGAACATATCAATTATACCGCTATATAATCTATATATATAGATTATACTATATATATCATCTCTATATATAGATTATAGCGCCCGCCGTTCACCTATACTCAAATTATTTGAGTCAAATATGATGATAAACACACAGCTGTTTCGCGGCCCGGCAGTAACACCTCCACGGTCCGGTACCGGTCCGCGGCCCGGCGGTTGGGAACCCCTGCTATAATAGACTGCTATAGCAGCAATACACTGTTGACCGCTATAGCTGCAAAACAAATAAAAAAAATCGGTGATCGGTGATCGGTGGGGCAGATATTTCTCATTGTGATCGGTGATTGGTGGCAAAAAACGTGATCGTCCCATCCCTAATATATATATATTATATATATATATATATAATATATATATATATATATATATATATATATATATATATATATAAAGAAAGTTTAACCAACTGCACAAAAAACGTCTGATTGTGTTTACCTACTTACAGGACATGTCTAACCTGACACCTTTTTCTGCACCGTTCTCTTAGCTGTGGTGAGCTCACCGCTAACACACACACACACACACACACACACACACACACACACACACACACGTGTCATGCCCCACCCTCTTGTCTTCTACCTCCACCCCACTGCTCCACCTTCCATCTTCTGGTCGTACACATATATATCTGGTGGAGGACTCTTGTGGAGCTCCACTTGTCTCAGCGGCAGGCAGCACCACGAGTCATGCGGGCGGTCTGTGTCTTCCTCCTGCTGTGCGTCGTCGGCGCGGCGCTGGTGCCGTGGACCGTGGCCTACAGTAAGTCAACTATTAAGGTTAATTAACAGTTCATTAGAGTTGGTTATGGTCTATCCGCAGAACTTTAACTGTTGTTGTTGTTTTTATCCCACGCGCTCTCTTGCTCTCTTGCTCTCTTGCTCTCGCTCTCTCTCTCTCTCTCTCTCTCTCTCTCTCTCTCTCTCTCTCTCTCTCTCTCTCTCTCTCTCTCTCTCTCCTCTCTCTCTCTCTCTCTCTCTCTCTCTCTCTCTCTCTCTCTCTCTCTCTCTCTCTCTCCTCTCTCTCTCTCTCTCTCTCTCTCTCTCTCTCTCTCTCTCTCTCTCTCTCTCTCTCCTCTCTCTCTCTCTCTCTCTCTCTCTCTCTCTCTCTCTCTCTCTCTCTCTCTCTCTCTCTCTCTCTCTCTCTCACACAGACACAGACACAGACACAGACACAGACACAGACAGAATTGGTCCCGATTCCTGCTGTTTCAAATACTTCCATAACCCGGTGTCCATCGCCAAAGTCAGCACATTCTTCATCACGGACTCCCGCTGTCCGAAGGCCGCCGTCGTGTAAGTGTGACGACGACAAACTAACTAACTAAAAAATATACATAATCTTTTTTTCTGGTCATAGTTTCAATATACAGAGTGACGTCACGTCGTTATGTTTATAAATTGCATTTTTATTTTTATTTTTTAACTTTTCAATTTTTATTCTATTTTCTATTTTTATCTTATTTTTATAACGGCTGTCTGTCGTCGGGTATTGCACATAAGATTTTCACACCACTGCTTTATACTTGTGTAAACTGTGAAGTGACAATAAACTTGACTTGACTTGACCATGTCTCTCTCTTTCTTCTTCTTCTTCTTCTCATCATCATCATCATCATCATCATCATCAGTTTGGTTACCGTGAGGAAATGGCGGCTCTGCGTCGACCCCAATGCCCCCTGGGTCCAACGCATCATGAACCGTGTAATGGAGATCAACATTTGAAGGAAGTAGGCGACAGGGAATATATATATATATCTATATATATATCTATCTATATAGATATATATATCTATATATATATCTATCTATATAGATATATATATACAGACCTATAGTAGGCTATTAACGGGCTACTATGCCTTTTGTCTTAATGGGCCTACATTGTAATCAAATAAATCTTCATACGTACAGAGTTTTGGTTGCCTATTTGTGCGTCCATTATTATTCAACTTTACATTTTCGTAGACTGCATTTTTTTGTAAATATAATGTAGTTTTAAATTATACACACACACACTCTGCTTCAAGCTTCAAACAGGTGTGGAAAATGGACAGCTTGCAAGTTCCCAACTAAAACCCAATACTTTTAAAACTGTCCAAATGTCCTGCCTTAGATTTCCTCAATGCGATGAAAAATGAGACAATTGGTTGAAACGATGTGATTGATTCCCCATCAGTTAAGTGTGGGGGCACCAAGCAAACCCGTTTTATACCGTTTTCATGTCGTGTTCAATGTAGTATAATAAAACATTATATATATATATATATATATATATATATATATATATATATATATATAAAGAAAGTTTAACCAACGGTGCACAAAAAACGAGACCTAAGTCCAGTCTGATTTAGTTTACCTACTTACACGACATGTCTAAACCGACACCTTTTTCTGTGCCGTTCGCTTAGCTGTGGTGAGCTCACCGCTAACCCACCAACACCACACACACACACACACACACACACACACACACACACACACACACACACACACACACACACACACACACACACACACACACACGTCATGCCCCCACCCTGTACAGAGTGACGTCACGTCATTATGTCTCTCTTTCTCTCTTTCTTCTTCTTATTATTATTATCATCATCATCAGTTTGGTTACCGTGAGGGAACGGCGGATCTGCGTCGACCCCAATGCCCCCTGGGTCCAACGCATCGTGAAGCGTGTAATGGAGATCGACATGTGAAGGAAGTAGGCGACAGGGAATATATATATCTATATATATATCTATCTATATAGATAGATATATATACAGACCTATAGTAGGCTATTAACGGGCTACTATGCCTTTTGTCTTAATGGGCCTATTTTGTATTGACTGCGATATATGCTACATTGTAATCAAATAAATCTTCATACGTACAGAGTTTTGGTTGCCTATTTGTGCGTCCATTATTATTCAACTTTACATTTTCTTTGGCTACATTTGTTGTAAATATAATGACGTTTTAAATAACTGCATTATTATATAAAAAATTATTATAGTATAATAATAATTGTATTATATCAATTATACAAAATCGAAGGTGACTAGTAGTCAAATGCGGTCAAATGTCTGTTTTGATCATTTAATCATATTAAATCACAAACAGAAAAATGGAATTCACCGTACTATAAATGTTTTATATAAATACACAGCATTAAGAAACATGATTTTTTTTTTAGATTTTTTTTTTTTTAAATAGCCATTAAAAAAAGTACGCTAATCGCTACTGCTACTGTTGTGGAACAACGCGGGCAGCAGCAGTACAGCAGTAGTACAGCAGTGTTTACCATAGTGTCAGTGGATTGGTGCAGGTGGTTAGCTAAAGCACATTTGGTTTGGTTTGTTATTATTCATCAATGGTTTGGGTTGGTTCTTTTTGTTTTGGTTCAGCTGCCTGGTGGTCCTTTAGGAAACCGAATAAAGTCCCTCATTGCCATCATCGCTCTGAAAGAGAAAAGAGAGAGAGAGAGAGAGAGGGAGAGGAGGAGGGGGGGGAGAGAGACGGGAGAGGGAGGAGGGGAGAGAGAGACGGGGAGAGGAGGAGGAGAGAGAGACGGGAGAGGAGAGGAGGGGGAGAGAGACGGGAGAGGAGGAGGAGAGAGAGACGGGGAGAGGGAGAGGAGGGGGGAGAGAGAGACGGGGAGAGGAGGAGGAGGAGAGAGAGACGGGGAGAGAGAGAGGGGAGGGAGAGGAGGGGGGAGAGAGAGAGGGGGGGAGGGAGAGAGGGAGAGGGAGACGAGGGGGGAGACGGGGAGAGAGAGAGACGGGAGAGGGAGGGAGAGGGAGAGGAGGAGAGACGGAAGGAGAGATATTTAGATATGATTGGTCATAGGTGACCAGGTGCCATAGCAGATAGATGGATATGAATAACTCACTGTCAGGTTTCTTCTTCAGTGGTGTCAGAGCTGCATTAGCCTATAGGGGGGAAATAAAACAACAGTACATGTAGGTTGAGTTCCCATTTATATACGTTTTTATGTATAATGGCCGTCAGCAGCTAGTCCTTGTATGTGTGTGTGGGTGTGTGTGGGTGGCACTCATACAATAGATTGACATCAAATATATCATTACTGTTTCCTGCTTGTCGCTTTAAATGCTATTATTTGGTTCAATATCTTAATGTTATTTTACTTTTGTAGCGTAAACAATTACTCAATTCATCAAACGGTGATGGGTTAATCATACATCAAATTGAATCATTGAGTTTTATTTTCATCAATTCTCCACCATATAGTTTATGGTTAAATTCTCTGGCGGGGGGGGGGGTGGGTTTCAAAATCAAAGCGGGTCACATGACTACCTTCTTAATGGCCGTCCAGTCCTCCATAATGTCCACGTCCCTCAGCATGTAGACAATGAAGGGTCCTTGAGGTGTGGACACAAACACACACATATATAACACATAATAAGAGACATAGGAGTAGAGGGAACGGCTGAGGGGAGGAAACAACGACGGAGCCAGGAAGCTTACCCGAGACCAGGGCAGCCTTCTTCTTCCTGTTTGAGCGAGCCGGGAGATGATTCTTCCTCTTGCACTTTTTACTCTTCACCCCGTCGCTCCACCACTCTAGTGTGTGGGGAACACACACACACACACGCACGCACGCACACACACACACACACACACACACACACACACACACACACACACACACACACACACACACACACACACACACACACACACACACACACACACACACACACACACACACACACACACACACACACACACACACACACACACACACACACACACACACACACACACACACACACACACACAGCTGTGAAGACACTGGCGCCCTCTAGTGCTCGGGCTCAGGTACTGCCGCCACAACCTCTTGATCGCCCACTCTTAGCCTATCGAACCCACAGTCTATTTGAACCTGTGTGACACCACAGCTCATGGCTTTGAATCATTGTCTGTTTGTATACAAGGACCTTTATATGACACCAAACCTCTGTGGAACAGGCAGGCTACTGTTCTCCTCATACTGTGTGTGTGTGTGTGTGTGTGTGTGTGTGTGTGTGTGTGTGTGTGTGTGTGTGTGTGTGTGTGTGTGTGTGTGTGTGTGTGTGTGTGTGTGTGTGTGTGTGTGTGTGTGTGTGTGTGTGTCAAGTTTATTGTCACTTCACAGTTTACACAAGTATAAAGCAGTGATGTGAAAATCTTATGTGCAATACCCGACGACAGACAGCAGTGATAAAAATAAGATAAAAAAAGATTAAAAAAAGAACAAAAATAGAATAAAGTTAAAAAATATAAATAAAAATGCAATTTATAAAATGCAATATATCGGCACAGAAAAGAGCAATATGTATATATAAATCAATGTAATAAAATATACATTGTTATATGCTATACGCCCTTGTTCAGCAGCCTGATGGTCTGACTGTGGAAGCTATCTCTAAGCCTATTTGTACGACACTTGATACTGCGGTATCGCCTGCCTGACGGTAACAGTGAGTACAGTTTGTGGCTGGGGTGGGCAATGTCTTTTATGTTGTATATATCCAGGAGGGAGGGGAGCTCACCTCCAACGGTATACTGGGCCGTCCGCACCACCCTTTGAAGCGTTCTGCGCTCGAGTGCGGTGCAGTTCCCGTACCAGGCGGTGATACACCCTGTAAGAACACAGGGTGTGTGTGTGTGTGTACCTGGACTCTGTCTGTCTTCCTCCAGCCTCCTGATATTGTCCAGTAGTTCGGTCTTCATGGCGTCCGACAGTAATATCCGCTCACTCTGTCACACACACACACACACACACACACACACACACACACACACACACACACACACACACACACACACACACACACACACACACACACACACACACACACACACACACACACACACACACACACACACACACACAATATTTATATATATATATAAAACCATGAAGAATGTCTGTTTTATCTACAAATATATCTTGTGTGTGTGTGTGTTACCTCCAGGTGTTGTCTCGCTCCCTGCAGTTCACATTCATACTTGTGTTTGACCACCTGCAGACAGAGCTCCCGATGCACTCCTAGAGAGAGAGAGAGAGAGAGAAAGAGAAAGAGAAAGAGAGAGAAGAGAAAGAGAGAGAGAGAGAGAGAGAGAGAGAGAGAGAGAGAGAGAGAGACCAGCAGAGGGACATAGACACAGTGGGGGGGGGGGGGGGAGAATAAACCAATGAATTTAACTAACAAATTGAAACGTAGATGTTGACCCTAAAAAAGTGTGTGGGGGGGGGGGGGGGGGGGTTACCTGCCACTTGGGTGCGTAGCTGCATGCTGCCCTGCAGAGAGGTGAGGGGATCTCTGTACTCGCCCGCCCTCCCCGTCAACACCTCGTCCAGCTTCTCCTTCACCTGATTCACCCTCTCCCTGAACAACCTGAGAGAGAGAGAGAGAGAGAGAGAGAGAGAGAGAGAGAGAGAGAGAGAGAGAGAGAGAGAGAGAGAGAGAGAGAGAGAGAGAGAGAGAGAGAGAGAGAGAGAGAGAGAGAGAGAGAGAGAGAGAGAGAGAGACATGGTTATAGCATTGCCTCTGTTGTGTGTGTATATAGTCTTTTAAAACCTTTGTTTAAACTGATGAGACTCGTTGAGATTAAATTTGATTGTCAAATTTAAAAGAGAAACCTGGCCAAGAATGCAGCAAAAAAAGACCTCTCCTCTCCCTCCCTCTATACCTCTACACCCTCCACCCTCTCCTCTCTCCCTCCCTCTATACCTCTCCTCCCTTTATAACCCTTCTCCCTTCATCCTCTCCTCTCTCCCTCTCTCTATACCTCTACACCCTCTCCTCTCTCCCTCTCTCTATACCTCTACACCCTCCACCCTCTCCTCTCTCTATACCTCTCCTCCCTTTATAACCCTTCTCCCTTCATCCTCCCCTCTCTCCCTCTCTATACCTCTCCTCCCTTTATAACCCTTCTCTCTTCATCCTCTCCTCTCTCCCTCTCTCTATACCTCTACACCCTCCATACTCTCCCATCTCTCTCTCTCTCACTCTATACCTCTACACCCTCCATCCTCTCCTCTCTCCCTATACCTCTACACCCTCTCCTCTCTGCCTCTCTCTATACCTCTACACCCTCCATCCTCTCCTCTCTCCCTCTACACCCTCCATCCTCTCCTCTCTCCCTCTCTCTATACCTCTACACCCTCCATCCTCTCCTCTCTCCCTCTCTCTATACCTCCACACCCTCTCCTCTCCCTCTCTATACCTCTACACCCTCCATCCTCTCCTCTCTCCTTCTCTCTATACCTCTACACCCTCTCCTCTCCCCCTCTCTCTATACATCTACACCCTGCATCCTCTCCTCTCTCTATACCTCTCCTCCCTTTATAACCCTTCTCCCTTCATCCTCTCCTCTTTCCCTCTCTCTATACCTCTCCTCCCTCCTACTATACCTCTTCTCTCTTTATACCTCTTCTCCCTCCCTCTATAGCTCTCCTCCCTCCATCCTCCCCTCCCTCCCTCCCTCTATAGCTCTCCTCCCTCCCTCCTCCCCTCCCTCCCTCTATAGAGCTTCACCCTCCATCCCTCTCCCCCTCCCCATACTTGTCTTTGAGGTGGTGGAACTGTTTCTCCAGGTCTGTCATCTCGTCCAGACACTCTCCTCTCCGCCGCTCGCAGTCTTCGTCGTCCATCTCTGGGAGGTAGCAAAGGTCAAGGGTCGGGGGTCAGAACCGAGATAGAACCGCAATGCCCGAACCATCGCTTCTCAAACATTTAGTTCAGACATTACCTGAGCTCTCCTCTTCCTCCTCCTCCTCCTCCTCATCTCCTTCCTCCTCATCGTCGTCGTCCGTCCTCCTCCTCTGCTTCATCGCTCTCCTCCAGGTCGCTGTCTCTCGCCTCCCTGCTCTCCTCCATCGTCTCCTCCCCCACTCCTCCTCCTCCTCCTCCTACGCCGTGCTCCCCGCCTCTCCGTTGCACCTTCTCCTGCCCTGCTCCTCCCCCTGCACCTCCTCCTCCATCAGCTCCTCCCCCTCCTCCTCCTCCTCTGGCCCCCGAGCCGAGGGCTGGGCCGGCATGGCTGACACACACACACACACACACACACACACACACACACACACACACACACACACACACACACACACACACACACACACACACACACACACACACACACACACACACACACACACACACACACACACGAGACACATGGTATGTATTCATCTGTTAATTATATGTACTATCTTTATTGTATTGTAAATATTTTATCTAATTTGAATTATGCATCTCCAAACCTTTTTTGTTTTTACTGTTTATAAACAGGCTTTAATAACTGTTGACGACAGGCCAAACTTTGAAGGATCTAACCTGACATGACTGTAAGGGTATCTTGTGTAGGGATGACTCAAATGTATCAACGCATATTTAGTGTCTCGGGTTAGGAGACAAGTTATGACTGTTGATGTGTTTAAGCATTTGAAATATCTAGTGTAAGGAGACTAGTTATGACTGTTGATGTGTTTAAACATTTAAAATATCTAGTGTAAGGAGACTAGTTATGACTGTTGCATGTTGAAACATATTTAGTGTATCAGGTAAGGAGACTAGTTATGACTTTTGACGTGTTTAAACATATCTAGTGTCTCGGGTTAGGAGACTAGTTATGACTTTTGACGTGTTGAAACATATCTAGTGTCTCGGGTAAGGAGACTAGTTATGACTGTTGACGTGTTTAAACATATTTAGTGTCTCAGGTAAGGAGACTAGTTATGACTGTTGCATGTTGAAACATATCTAGTGTCTTGGGTAAGGAGACTAGTTATGACTGTTGCATGTTGAAACATATCTAGTGTCTCGGGTAAGGAGACTAGTTATGACTGTTGCATGTTGAAACATATCTAGTGTCTCGGGTAAGGAGACTAGTTATGACTGTTGCATGTTGAAACATATCTAGTGTCTCGGGTTAGGACTATTGACGTGTTTAACCCAAAACAGAGTCGAGCCCTGACAAAGGAACAATGTCTGTTGAACATTTTTCATACAGCCAGCACTGTAATCGGACAATAATAACAATGGACGATAATATAATATAATGGACTTGAATAGACTATAATGAAATAAACAGATTTGAATAGAACAGAATCGACTTAAACAATATAAAATAAAACATACATATAACAGAATAGACTTACATAGAATATAATAGACTCAAAATACACTGTAATGCAATGGAACAGATAGAATAGACTTGAATATAATAGACTAATAGGACTAATATAATAGGATCGACTCTAATAAATATAACAGTAAACAATAGACTTCAGAAGAACAGAAGACTAACGCAATAGAACATACTATAATATAATACTGAACTTGAATAGAATATACCATAACCGTATACAACGGTAATATAAACGACTAAATACAATACAATAGACAAATAAATAGAACAAAATAGACTATAAAAGTAAAGAACAGAATATAATCAAATAGACTAATACAATACAATATAATATAATAATTGTATAGAACATAATAACAGACTAATACAAAAAAAAACTGATTAGACCCAAATAGAATAAGACTATAATAGTATAGAAAAGCATATAATAAGACTATAATAGTATATAAAATCATATAATAAGACTATAAAAGTATAGAACAGAATATAATAAGACTATAATAGTATAGAACAGAATATAATAAGACTATAATAGTATAGAACAGACTATAATAAGACTAATAGTATAGAAAAGCATATAATAAGACTATAATAGTATAGAACAGATTATAATATACTTTAATAGTATAAAAAACAGACTATAATAGATTATAATAGTATAGAATATAATAGATTATAATAGTATAGAATATAATAGACTTTAATAGTATAAAAAAAAACAGACTATAGTTGTGTAGTATATAATAGAATAGCACGATAGCACAGACTCTTAAAACCCAATAGGAAACAGAACCGTTGTAGTACGGCCCGTGACGTCAGCCGTCCATCCCCCCCGACTACAAGACTACAACGGTCTCTGGGCGCAAAGAGTGGGGGGTTTAAACGTATATATATATATATATATATATATATATATATATATATATATATATATATATATATATATATATATGTGTGTGTGTTCGTCTACGTACAGGCAATGTACAATCGGATATATATATATATATGTATATTTATTTATATTTATATCGTATATAACGACGTGTGTACTACCGGGGGGGGGGACGTCAAGTGCAAAACAAACAGTAGTGCAGCGACCCCCCAGCAAAGTGGGAATCGTGGGGTGAATCGTTGTGTCGTCAACATCGATTTAAGGAACTTATTAAAGTTCGGCACTAATATTCGCTGTCTGCTGCGTATAACGGCGTTTAGGTCGGTGTTTTACACGCCGACGTCCCTCTTCCGTTGGTATTAGTGAGGGACCGGTTCTCCTACGTGCTGTGTGTAGGACATTATGGAGTGTTAAGGGATACTAACCAAGGATACAACTCGATCAAAATAACAATCCGGCTGCGTACAAACGCCAACTTACCGCGCTGTATATCTCTCCAATGTGGCTTTTTTTTATAGACAAGATAAATATATATATACTACAACTAATGGCTATAGTAATAATAATCCCATGTTTAAAAAAAAAAAAAAACTACTTCCTCTTCACTTCATTCTACAGTTGAGAGACACACTTTGCCGGACTTCTCTCCGACTCCACCGGTCAGCCAATCGGCGTTCAGCACTGGTGGCTCCCAACGACCAATGGAAAGGAGGTTGGTTCTGGCCAATCGGATGATAGGAATGGCATCCCGGAAGCCAATCACGACCCGTTTTGTTTGGCGGTTGGGTACAGTAAGCCTGTAACTATTTGCAGATCTGATTCCATTGGCCCACATATTTTGGGGTAATCGCGCATAGTTGGACTGATATAAAAATATCACATATAGGTAATTTATTATGTAAAATGGACAGATGTGCTTTTTTAAATTGACTTAAAAGGCTAAAGACTTAAGGCTACTAGTGTAGTCTACTGCACTATTGGTGTATGGTACTATTACAACAAGCCACCAGGTGGCGCCAAAAGTCGTTGGGCTGACAAGTGAAAATGTACCATGAAAGTCTACTATGGTGAGTGAATGACAAATGACTAATTAAACTACAACACAACACGTTTCATTTGACATTTTTATTAAAGTTGCATAAAAGTGTAACAAAACTGGGCAAAAAACAAGACCTGTTGTTGATATTGCTACATATGTTGGTTGGCTTGATGAAATCAATATCAAATCCCCTCTAATCCGTATGGTATTAGCTCTTGTATTTGAGCCTCAGTGACGGGTATTAAATCCGTATTTATATTTTTGAATTTGACCCTCCCCCCAACAGTAAAAAAAAAGAAAAAAAAAAAAGCCTTCTTTTTTTTTGTAACAGTCTAGGAAGATATAATCCAAACCGGGATTTAGAAAAAGGATAACAATCCACTCAGATTTAGTTCATGATTGAATATGCCTGCTACACATTTGACCCAATCACAGCATTTCCCTAAACAACGCAGTCCACCCTGATCGGGTGGTGGTGGTGGTGGTGGTGGGGGGGAGATTGACCGGGACAGGCAGGCAAAAAGCAATCGCACCAGTATGTATCCGAGTGGACCTCTTCTCCACTACGTATTAAACCCAAGGCCCCCGGTGTCGACTAGAAGTGTCTGGAGCACAATTAAAAACAGACCGGTATTCAAATGGTCTTCTAAACGAACCACTTGCAACCGAGGCCTACGCAATACACACCCACTTCTAGAACAGAATTTTAAAAAACCCACACTGCCATCTTTACATTTCTCAATGAGAAAAAAAACAAACAGATTCACAGGAGAGTCTAGGTATTATTATTTTTTAGTTTAGTTATTTTTTCAAGTTTTTTTTTTGTCGTTTCATTTTACTTTTCCACAACTCCGTAAGGTAACAGAGGTTCAAATTGAACACGTTTAAAAAATAAAATAAAATAAAAAATAAAAACGGGAAAAAAAAGAAAGAAAATGTCTTCCATTTATTTGGTTTGTATAACATAAATAATACCTAAGGCAACATCTGTTTTGAAAAGAAGGGAAGAGGGCCGCGACAGAAGGCAGGAGAGGAAAAGGATGGAGGGATGGAAACAGGGGGGGGGGGGGGGGGAAAGGAGGAGGGCCGCGTTGTGTCCTCTCGTCGGCGTCAGCCCACGCCTCGCCCGCTGCTGATTGGCTGCTACCGATCCACCTGCACTCGCTCTCATTGGCAGATGGGCCAACGCTCTCCATTCCGATTGGCTCAGAACCGGCAGCAGATGGCTTATTCTTGGAGATGATTGGCAGCCGAGGCCGGGTAACACTGAGACCCTGTGAGACATCCAAGGATCTCTTTTCCTCCATCTCTCTGTGTGTGTGTGTGTGTGTGTGTGTGTGTGTGTGTGTGTGTGTGTGTGTGAGATGCAGCTGTGGTTTGCAAATGTGTTTTTTCCGCTGCTGTTGAACCAGAGTGGCGTTTGTATTGTGCTCTGTGTGTGCGTGTGTGTGTGTGTGTGTTCGGTGCCTGGAGGAGGGAGGTTATTCAATGCATTGGATGCTATTCATTTTCCACATGGCCTGTCCTCCCATAGAATGTCTCTCGACACCCAGCTGGTCGCTTCATCTCCTTCTAAAGCCCTCAGTTGTGTGTGTGTGTGTGTGTGTGTGTGTGTGTGTGTGTGTGTGTGAGAGACATTACTGAACAAGGAATGTCTCTAGAAGAGGCCAGTTCGGGCCGCTTCAGTTCTACTCCTCCAATTTCTGGCCCCCCAACCGTGTGGAAAGTAAAAGATAACAGTAAGAAGATGATGCTTTAGAAACCAAGGAGAGAGCGAGAGAGCGAGAGAGAGAGAGAGAGAGAGAGAGAGAGAGAGAGAGAGGTGATGAGACGAGATGAGACGAGACTGCAAGAAAGAAGGCATTTCGCGATTAAGGTCCCAATCCAGTTTTTAGGATATCCTAAAAACTGATTTATCGTACGGCAGAATACAGGGGAGGGGGGGGGGGGGGGGGGGGAATGAGCAACTGTCTCACTGAAAAAGTTAGCCGTACGCTACGAAGGACGCCACAAACACACACACAGAAAATGGTTTACCGTCTTTTGGAGGGACCTTACACAGGGTGTGTGTATTCTGGTGTGTGTGTAACAAAAAAAAAGTGTACAATCCTAGTGGTATTCTAGTGGTGAATGTGTCCGTGAGGGGGAGAAACCAAAACTGTTTTGTCTAGAGTTGATTCAAGTACGTTTCCCCCCCCCCTTCCAGAATGGTGTTTCCTAAAACAAACACGCATCTCAATCTACCGAGGGAATGGTGCACAGACAGATAGTGGGCGAGAGAGAGCACATGATAGTGGCATAGAAAAGAGACTAACTCCGCTAACTCAACCTAATACAAACTGGTGTCACCCCCAACGCAAAAAAAAACATCAAAATCATAAAAACAAAAATCCAAAAAAAAACAAAAAAAACAAAAAACAGTGAATATATATATGTTCTTATGTTCAAACATGGCGGTCAATCCCGAAAATCATTTCCCACCCAGTTTAAATCCGTTCACAAAATAATACGATTACAAATATATAAACAAGGCAAAAAAAATAAAAAATAGTTTGAGAAACCGAACCCTGTCTGAAGCCGATTGGCTGCTTTGATAGGGGACCCGCCCCCCACTTCCCACCCCCCACTTCCCAACCCCCCCCCTCATCCTCATCCTCTTGTTAATGAACCAATCCTCCAGTGAGGAGAAGATGGCTGCATCTTGTTTTATTTCCCTGGTCAATTCTCCAGTCCAGGTGTCGAAAACCAACACCGATAGGTAGGGAAAATGCACATTTTGTGACACACTTTTGCCTAGTCAGGACAAACGCTAAATGTGGAAAAACAACCGATATTTCCGGTTCTGCTGGGCTAAGGGGTTCTTACAGGAGAACGAGGCTGGAGGGACAGGGAGAGAGAGAGAGAGGAGGATGAAGGAGGCAAATAGAGGAAGGAGGAGAGGTAGGAAGACAAAATAAACCACGGGAACCAGGGGGAGTAGGAGGAGGAGGAGGTGGAGGTGGGTGGGGGGGGGGGGGGGGGGGGAGGGAGGAGAAGGAGAAGGTGGTGGTGGTGGTGGTGGGGGGAGGGTCCATCATTTCTTCTGAGGTGTGGAGAGTTTCTGCATCCCTCGGATCTTGTCCAGCAGCTCTGACACGAAGACCTACGGCGACACAGGAAGGGACAAAACACAGGTTTAAAAATATATATATATATTTTTTTTTTGGTCAAAAAAACAACCCATCACATTACCGACCAACTGTGAAGGTACGAAGAACAACAAAAATATCGTACCTCAGTGGGCTTAAAGCACTCCACCACCAGCTCCTGGAACACAAACGAGTATTATGGGATGTTAGTTGCTGCTATGAACCATTCACTTAAGGGTGTGTGTGTGTGCGTGTGCGTGTGCGTGTGTACCTTGACCCTGGCGGCCCGTTCGAGGTCACTGGGCATGTCCAGAAGCTCGTCCACATCAATCTCCAGCTCGGGGATGGCCTCCTCCTACACACACACACACACACACACACACACACACACACACAGGTCAGTCTCCACTTCATTGGCAAAGCGTGTTTTCAAACATGCAACAAAAATGGCAAGTAATCAATTATTTATAGATATTATTTAAGTGTGTGTGTATGTGTGTGCGGCTGTTTGTTGCACAGTGGGTAGTTATTGTGGCAATTCAGTCATGGTTGTCTGTTTGAGTGTGTCAGCAAAACAAAAGACACGCCCACACGCCTCATCAAATAAAGAAAATCATTACACTATAATCTGAAATCACATTAATCCTCTAACGTGGCTGCCTATATACATACATTCGGACAGTATTCATGTCTCGTTGCTGCCAGATGACGTGGGTATGGTTTACAGGTGCATGTTTATCACTCGACTGACGATACAATTGTCTGCAAGATGCAGTTGCGGTTTTCCTGGGGGCAGCGCCGATTATGAACACTAGGGGGCGCCGGACTCCCCTTTTAATAAACGCGTTAAGGACAAAGGAAAAAGCCTGGCTTCGTGTCGTTTTACACTTTTTCCTCCAACATTGTCGGTTTCTACACGTGGACGGATCGATTTAGGACGTTTACGCTTTCAATTATTGAATAACACACGCTGAGTAGTACCAGATGTGGTCAACACATGAGAAAAAACACCAGTAGAGTGAAGACGGGTGAGGGGAAATCCATATCTCTTGACAGATAAACCGAGGTGTGTGTGTGTGTGTGTGTGTGTGTGTGTGTGTGTGTGTGTGTGTGTGTGTGTGTGTGTGTGTGTGTGTGTGTGTGTGTGTGTGTGGTGTGTGTGTGTGTGTGTGTGTGTGTGTGTGTGTGTGTGTGTGTGTGTGTGTGTGTGTGTGTGTGGTGTGTGTGTGTGTGTGTGTGTGTGTGTGTGTGTGTGTGTGTGTGTAGTGTCACATTCACAAGTAGCACATGCCATTCAACGCAGCACTTTACACCAATTCTATGTTACTCAAAACATTCTGCTGAATGGGAAAAAGTGAATGAGAAACACACCTCTGATATTGAATCTGTGAATAAATCTCTAACTACGACATCCAACCCCATTCACAATTGACATCACAGAATCCGTTTGATTGTACTATTGCAACCTTGCCCTGTCAAGGGACGTTTTGTATGTACGGAGACATGGAATCCATACATATTCATGGCTCCATGGATCATTCGATTGGTCTCTTAACTCCTCATAAGGACTTACGATTTTGGCCGATCGGTGGACTAGGACTTATTTCGGTCATTTTTGGATATCGGCAGACATCTGTTCTTTGCGAGCAGATGAAAACAACATGGCAACCCTGTATGGTTACACACACACATCCTTGTGACTTTGTAGTAACGTGAAAAAGGGGTCGTCGAGGTCAACATCGGCACACTTTTTTTCCATTTCTGGCTCGGCCTTTTCGTACCAAAAACCACCAGCGAGCGAGCGTTGTACAATCCAATACTTCTGGATTGTAGGTTAGAGTAAATCAAATGATAGAGAGACTTAAATAGACACTGGGAGAGACGAAGACTCAAATGGAAAACAAAACCCTCCAGTCTCTCTCTGTCTCTCTGTCTGTCTGCTGTCTGTCTGTCTGTCTGCTGTCTCCTCCTCCCTCTCTCCTCCTCCCTCCTCCCTCTCCTACCAGGGGTATCCGCCATGTTGGCTCCACATGTTCATGTGGAAAATCCTTTTGGCAAAATGTGGTGGTGCCTTTTCATCGCGTGTGTGTGTGTGTGTGCGGTGTGTGTGTGTGTGTGTGTGTGTGTGTGTGGTGTGTGTGTGTGTGTGTGTGTGTGTGTGTGGTGTGTGTGTGTGTGTGTGTGTTCCACCCTTCATCGCTGTTTCCTGCCACACACCCCCCCCCCCCCCTCCCCTCCTTATCTCCCCCAATAAATCAAAAAAAGATGGCTGCCACACATTCACACTCCCCCAGTCTCCTGGCCAGGAACACACACACTTGAGTTATTTGTATTGTACAGCTAAACTGCCCCCTCCCCTCCCCTCCCTCCCTCCTCCCTCCCTCCTCCCTCTTAGAGCTGGCCAGTCCAGCTGTCTCTGCACCTGCCCAAGTTATTCCCTCCCCCTCCTCCTCCCTCCTCACCACACACACACACAGGCCAAAGTGTTCCAGTGAATGTTGGCTTGATTCAACTTGTGTGATATCTTTGTGTGTGTTAAATTGTGCATGTGTTATTTAAATGGGGTCTGGAACAACTGGTGTGCCAGTGTGTAACACACACACACACACACACACACACACACACACACACACACACACACACACACACACACACACACACACACACACACACACACACACACACACACACACACACACACACACACACACACACACACACACACACACACACACACACACACACACACACACACACCAGCGTCTCTTGACCTGCTTCGATGCTCGGTGCTACGAAGTCGGGAAAGCAATCCAGGCAATCCAATAAAGAAATATATGTATAAATATTGATTATTAGAAGTGATATCTGTTGAGGGACATTTCAGCAAGAAATAGCCACATTTTGTCACACACAGTGTGTATGTGTGTCAGGGGTTTTGAGGCAAGGAGGTGGGGTATACTAGTGTAAGGATTTGATTTGGAGGGTGTGTGTGTGTGTGTGTTGGATTTACAGTAAAGGTGACAGAGAATTACAGTCAGCAGTATAGAGCAGTTACTGCTTTCTGGAAGAAGTAAATCAGAAAAGAGGAACACACACACACAAACACGCACACAGCTGTGCTGTGTCACATGGGTATACGTGAAGCTACAGACAATACAGCGCTTATCAGAGACAGATTAAATAAACCGACAGATAATGGGACGGTGAGAGACATCCAGAGACAGAGAGAGAGATGGATAAAGGCAGAGAGAGACAGACAGACAGACAGACAGACAGACAAAGAGACAGAAAGGTAGAGAGACGGGGAGAGAGGGAGAGAGAGAGAGAGACAGAGACAGAGACAGACAGACAGAGAGACGGGGAGAGAGAGACAAACAGACAGACAGACAAAGAGACAGAAAGGTAGAGAGACGGGGAGAGAGAGACAGCGAGAGATAAAGAGAGATAGAAAGGGGGAGAGAGCTAGGAAGGTAGAGAGAGAGATAGAGAGGTAAGGGGACACCTCCATGACGTACTGACGGCAAGCCATCAGCGGGTCTCTTGGGTCACACATGGAGAGGTAGGGGGTTGGAGACGCTAGACACAAGTTCTGCATCCTCCTATTGTGTGTGTGTGTTATCATGTGTTAGTTCAGTGTCGTGGGCGGTGATGGTGAGGCGGGGGATGGGTGACTGGACAAGGGCAAGCTGGACAAGATCAAAACACCACAGGCTGCTGACTTTCATCTGGACACACACACACACGGGGGGGGGGGCTACCTCTCACCGTAACAGAAATAATTGCTATTTTCGACCGACGACTGACAGAAGGGAAGTTCTTGCAGAAGTACTGGAAGGCGCGCACACACACACACACACACACACACACACACACACACACACACACACACACACACACACACACACACACACACACACACACACACACACACACACACACACACACACACACACACACACACACACACACCACACACACACACACACACACACACACACACACACACACACACACACACAGCGTCTTTGTGTCTCCTCTGTAGTTCGAAACACTTATTTATTTAACAAAGAGCCTCAGCAGCCAGTTCCCCTGCCAGCGTGTTTCTACCTCAGAACGTTCCAGATCACTCGCTGGTCGTAGAAGCCATAGCGCTAAAGCAAAAGGCAGTTGGGTCCCTTGACAGAGGCGTAGCAAGGGGAAACCCCCCCCCCACATGTCAAATGATCGTCATTATCCAGTTATTCATTCACGTCTGGGCCACAGCTGTGTGTGTGTGTGTGTGTGTGTGTGTGTGTGTGTGTGTGTGTGTGTGGTGTGTGTGTGTGTGTGTGTGTGTGTGTGTGAGTGAGAGAGACACCTGGGCTTCATCAAGATTGAAAAATGTCTAATTATTGGAGTGGACAGCCATTCAAATGTGAGCACCGCTTTCAAAAGAGAGTGAGCTGAGTGACTGAGTGAAGGTGTGTGTGTGTGTGTGTGTGTGTGTGTGTGTGTGTGTGTGTGTGTGTGTGTGTGTGTGTGTGTGTGTGTGTGTGTGTGTGGTGTGTGTGTGTGTGTGTGTGTGTGTGTGTGTGTGTGTGTGTGTGTGTGTGTGTGTGTGTGTGTGTAAGAGGAAGCGGCAGGAAAAGTAACCACCGTAGTGTCGGACAAAGACCCCGCACACTTCCCCATTTCCTCACCGCCTGCCTCACTCGTGTGGGTGTGTGTGTGTGTGTGAGAAAAGTGCTTTGTTCCTTTGTGGTTGTTCTACCAGCACACACACACACACACACCCCCACCCCCACACACACCAATATCAACAACATTATCTATACTTTAAGGTGCCAGTGTGCAATACACACAAATAGTCCATCTAATACCAAATGTGTTCCACTATATATACGGCATTCAGAGCGGACAAAAAATAAGACCCCTTATTCCCAGTGTAATGGTTTGAACCGCTGTAAGTCAGAGAAACACAAAGGAACATCCACACATGTGGACTTCTACAAGAGTTGACAGACAGACAGACAGACAGACAGACAGACAGACAGACAGACAGACAGACAGACAGACAGGGAGAGAGAAGGAGAGCGCGAGAGACACGGAGAGAGAGAGACCGGGAGAGAAAGAGAGACGGGGAGAGAGAAGGAGAGCGCGAGAGACACGGGGAGAGAGAGAGACATGGAGAGAGACCGGGAGAGACACGGAGGGAGAGAGACAGGGAGAGACACGGAGGGAGAGAGACAGGGAGAGAGAAGGAGAGCGCGAGAGACACGGAGAGAGAGAGAGACAGGGAGAGAGAGAGACATGGAGAGAGACCGGGAGAGACACGGAGGGAGAGAGACAGGGAGAGACACAGAGGGAGAGAGACAGGAGAGAGAAGGAGAGCGCGAGAGACACGGAGAGAGAGAGAGACAGGGAGAGAGAGAGACAGGGAGAGAGAGAGACCGGGAGAGACACGGAGGGAGAGAGACAGGGAGAGACACGGAGGGAGAGAGACAGGGAGAGAGAAGGAGAGCGCGAGAGACACAGAGAGAGAGAGAGACAGGGAGAGAGAGAGACATGGAGAGAGACCGGGAGAGACACGGAGGGAGAGAGACAGGGAGAGACATGGAGGGAGAGAGACAGGGAGAGACAGGAGGGAGAGAGACAGGGAGAGACAGGAGGGAGAGAGACAGGAGAGAGACACGGAGGAGAGAGAGACAGGGAGAGACAGGAGGGAGAGAGACAGGGAGAGACAGAGGGAGAGAGACAGGGAGAGACATGGAGGGAGAGAGACAGGGAGAGACACGGAGGGAGAGAGACAGGGAGAGACATGGAGGGAGAGAGACAGGGAGAGACACGGAGGGAGAGAGACAGGGAGAGACACGAAGAGAGACACGGAGGGAGAGAGACTGGGAGAGAGACACGGAGGGAGAGAGACTGGGAGAGAGACACGGAGGGAGAGACGGAGGGAGAGAGACAGGGAGAGACACGAAGAGAGACACGGAGAGAGACACGAAGAGAGACACGGAGGGAGAGAGACACGGAGGGAGAGAGACTGGGAGAGAGACGGAGGGAGAGAGACAGGAAGAGAGACAGGAAGAGAGACACGGAGGGAGAGAGACACGGAGGGAGAGAGACTGGGAGAGAGACGGAGGGAAGAGAGACACGGAGGGAGAGAGACACGGAGGGAGAGAGACTGGGAGAGAGACAGAGAGAGAGACCGGGAGAGACACGGAGGGAGAGAGACTGGGAGAGACAGAGGGAGAGAGAGAGAGACAGGGAGAGAGAAGGAGAGAGAGTTAGTGGTTTCTCTGGTTCTCACGCACCAGCCCCCGGTGCGCTTCACGGGGTCACGGTTCAACACTCTCACGTTACACTCCGAGAGAGAGAGTGGAACAACAAGAGTCCGGTGTCCCGACTCCCAGCCCCCTCCCCCCCCCCTAAGGTTCCGGGTTTGATCCCCGATGTCCGAAGCCTAACCTGTAGGCATCCTATAGAAGCCGGATACACCTTGATGATATGCATCTGAAATTCACTGGAGAAATGAGTGAGATCATCAAACTACCCTCTCGTTTCAATGGACCTTGGTGGTGAATCTTTAAACACACACACACACACACACACACACACACACACACACACACACACACACACACACACACACACACACACACACACACACACACACACACACACACACACACACACACACACACACACACCACACACACACACACACACACACACACACACACACACACACACACACACACACACACACACACACACACACACACACACACACACACACACACCTTCCCCGTGTCAACCCCTGGCCCGCATGTTCGATTCCCTCCCGCACTTCTCTCTGCACACCGCCACACGGGTCCGAGAGGAAATAACAAATAGATTTGTTTTTGACCTTTTACCCTCAGATGGAAAACCAATCATTTAGCCTCTTCTTCTCCGGTTTCCTCTCTAGGATGGGGGGGGGGGGGGTTACACTAGTGCTGTCCGGAGGTCTGGATGAGTTAACGTTCCAGAATAGCAACAGGCCACTTCCTGTTTGGTCATGGAGAGGTTTGTGTGTGTGTGTGTGTGTGCATGTGTGTCAAGGAGGAGCACGAACCACAGACGTCGATAGCTATCAATACAGCACACATTTAATCTAGCAAGTGTCTCAGTGCGTGTGTGTGTGTGTTTGAGAGTGTGTGTCCGAGTGTGTGTCCGAGTGTGTGTCCGAGTGTGTGTGTGTGTGTGTGTGTGTGTGTGTGTGTGTGTGTGTCTTGCCCATCTAATCAGACTGCAGCATTTCCTTCCTGGAATGAAATGAAACAAGCCTTTTTTTAAAGCTGGACTAAAGCCGCAAACTTAGCCAAGAAGGGACTGGGTGGATCCCCTAGACTCACGGTACACCATTTTCCTCCAGAGCAACTCAGTGGATTTTTTTTAATGTCATTGAGAACCAGGTAGAGGGTGAAGGGTGCATCTTGCTCAAGGACGCCCACAGGTTAGACTCGGGAATCAGACCCATAACCTTTTTTGGCTGACACAGTCAAACACTACTACACCATTACACTCCATCAATGCCTCCTCCATTTATCCTCTATCCTGCTGTTGTAAGTCACGTGCACTCTCCTCCTCCTGGTGTAACAGTCACATGCACTCTCCTCCAGTCGTAACACAGTCACATGCACTCTCCTCCAGTCGTACACAGTCACATGCACTCTCCTCCAGTCGTAACAGTCACATGCACTCTCCTGTTGTAGTAACACTAACAGCCCCTCCTACACCTCCGTAACACGTGCACTCTCGTCCTTCACCGTAACACATTCACTCTCCTCCTTTTGTAACACAGTCACGTGCACTCTCCTCCTCCTTCTCCTGTTATAACAGTCACGTGCACTCTCCTCCTCCTGTTGTAACAGTCACGTGCACTCTCCTTCTCCGGTTATAACACAGTCACGTGCACTCTCCTCCTCCTCCTCCTCCTCCTCCTCCTCCTCATCCTCCTCCTCCAGCCGTAACACAATCACGCATGCATTTAATGAGGCTAGCTGCAGTGTGTTTTTGCGTTGGCTTTTTCACTACGTCAGAGAGTGACTTCACTTACAAGGCTGCACTCTCTGATCGTATTCATATGACCGGAACATTCTACAGCCAGCCTCCCACTCCATGGATTCCCCTTGACACGTTCCCACGGTCCACACACAGAGAGAAAGAGAGAGAGAAAGAAAGAGAGAAAGAGACAGACAGAGACAGAGACAGAGACAGAGACAGACAGACAGAGACCCTCTCTACACATGTCGAGGCCCGTTTTAAAATGTTGAAAGCAAACACATTCAGACATGAGTCAGTGATGGAAAACGTCCACAGTAAATAGAAGCTAGTAGGAGCTTAATAAATCTGAATCATTGCCGATGATGCATGCATATTGCATAAATATTTACACACAATAGGCATGGGGTTGGGGGGGGGGGGGGGAAGCTTGTCTTAGTCATTGTGTTTTACAGAACATTTCATTTTTCGGATATTGTCCACGAATGGAAAAGTCATTAAAAGGTTTTTTCCGGATTGCATGTAAAGCCGGTGGCTCTTCGCTAGGAAAAAAAACAGCTGAAAAGAGAAGCCAAGATGGAGATGACGACGGAGCCCACACTCTCGTTTCCTGGCCTTGTTTGCGTGTTATATTAATATTATTATTATTATGGTGGTCTGGAGGTGGTCTCCGTGGAAACCCTAAGCTAGCGGTAGCATCCCCGGCACGAAGCGCCGCAGAAGTTAAACAGATAGCAACGCTCCGCTATTTTTAGCAGACGGGCCTGTATCATTATTATTATTATTATTATACAGACTGAGAACAATCACGGCACGCAATCGATATTGGATGGAGTACAGCGATGAGCCATAAGTGCTAAACGCTTCTCCAAAATAACTCACGGAAAGTTTGCTTGGTATTTGCCACAGCGTGCATTGGTAGCAACACCACAGAACGATGTGGTCTGGAGATAATAATAACAATTTAAATAAGAATAATCGAAAGTATAATCTGCAGTCCTCTCCCTTCAGCCTCCATCTAACACCCTCAGTGACAGATGGATCTCGACAAACAGATGGGACGCCACGGCTCCAACCTCTTCGGGGTTCAACGGTTTCTCTGTGGATGCAAACGGGTGTCGCACCTGGGCAAGGACACACACACACACACACACACACACGCCAACACGCGCCAAGGGTGCGCTAGCTAGCGATCTTCCCCCAGAGAGTTGGTCGGCTGGCAACCAGCCTCTGTGTCCTCCTCCTCCACCACCTCTGGTGTCCTATATACACCAGAGGTCATGCTAGGTCTCTCCCTCTCTCCCTCGCTCTGGCACACACACACACACATGTATATTCTGCCATTTTTCAGTGTGCTAGTCTCACAAATTGCCATGAATCATGATGAATGTGAACTGAAGTGAGAGAGAGAGAGAGATAGTGAGTGCGAGGGTAAGACCGAGAGCAAGAGAGAGCGAGAGAGAGTGAGAGAGAGATGAGCGAGTAGCAGAGCGAGAGAGAGAGCAAGAGACCCTCGAAGGTGAAGTCCTCCGAGATTTGTTTGCACGTGCACACAAAAACCAAACCAAAGCAAAGAGCGATTAGCGCCACAATGCGCCTCGAACGAGGAGATTAGCAACCCATCGAGGGTGACAATGAATATCATGAACCGGGGGGGGATTAGGGCGGGATTAGCATGTCCTCACATTTGGCAGTTTAACCAATGGAAGAGGTCATGGTCCAGCAGTCGACACGGGCCCCCAGCTCCTAATTGGACGGCTAAGTTTGCAGGCAGGGTTTCAGTTCGTCCATCCATTCCACCAAAAAAACCGTATACCACTTAATGAACCAAGTGTACTGCACATACTCCTGGATCGTCTACTTAAAGAATGGTAATCTAAAGCAGAAGTGTGTGTGCGTGTGTGTGGCCAAGATGAGTCAGCAGCTAATAATCAAGGGTCTCGATTGGGGCACTCATTTGCATACGTGGCCCCCAACCCCCCCCTTCTCAAAAACACGGCAGTGCGTTCCTTCCTTTCTTCGCTCACTCGGGCGGGCGGGGATGGCTAATTGCCGTTTCCATGGCAATCCCTCGCCGAGCTCCTGTGGGGGTCGGTGAGAAGGCGGCAAGTGAGGGATTACTGTAAGTGATCTTAACACTACGGAGGATGTTGACTTCAGCAGCGTGACGGGGACTGTCTGGGGTCTGTGTGTGTGTGTGTGTGTGTGTGTGTGTGTGTGTGTGTGTGTGTGTGTGTGTGTGTGTGTGTGTGTGTGTGTGTGTGTTGTGTGTGTGTGTGTGTGTGTGTGTGTGTGTGTGTGTGTGTGTGTGTGTGTGTGTGTGTGTGTGTGTGTGTGTGTGTGTGTGTGTGTGTGTGTGTGTGTGTGTGTGTGTGTGTGTGTGTCTCTGACTGTCTATCTGTATGTCTGTCCATCACCACCATTGCAAAGGCAACAGTTTGCGATTGGACCGATCAAAGTTACACCAGAGTCAACCTCAGTACAAACATCTTCTCAGACCGAGATCGGTTGTCGTCATTCATGAATGTGCTCTCAATAAGATCATTCAAAATCAAGGTTTATTTGATTTATATCTTATGATATAGATATAGATTATATATCTCCCTCTCAATGAATCTCTATTATTTGGCATCTTACCAGAGTGCAACAGTAAAGTGCATGCTAATATATATTATATATATATATATATATATATATATATAGCATGCACTTTACTGTTATTTGCACTCTGGTAAGATGCCAAATAATTTCGCTGTGCAATGACATTTATAGTATATGTATTTGAACCTTCACTTAAAAGTCTGTTTGAGACATAATTTTAAATCGGCTATTGCATATGGAATACAGTTGTGCAGTATTGCGTGTACTCCAAACAGACTATTTATTAGTTCACTTCAGACCTCTTCAAAGTTGGGATCAAAAGTGGCTGAAAACCCACGCCCCGGTCCTTCTGGTGATTAACGACAATGGATAAATCCTCACACACCGATCCAGAACCAGCCGGTTTGGATGCCGGGGTTGTAATGTAAAGCCATAGTCATTATTTTAATGTGATGACTTGGAGCCAACTGACTTTATTATTATTTTTTGCACCCCCCCCCCCCACCCGGCCGGGGCCATTCGGCACACGCCACCGTTGCTAAGTAACTGGCGGTTCCGTTGCCAACCTCACGCAGGAGGGCCGGCCAACCGGCGGTCATGAAGGAGAGCTGGGGTTTCTCTCTCTCTCCTCTCTCTCACTCTCCCCTCTCTCTCTAGCCTCTCTCTCTCTCTCTCTCTCTCTCTCTCGCTCTGTCTCTCTGTCTCTCGCCCTCTCTCTCCCTCTCCTCTCTCTCACTCTCCCCTCTCTCTCGCCTCTCCCCTCTCTCTCTCGCCCTCTCTGGCTGTCACCTTCAATACAATATGTCAGGACTTCAGTGTGTACTACAATAGGACTATATATATGTATGTCATGACACTTTATCCAAAGCTAATTTTATCCACAGCATACGGGCTACTGGGGACACTGGGGATCGAACCCTGAACCTTTTCGGTGTTGGGGAGTCAAACACACACACACACACACACACACACACACACACACACACACGGTGTGTGGAAACCTATTCATCAGACCCCTAAAGAGACAGAGAGATATACGACATTCAGAGGTGAACTACTGTAGTCTCACACCAAGGACGAAAGGGGAGAAAGGGTGACGAACACACAGGTGGGGGTGGGTGGGGGAGGGGTGGGGTGTCAGCCAGCAGCTGACACCATATGTTGGGGATGGGGCTTTGGACGGTATGGACCACCACCACCACCACCACCCTACCTAATGGGGTATGTCACCAACGCGGTCACGGTGAGCAGTCACGTTAAGGCTGTGGAAGCGATCGAGACACAGCGACTCTCCGGCTACTGTAGCAACAATGTCGTACACTTTATGAATCCCGGCTGGGAAATGAGATTTATACGAAAATAACGTATCAATATACGTATCATATCAATATCAGATTAAAACATCCATTATTTATAATGATATCTTATAGAGTAAGTTGAAATGGAAACGTACAGTAAACGTCCAAATTATATCCAATAACAATTAATATCAATCTAATAACACAATATATTATGAAAATCATTAGCTACAGCGCTAATTTGCTAAATTGGCAGTTGGTTAGCGCCGTACGACCTTTTAGGATTTCCCGGCAATCACCATCATCAGACTGCAGCAGGAGATGGACCCATTAGGCTAAGTTAGTGCGTTAAGTTAGTTAGTTACAATTAAGGCGATGCGCTTCGGAAGCCTTGTTGTTGAAGCTTTTTCGATTGGACGATTGGACACGTCGGCGACCCCCGCTGCCTTCGCTAACCGACGCGCGACACAGCGCATGACAGGCCGAGCGCTCTCCTGACGCGCCGCGGAGAATGAGAGAGACAAGCACACACACACACACACACACTGTGACACACACACAGTGACACACACACACAGTGACACACACACACACAGTGACACACACACACGACAATTACAGTCTTGCGTATCCTTCCTACGTTTATTACCCATTGTGTTCCTTTAATACGGTCCCTAATGTTTATCGCTCGTCGTGTTTTGTTTTTTTTTACAGCCCCTGGCGTTAAAAAATAAATATACATTGTATTGCGGTACTGTTGTATTGTGGCTGCAATAAAAAATGCTATAATATCTGAATTGGAATTTGAAGACGCTTGTGGATAGCACAGGACACACTTGCTTGTCACCTTGTTGCTTTTATTACTCATTTCATACCTAGAATTATAACAATATACAATATAATAATAACGTCAACCATGTGTACCGGTATATATATATATTGTCGCACTTGTACTGCGTTGAAACAATCCAATACTGCGCTTAACTATTATGCCTGACCGGAGGTCTGAGTAGATCAGCTGTGTGTGTGTGTGTGTGTGTGTGTGTGTGTGTCTCTCTCTCTTTTATAAACACACTTCCTGTGACTGAACACTACATAACATTCCACGTTTTGACTCACACCCCCCTAACACACACACACACACACACACACACACACACACACACACACACACACACACACACACACACACACACACACACACACACACACACACACCACACACACACACACACACACACACACACACACACACACACACACACACACACACACACACACACACACACACACACACACACACACACACACACACACGCTCTCCTTTCACCCTCTTATTCACTTCCTGTTTCGCTCGCCCCATCCCAAGTCCTCTCTCTCTTTCCTTCTACCATAACAATGTTGATATACTCTCCCACCGCGGGAGCACATGGACACATGGACACATGGACACATGGACACATGGACACATGGACACATGGACCGCGTGGTATCGACTTTATACAGCCCACAGATTGCCCTGAAATAACAGGCCTGAACATGTTTTGGGGGAATCTAAACCCCCCCCCCCCCTCCCCCCCCTCCCCTCTCACTCATGTGGCGAGGGGACGGGTTCGATTCCCCCGAAAATGTGTTCAGGCACATTTTCAGGCACACGGGTTCCCACGAGTACGGTCTTATCCCGCTTATATAACGTCTCGACTACGTTCGGCCGCTCCCTTCTGTCATGGCGCCCAAAAAAATGAATTCCCTCTGCAATTTTTGCCGGCGGGATCCAAAATGGACGCCAATACGGGAACATCTTGCGTTTCCGCCGGGGGACGTTTCCTCCGCCTACTTCTGCTACGATACTGCGCTCTCCAATGCTCATACTATCGGATTATGCTAGTGTACTAGTTCTTGTTGATATAACTGCACACCCCTGCTCACTACC
>CM051021.1:8160873-8165873 GCA_027704905.1 Muraenolepis orangiensis | reverse complement strand
TCGTTACAGTCGTGAGATTCATGCACACAAAAACAATTTGTATGCATGAATATACTGTATGCACAGAACACCTATTTGATTAACAACAGTTAGAATTGTTTTTCATCATCTGTGACACAGCGACATCATAGAGACATCTAGAAATGCCCAAATTATAAAACACAGCACCAACTGTAAACCAAAATGATGTAAATATAGGCCTATATAATACACTCAAGCTAACGCAAGTTATCTTAGAAGTCCATCTCTCTCTGTGTCCGTCTGCATCTCTCTCTCTCTCTCCAGACAGACAGACAGACAGACAGACAGTCGAGAGTTTCATGGTTTCATGGTTTACAATCGTGTTAAGATTTAACAACAGGCAGGAGGACGTCATTTCCCAAGTTTTCCTTTGGCGTGCTGTGTCTCAACTTGAAGTACAAAGACCCATTGTGTGTGTGTGTGAAGAAGGTAGCCACAACACGTGCATCGTTAGAGTGCACGGCTCAGCAAAGACACAGAAGGGGAGGGGTATGGATTGTGACTGGAGGCACGGCAAACAGACAATATGAGAGAGAGAGAGAGACCCAAGCACTACCTTGTCTGAGAACAAGAGATTCTCCACACACACACACACACACACACACACACACACACCACACACACACACACACCCACACACCACACACACCCCCCCCCCCCCCCCCCCGCGGGGAAAATGCATCTCTTTGTCATCCAATTGCGGTTTAAACAATTATGTGTGTATTACCGATTTGCTATTAACATGTCTGTGTGTCTTTGTCTGTCTGTCTGTCTCAGAACAATTACCGCTTAAACAAAGCAAGAGACAAATGAATTGGCCAGGTGATCCCATTGTGAACAAAGGCTGTCTGTATGTCTGTCTGTCTGTCTGACTGACTGACTGACTGTCTGATAGATAGCCTGAACCAATAACTGATAATATCGAATGAATAAGGGAATAAATATTTACATCCTCGACACTTTGTTCCTGACAGGAGGGTTAATTATTCACAGTCTTTGCCAACCAGTTTCAGTGGTGCGCAGGAATGATAAGAGTTTCAAAACCGAATACTTCCGCAATCAATCCGGAACGCATGAGAACCCATAAAAACGTTATGGATCACATCTACTACTTTGATTCGGGAAAACCAAACCCAACGCTGTACTTTATTCAAATGACCTCCCTGTTGGCATTTGAATCCCAGCGGGGGAGGGGGGGGGGAGGACGGGGGATCCCCTGTGAGCTCATTGTTCTCGATTGTGTTCCCTCTAGTCGAAGGGTGGAAGACTATAGGGCCTTAGTCTAGATATCAGGTTCAGATACCACTTTAGTTGGCATCTCTTAGATACATACAACCCAAGTGTCGTTGGGAAATAGATATATATATCTATATATATATAGATATATATATCTATATATATATATATCGGTAATCAAGAAACAATACAGTGGATCTCTTCCACAATGGGTTAAGAGGGGGCATAGTCATTCTCTGCCATTCTCTACGATTGGAGTAATGGGCTTCATTGTATGTTCTGGTCCTGCAAAAACAAATCGTGTACAAGTTGGATCACAATTGGCATCTGATTTGACCCAACAGAGAATGCCAATCCCGGACCCCCGTGCCACCAATGGTCCAACGTTGTCCTCCATTTGTATAGTTGATATACTGCGATACAGCAGCATGCATACATACATACATGCAAACATACATACATGCAAAGCAGAAGCTCTCATAGAGGAATTCCCCTTTAAGGGACAGCTAAACTACCCCTGAACCCGTTTTTAATTGGCGGTGTCGTTATGGTCGTTTATGGCTGCAGAATGTGGGAAGAGCCGGATGTCCCCTGGTAGGTGGTGGTGTTGATGTGCAAAGGGCTGTCGTGCCACCACCACCATCATCATCATCATCACCCGACCCGTGGCTCGTCTTCCACCGGCACCGACCGACCGACAGCCGCAAGCCCGATCGGTGTACGTGTCAGTCATTCGTTCCGATTCCCCGTACTCTTTATTAGCAAGGAGACTCTCTCTCTCTCTCTCCTACCGAGACTACTATATATCCCGTAAGTATAGGGTAAGAATAGAATATGGGTCACCGCCAGATAAGTAGCTGACATGAGATGGGCTGGCTTACCGAGGCTGACGCCACCGATGCCGCTACTGCCGCTTACTGCCGCTACCGCCGGCTACTGCCGCTTATTGCCGCTACCGCCGCTTACTGCCACCTACTGCCGGCTACTGCCACTGCCGCTTACTGCCGCTACCGCCGCTTACCGCCGCTACTGTCTCGGCTGTGTTACCGCGTCCATGTGTCACCGCGGAGAGTTGGACGGTTATGGGTGTAAACGGGGCGTTAATCACAAGGCTGCCTTGAGTCGTTCACGGTCAATGCTTTTGTACCCTATCGTTACAGCTACATGTATAAATATCTAAATAGAAACTGTGGGGGGGGGGGGGGGGGAGGACATTAAGTTTAGCACAAGGAAGCGTGTCTTTTTAAACCAGCATGGCGACACACACTAGTATGCCATATGTATAACCGTTAGTGGGGGGAAAAAACCTCACACCTTATTTTATTTTTTAAATTCACATTTCGGTGTTTTCTGGGGTTTCGGTATCGTTGCTTGCCTGCATGGCCCATTGGCCACCATCAAACCTCACAAGGCCGAACATCAGCATCCACAAAGGGCTTCATCGGTGGCTCTGTACTCACACTGCGTCTATGACACGGACTGACTGGGTAAACGCTACCGCTAATCAATTGATTGATTATGTGAGTCGCCGGCCTCTATTACTTAGGAAAGGCGATTGATCCGTGGTGCGATCGATCGTTTTGCGTGTGTGTGTGTGTGTGTGTGAGAGGGGCCGGTTATTGTTATAGAAGAAAAAATCCCTTACCTCGCAGTCGTAGAGGTCCGTTAGCTGATCGATAATCCATTCCTCCAGGTTGAGTCTCTTGCGGAGCTCCTTTCGGTCGTATTTGACCGTGACGCGTCCCTGCTTGCGGACCGGCGTCTCCGGTTCCTCCGCGGTGCCGGTGGGCGTCTGGAAGTACACCCGGGGTGGAGGGCTCGTCTCCGGGCTCGTCACGGCAGCCATGGTCGGTCAAGTGTATATATTAAAAATATATTTCCAAAAAAATTCTGTAAATATATAAATGGGTTCGAGTAGACTGTGTTGTTGTGTTGTGTGTGTACTGTCCTCTCTCTCTCTCTCTCTCTCTCTCTCTCCCCTATGTGTCAGTGTATAGCCCTCTCTCCTGGGTGTACACCTTTTGTTCAAATCCCCCAAAAACCAAACCGCATTCAAACTAACCCTTTGTCAAACAAAGAAAAACGCAGATTCGGATTCAATTCCGGATTTTAAGAAAGTGTGTTCAACTTCCAACACACACACAACGCGGACGGCTGACTTTGAGGCTTCCACAGCATCAAACAAAAGTTCCAGTTTCAACGCGAGGTGCTGTACGGAGTCGGCGTTACAAAGGGGGGAAACGAATCACGCGCTGCGCGCTCCCGTCTCCGGGTCGGTCCTCCTCCTCTCTCTCTCCTCCTCCCTCCTCCTCCTCCTGGTGCCGGCGGAGAGATGCGTGCGCGTTCTCTGTGTGGCTGCGAATCCGACGTACTTTAGCGAATGTTGTAGTTTTTCTCCTCCTTCACTTTTTTTGGCACAATGTTTTTTTCCACTCTTCCTCTCCCTCCTCTTCATCTTCCTCTTCGTCCTCTTCCTCCTCCTCCTCTTCCTCATCTGCTCCCCCAAACAGCCCCCCCCACCCCCTCTTTTTCCTCCTTCCATCCCTCCCTCCCTCCCTCTGAATGCTCAGCTGCCTGCCCGACACACACACACACACACACACACACACACACACACACACACACACACACACACACACACACACACAGAGAGACACACGCACTCACACACTGCCTCAACAACATTAACGGTTACCCTATCCCCTCCCATAAACAGTTTAGACGGCGCTCTAACGGTTTTAAAAATAGACCATTGTCTGTCCCTCACTCCCCCTGCTCTAGTCTCCACACAAGAAGAGTGGTGATCATTTATTCATTGGACGGATATCCACGGGTCGTCCGTCAGTTAACCTTGAGGACCATAAGCCAAGCCTCGAGGCCCAAGAGCACACAGACAATAGATGTATATAGATATATATATATATAAGGCAAATATCAAGTTGAATTATAACGGAATTGAACCGTCGTGTTTGTGTGTGTGTCCAAAGAGTAGGACGACAGACAGTAGTCAGCTTTGCTAGTTAGTTTTTTACGAGCAAACAGACCGCTCTGGTGTGTGTGTGTGTGTGCGTGCGTGTGTGTGTGTGTGTGTGTGTGCGTGTGCGTTCGTGTTTGTGTGTGCGTGTGCGTGTGCGTTTGTGTTTGTGTGTGTGTGTGTGTGTGTGTGTTTGTGTTTGTGTTTGTGTTTGTGTGTGTGTGTGCGTGTGCGTTCGTGTGTGTGTGTGTGTGTGCGTGTGCGTTCGTGTGTGTGTGTGTGTGCGTGTGCGTTTGTGTGTGTGTGTGTGCGTGTGTGTTTGTGTTTGTGTGTGTGTGTGCGTGCGTGTGGAGAGACGTCTGAGCAACCTTTTAACCATGGCAACAAGACATAAAACTGAATTATTCAGAAAGCTTGTCTGAAGCTTACAGTTGAATGAGCCTGAGCAAGCAAGCGCCCACACACACACACACACACACACACACACACACACACACACACACACACACACACACTGAGGTGAATGTTTAGATGTTCCTCTCACTGCCATTACACGTCTGCCCACACATACAGTATCGCCCTCCTACCCATCCCTGGAAGTAGGGGGGGGGGGGTCCTTCAGGGTTTCTCACCCTCTCTGGGGTTTAGTGGAGTTCATCTTTTCAAACTCCGACAAGGCCCCAAGGTTCAGGCTAGTAGTATAATGTGTGATGGAGATGGAGAGCCACATAGATGTTTGCATAGAGCTGACTCAATGTGGCTGCAAGGG
>CM051021.1:8138373-8153373 GCA_027704905.1 Muraenolepis orangiensis | reverse complement strand
AGGGGGTGACGCCTCTCCGAGGTTTGGGCCTTTACCCCACCCAAATATTCTGTATTTTTTTTGTTTTTCTTTCCGCGTTTTTTCTGCTACTTCTGGTGACTCAAATATGTAGGGTTTGTCACTGACTATAATGATTGTTATTGTGTTGTGTACACACACACACACACACACACACACACACACACACACACACACACACACACACACACAGTGTCAGTCTTCCAAATGAAAGTCAAATTTGAATTTCTGTCTCTCTCTCTCTCTCTCTGTCCAACCCCTACCTGCTCCTTAATGAGCTGTCCTACCTCTGTGTGAGAGAGAGACACACACGCACACACACACACAGGCCCCAGGGTGTTTTGGTGTGTCTAGAATTAAGTGCCATTTTGACCCTCTTCCTCTCGTTCCCCCCCCCCCTCCTCCCCCATCATGCATTCCTTCTTAATGCAACTCTTTGTTGTGTTTCATTCACCTACTTATTATGTACGTACTCTCTCTCTCTCTCCTCGGTGTCACTTGCTCGTTTGGTTCTCTCTCGCCCCTCACAACACACGCCGGTAGCTTGGGGAAGTTTCGACCGATGCATTACACTGGTGGCCTATCTAATGACACTCTCACACACAGGCATACACAAACAAATACACACATACACACACACACCGGGACACACACACACACAGGGACACACACACCGACTCACGTGAGGAGGAGGAGAAGGAATGCTCCATAAACCGCTCTCCCTTTGCATGTGTGTGTGTGTGTGTGTGTGTGTGTGTGTGTGTGTGTGTGTGTGTGTGTGTGTGTGTGTGTGTGTGTGTGTGTGTGTGTGTGTGTGTGTGTGTGTGTGTGTGTGTGTGTGTGTGTGTGTGTGTGTGTGTGTGTGTGTGTGTGTGTGTGTGTGTGTGTGTGTTTGTGTGGGTGTGTGTGTGTGTGTGTTATTCTCATTGAATGACTTCCTGTTCCAGCTTGTTATGGGCTCCAGGGCCACCTCTCTCTCCCCCTCCCTCTCCCTCCCGCTCCGCCCTGCCTCGCACGGCCTTGTGTCTAGCGAGATGTTTCCATCCTCTGGATCTTTACAGTTTTACAAACGCTTTTAGCGTGGGTGTCCCCGGATGACTCTCAAGCAAGCTCTAAGCATGCCGTTGAATAGTGCTTTGAATAACGGTGTCTACAAGATGAACACGAGAGAGGGAAAGAGGTCAGGCTGGTTGACTTTGGAAATTGTGCACAAGCAAGAGAGAGAGGGGCAGAGAGGGAGAGGGAAGAGGTAAGGAGAGGGGGGAGAGAGGGAAAGGGACTCACACATCACAGTGAAACATGGCCTCATGTGCGTGTCAAGTCAAACAAAAAAAAAAGAACACACACACACACACTACCGCACCACAAATCTCCCCACACACATCTTTTCTCGCGGGCTACCAGACTTCCAGAGAGTTTTCGGCTGCCGTGGTTCTCTCCCTGACCCTCCCGTGCACCTGCAGATTGCTATCGGTTACGCCCGGGATGGGGCCAGCGGGGGATGGGGGCGGGGGGGTCCTCTCGAGGCCGGCGGTTCTGTGTCCTACCCACCGAGTCACCCATGGATAAGGCTTCAAGGTCGGCCGCATTAGAGGTTTTGGCGTGTGGGGGGGGGGGGATATGAAGATGAAAAGGGAGAAATATGAGAAGAGTGAGAGGACCGAATGTGGCCCTCAGTGTTGTGGGAGAGAGGTGCTTTTGAGAGAGAGAGAGAGAGAGAGTGGGAGATAGAGAGAGAGAGAGGCAACCGAGACAACATTTTTGCTGAGGGAGTGAGCAGAGGTGTCATCAGTGCAATGAGTGTAGATCAAGAGTGTAGGGGGATGTCAGCCAGCCATAATGACTGCGCTAATAGGATTGAGAGATTTAGGGGCGCGACGGGGGAGGAGGAGGAGGAGGAGGAGGAGGAGGAGGGGGGGGGCGTGGAGGTGAGAGGTCAGGGGTCAACCACAGCCACGTGTGGAGGAAGGCTCGACATCTGGAAGCGGCTGTCTTTGCCCTCCCTGGTTCCTTCCCCTTCTTTTTCCTTTTTTTATTCAGGATAAGCAATCCTTTATCTTCGTCTCTCCTCCTCCCTGCTTCCTCCACTGGTCTTCCAAACGTTTCTGCTTTTCCTCCCCTCTCCTCCCTCGGTCTATTGGCCCTCTCCTCCCTCGGTCTATTGGCCCTCTCCTCCCTCGGTCTATTGGCCCTCTCCTCCCTCGGTCTATTGGCCCTCTCCTCCCTCGGTCTATTGGCCCTCTCCTCCCTCGGTCTATTGGCCCTCTCCTCCCTCGGTCTATTGGCCCTCTCCTCCCTCGGTCTATTGGCCCTCTCCTCCCTCGGTCTATTGGCCCTCTCCTCCCTCGGTCTATTGGCCCTCTCCTCCCTCGGTCTATTGGCCCTCTCCTCCCTCGGTCTATTGGCCCTCTCCTCCCTCGGTCTATTGGCCCTCTCCCTCCTCTTCCTCCTCTTCCTCCTCCTCCTCTTCCTCCAGTATTTACATTCGTACGACCTTCATCGTCTTCACCCTTCTTCGCCGTCTCCCTTTCTTTGGTTCGACAAGGGCGATTGCGAAAGATGTTTCTCCACGCAGGAGACCTCAAAGATTTAAATGTCGGCACTTGAGGAATTGTTCCCTGGGGGGCCAACGTGTAAGATATAAAAATACAATGGATCGCATTTTTAATTAGGCCAAATAATTGGGACGTATCATGGTTTTTTTTTTCCTTATGTAACGTTCTTTCTTCATTCTAGTTCTATATGATCGACTCCAGTAATCTGCTCCGTTTTCGAAATCCGAAACTTCCTTTTTGTTTATTTTCTTCGGACAAAAAAAACCAGACTATTTGCATTACGTTATATGCATCATGTCTCCCTGTAGTGGTTTGCAAATTATAATTTTTTTTTTTTACCGCAATATGCCCCGGTTGCCATTAAAAGCGAGTTGAGCACCACTTCTCTCTCTCTCTGTTGCAAACAGGGTCGAAATTTGTAAATCGATCGGGGCTTCTTCACTCCGTGGTTTGTAAATGGCTTTGAAAAGCCGAAGTGGACACGCACGTCTCCCTCCCCACTCCCACTCCTCTCCAATCGACCTTCCCCTCCGGTAGTGAACCTAGCCTCGGGTCTCGGGAACCCAAGTATTTCACTACTACTACTAACACTGTACGATATTTAGCTTTTTGTCCAAAGCCACTTGCAGTGAGTCCAGATGCGTGTCTTTGCGCGCAGGTGGGGTCAGGGTCTTGCTGTAAGATGCCTGCAGGTTATCAAGGGTTTCGAAACGAAGAACCCTTCTGCTCGTATCGAATACCCCTCAGGAACCAGGTCCCGGGGGACTAATGGTTGCTTCCACAGCGAAGCGTGTTTCTGGGCTTGGTTTTTTTTTTTTTTTTTTTTACCTTGGCCTGTTTCTGTTGTACCTCTGGCCTTCACCACCCACTCTTTCCACTGGAGTCCAAAGGTTAGGGACTGTTATCAACTTTTTACCTTGTTGCCAAAGCAACAACACACACACACGCACATGCGTGCGCATGCACACACACACGCACACGCACACACAAACGCATGCACACGCACACACTTGACAGGTCATTAGTTGCCACACTGCCCATTACGCCTGTTTACTTTAAAACACACAGACTAGTTTATACACTATATGTCTATCACACACACAGGCTAGTGTGGCAAGCTTTATCGCTATCACTAGCCTTCGCTCGCATGCACACTGAGGCTTTCTTTCTTTATGGTTCTCTCTCATAGCTGATTAACAGACGGCCTATACTATAAAACTAAACGTGGTGGAAATCTTATCTCCTGTAGTGGCAAGAGGGGGGGGGGGTTATGGGTTCCAAACCCTGTAATGTCCACAGTCTAACCTAGAGGTTCGCCCCCCCCCTGACCACCGACATGCTGCTTGAGGACGACCCGTCTCTGGACTCACTGCAGGTCTCTTTGGATAAAAGCATCTAGCAGCTAAACTAGAGGGTCCTCTAGAGTCTAGTAGAGCGCATTACCAGTCAGTCACACCAAAAAGCCCCCATGCGTCTGGATCGGTTTCAAAAATGTGTCAACCGTTCCTTTGGGCCATGAGTAAATCTAACCACCAAGTATTTGTCCACTTCCGTACATTACTGTTTGAGTATTCTTGCAAACTGACAAACGACAAAACCGACAAGACAGGTGGTGGCAAAAAGATTAACCTCAGTCCCATCGTCGATAACTTAAAAAGTAATTAGTGACTCCTGTCTCTGTAGCCTGTAATCTGATGACTGGTAAGACGGTAGCTATTACGTTTTTTGTTTTTGTTTTTCAGGCGTCAACACTGAAACAGATGTGTTTCGGTGTTGTGTCGGATGCTCTGCATGCATGTGGCAGAAGAGAGATCCAAGATAGAACCGTTTGATTACAGAGACGAGACCTCGCCGTGACCTGTTCCGCTTCCTGCTTTCGCGTTAATATGATTAAAAAAAATTGATAAATCGTATTAAACATAACACGGACACTAGTTTGAGCCAATGGAGCCGGAAGCCATTCATCAGAGAGCCTTCTAATCCAAAGCCACTTTTCACACCAGAGTTCTCCGGGGTCTGTTTTTGTTCGATGGTCTGACCATATTAACTTAAGGCTTAAAGTGTTTTGATAAATTAGAAATGTTTTTGATAAATGGTGTAAATTATTTAGTGACAAAAGTGTGTGTGTGTGTGTGTGTGTGTGTGTGTGTGTGTGTGTGTGTGTGTGTGTGTGTGTGTGTGTGTGTGTGTGTGTGTGTGTGTGTGTGGTGTGTGTGTGTGTGTGTGTGTGTGTGTGTGTGTGTGTGTGTGTGTTGTGTGTGTGTGTGTGTGTGTGTGTGTGTGTGTGTGTGTGTGTGTGTGTGTGTGTGTGTGTGTGTGTGTGTGTGTGTGTGTGCCGATTTCAGTAATGAACTGAATGAAAACTGCAACCAAAATCATCTTTGAGTCTCCCAAACTGTAGCAAATATAAACAAAACACAATCTCAGTGTGGGTTCGGATACATGTCATGAAGGAGCAGGCATGGGAGGTCCTTTTCGGAACTTCTTCCAAGGCTAGGCTGAGGGAACATTGGGAATCAAACCCAGAACCTCTTCCGCTCTCTCAAGGTTCCTCCAGGACACAAGGCCATTATTTATCCCCAAATGAAAAGATTTCAATTTCCATAAAACTAATTTTTGGTTTAAAAACTAAAAACCCCACATTCACACACAACGACTCTTTCCATCCACTCAGTTGAGACTCCAATGTCAATGCCAATTTTTACATCCATTTGATGTTGTCATGCGTTGCTGTGGTGGGTTTGGGATGTGTTCTACGCAGGCTGATGATTGCACACATTAAAATATTAGAATGTGGGTTGATGGGGGGTTGAACGTTTTGTTGTTGTTAGTGGTGGGATAAGATTACATCCCATTACATCACGACACTGCTAGCTAGTGCTTGGCTTAAACTCGAGAGACGTGGAGAGACTAGCGAGGGATACCTCCTCTGCCACTCCAGCTTGTTTAGCTCGTGTGCTGCTTGACGAGGATTTGTGTGCCGTTTACTGCACTGTGGTCGTTGGGGTGCTTGTTTTCCCAAAGGTTTTTTGGGTTCGAATCCCCCATAGTTAGGACCTGTGGGCATCCGAGAGCGAGATGCGCCCCTTGACACCGACCCGCTTCTTCGTGACATTTACATTTACATTTAGGGCATTTGGCAGACGCTTTTATCCAAAGCGACTTACAAGGTGTACATTAGTTGAAGCAGACAATAGCATAACACTGAGGTACGCAAACATAAAAATAGAGCAGTTCACAAGTATTCATATTAACAAGACGAATAACACAATTTGGTACTGCCAGGTCACCTGCTTAAGTAGCTGTGATAAGAGCGTGTTATCAACATTGAGGATATACACTTGCTAGAATATACAACATGCTAAGAGCTATTAATGCTATTCTTGATGCGTTGGAGGGGCTTGGTAGCAGAGGCGGGGAGTCCCGCCAGGAGAGAGTTGCAGTAGTCGAGGCGGGTGATGACGAGCGCTTGGACCAGGATCTGCGCCGCTTCACGTGTGAGGAAGGGCCGGATCCTGCGGATGTTGTAGAGGGCAATTCTGCAAGATCGGGCCACCGCGGTGACGTTGGCATTGCAGGACAGCTGGTCATCTAGCACCACACCAAGGTCTCTTGTTGTGGTTGAGCGGGAGACTTGGGTGTTCTCGATGGTGACCAGTAGGTCCATCTGAGGGCAGTCTTTCCCCGGTATGAAGAGGAGCTCAGTCTTGTCAAGGTTGAGCTTCAGGTGGTTGGCGGCTGTCCATCTGCTGATGTCGGCCAGGCATTTAGAGATGCGTGTTGCGATTTGGGTTTCTGAGGGGGAAAGGAGAGAAACAGTTGAGTGTCATCTGCGTAGCAGTGATAGGAGAAGCCATGAGATGTGATTACAGAGCCTAGCGATGACATGGATCCAAAATTCACGGCAAGTTGCTGTGGATAAAACTGTAAATAAATGACTGATTGTTTAACCAGAGGGCCCTCAGTGTAGAGCACATGCCTCCGCCACGCCAAAAAGTCCCCTGGATCCGATTGTTTGTCCGATTCCGTACATAACGTTTTTAGTTATCTTGCTAACGAGACAAACAAAACGGGGGTGAAAACATAGCCTCCTTCCCATCTTTGATGGCGGTAATAAAAGCTGTTTCCTGTTTACTTTAATGGCACAGCCACCGGCAGTACTAAAAGAGCACGGCGTCAATTAGGGAATTGTAAATGTCAAACTATGATGTGACATGAATATTTTATAATAACCAACACCATTTGGTGGATACTTTTATCCACTTTTATGAGTATGTTTGACGATAACGCGAGTGCATGCAGTCCTGACATGAGGAGGCATGACCGCAAAGTGGGGAACCGAACCCCCAACCCTGGGAGTGTTAATGCCTCGCTCTAATTGAGCTAATGATGTAGCCACTCAGGACGCGCATTAAGGTAATTTACGACGGAAGTTATTGTCGGTTGAGAAAGTGGAAGGAGCTAGTTTTGTGGTAACCGGTTCCGCGAAGATCCGGTTATGTTGTTTTTAAGTGATTTCCATTAGATAAGAAACTTGTTTAGAGTTGTTTGCTAAAAAAAATAAAAGACTTGGTATTATGTAGTCTGAGGGACAGCTATGAGCACCGATCCCAACTTGTCCTGAGCGATTTCTTTCATCCGCGGTGACTGCTTGGCCATTAATTAACATCATTATTAATAATAATTCATTGCCTTTTTTTTTTAAATATATACTGCTGTGTGTGTGTGTGTGTGTGTGTGTGTGTGTGTGTGTGTGTGTGTGTGTGTGTGTGTGTGTGTGTGTGTGTGTGTGTGTGTGTGTGTGTGGTGTGTGTGTGTGTGTGTGTGTGTGTGTGTGTGTGTGTGTGTGTGTGTGTGTGTGTGTGTGTGTGTGTGTGTGTGTGTGTGTGTGTGTGTGTGTGTGTGTGTGTGTGTGTGCAATGGTAATGGATGCTTTAATTCTCCCATTAACTCTCTATAAACGACTTTAGAGGAGATTTTGACAGCAGGGTTTTTCACACTGTATCCCTTAATGCTGATTGTCTCATCTCCCCATCGTATGTCTGGGTTGGACTCTCCTCACTTGGGTCGTGTGTGTGTGTGTGTGTGTTAATGGCTCATCAACATCTAGACCCGGGAGAACACGAGGGGGGGCCCTGTTGTCGAGAAGGAACGCTAAATAACGTTTTGTGGTCTGGGTTTATCGCTATCGAGGGCTACGCTCCAAACATGCATGCAAAAGCGCGGCTAGCACACAAATACGCCAACTTCCCGCTTCCCTCTTGTCTGCTTCTGAGCAGTAGATAGCGGAGAAGGGGAAATGGAGCGAGAAAGGGAGGAGGGGAGGGGGGAGGGAGATAGGGCCAACCCAGTGACATTTGAGCAAGGTTTTATTTTGGGTCAGGGTCGAAGGGCAAGGTCGGTCGCCGGGAACAAAAATAATAATTGTTTACCGCCGCGAGTATCTGGTGACCTGTGACCCAGAGGCGGGCCTCTTTGTGTTCCTGTATTGCATTGAAGGGAGGTTTAAATCGTTTGCCTGACATCACCTTAAAACCCTAATGCAGTTTGTACAAACCTGCGGGGCAAGTTCAGGGTGTCAACCGAGTCAAGTGTGTAGCACATGTTCCATTTAGCCAAATGAGGGCTGTCTTTATGACTCAAGATTCAAGATGGTTTTTTTTTAACGTTAAGTGCAATGGAACGCTTACTCCCCATTCCCTCCCGCAGTATGAATTTCCTAACACAATACAACTACTAAACTATACAATACTACACTAAACAATACTATGTTCTATAAACGACACTATATACTACCTAGGATATGCTATACTATGTAGTATAAACAACACTATATACTATATAATATGTACTGTACTATAAACACAATACTGTAGCTATACTGTACACATGTGTGTATGTAAAAATAACAATAAAGTGACGTACGGCTGACATATACATATGGTGAATTGTGTAAAAAGTTTAAAGTGCCAGTAGTTGCAGCAGCATGGTGAATACAGTGCAGAATAGTGGCCCGTCACTGTAAATGAGTTCAGAAAAGTCCAGCAAAAGTATGATGGTTTAATGGTAATCTGGAAGTCAATGTTATGATCGTGGCACGGGTGATATTGCATCCCCAAGTTATCACCACCACGCCTATTACCACCGCTGTCGTCTGTTCCAGCACGCACAACGAAACGGACCCTTTTTTTTTTTTATAAGCCGGGAGTCAGAGCGAAACTAACTCCCGTCCGTCGCAATGTTTGCGTGTCCCTGCCGTGTTTTGTACTCATGGTTGGGAACCGTCCCAACTTGTCAGCGGTTCCAGACGAGAGGTTTTGGGTTTCCGTCGAAGGCGCAAACGACAACAACACACAACAACAACAACACGTCCCGGGTTGAAAGTTCCGGTTGATTCCGAAAAATGTACCCTTTTCTTCTTCTTCTTCTTCTTGCGTCTCTCTGACGCAACTTTGATGTGTTTTATTGATTTTTTTATTCATCTTTCCTTTCTTCTTCCTCCTCATCTCCACCTCATCCCTTCATTTTGAATCAACTTATCTTCCTTTCCATCCGACCCATTTCTTTCTCTCTCTCTCTCTCTCTCTCTCTCTCTCTCATCTCTCTCTCTCTCTCTCTCTCTCTCTCTCTCTCTCTCTCTCTCTCTCTCTCTCTCTCTCTCTCTCCCCCCTTCCTTCGCTGTAGCCAACAGTGGAGCCTAAATTAAAGGTATGTCTGGTAGTTCTTGAAAGACTCATTGGAAGTGACTGTTGTTATTTAATTCACAGACACGCCCGGCTTTGCCGTGCCAGCCCCAGTACCCATTGTCGTGTCAAATGAACGGGGCCCACGGTTTAACCTGATCCCCAGGTGTACCGTGCCGCGTCTTCTGTCTCCGTCCTACCGTAGACTTCCCCGTTCTGTGTGTTTAGAGCCACCCACCCAACCAAAAAGGGTAAAGGGGCGATTATTTTTTTTCCCCCCCCTTTACCATACGTATGTATTTTGCATGAGAGCATTTGCGTCAATCCCTTGTCACCCCTCCTGGTCACCCATAGGTTCCCGTCACAGCAGGTGGCCCGCCCTCGCTGATAGCCATTCAAATCCTGCGCTGGGATAATGTAGATAATGAATGGATAGAGTCCTGTTAGTCCTGTCACCGTAATACTGTTTTCACACTGCATACGGTATCGACTCTTGTATTAGTTAATACGGGTGTCGATACCGTATTAGTTAGGTGCGTATCGAATACACTTTACGTTCACACTCTCTTCTAATTCGCGATTCGCTGCGCACTCGATACCAGGTTTTCTGTTCACCCACACACACACCACACACACACACACACCACACCACACACACACACACACACACCACACACACACACACACACACACACACACACACACCACGGGAAGCGAAACCCGTAGTAGTTTTATTGCTTTGCACCCAAACTAGTTACTTCGGGATGGAAACCACTTACCACAAGGTGGATAAGTTAATGCGCACTAGTTGGGTAGCGAATTACATTACATTACTTGCCAGTGTGAAAGCAAAAGAGAAGCAAAACTAGTTTTGCAGCACGAATACCGTATTTTAGCCCAGTGTGAAAACGGTATAACTAAACCGAGTAAAAACCTAGGTTTAGATATAGTAATACTTAGTAAGTAAGTTATAGTAATCATTTAAAGTTCTAGTTGTGGTCGGTGGTGTGTCCAGACTAATTCACGAGGCGTGTGGGGAAGTTAGGTCTGTTAGGACTTGGCTTGGGAACCCGAAGATCGCCGGTTCAAGTCCCCGAAACACCTGGCCAACTGCCGAGGTGTCCCTGAGCAAGGCATCAGACCCCTACACTGCTCACCCGGGCAGCTGTATATAACAATAGCTGCCCACTTCTGCTCCTAATACTAGGATAAAGGTTAAATGCAGAGAAACACATTTCCCTGTGTGTGTAAATGTACAGTATGTGACTAATAAAGAGGATTCAATCCTCCCAGATTAAGATTCGGATTGTAGATTTAGTTGGAGTGGCACTCAGGCTGGCCAATCCCATGGGGTGCCACATCCAGTCCTACCCCTCCCTGGACACGCCCCTGGCTATAGCTATGTAATGTATAGTTCTAGTTCTATCTAGCTGTATAATTTGTTATGTCTTTTATAATAGTTGTATAGTACATTAAGTTATGTTATTATAGTTATATTATTTTGTCTGTTTATTTGGCACCTTCTGCTAGCCCGCAGTGGAGATAAGAATCAAGGTAACGCTGAAGGTTATGGCAGGTGATGATGATGATAATGATGATTATCCTCTTATCGTCTTCCTCCATAGCAACCTGCTGGGTATCATTGTTTAGTTGTATTTGTGGACAGTCATCAACCACTATCATCCACATCGGGGGGGGGGGGGGGGGGGGGGGGGGGTGGGGGGGGTGGGTGGGGTGTGTGTGTGGTGGTGTGTGTGTGTGTGTGTGTGTGTGTGTGTGTGTGTGTGTGTGTGTGTGTGTGTGTGTGTGGTGTGTGTGTGTGTGTGTGTGTGTGTGTGTGTGTGTGTGTGTGTGTGTGTGTGTGTGTGTGTGTGTGTGTGTGTGTGTGTGTGTGTGTGTGTGTGTGTGTGTGTGTGTGTGTGTGTGTGCCTCTCCCTCATGGTGATGATGACGGTGAAGCCTTTATCATCTTTATGTTGCTTATCGTTTTGATTTGATTTTAAGATTGACATCTCATGAGGGAACATTGGCTTCTCTCCATGCCTCTGTCTATGAAAGAGCGAGGAATCACTCTTTCATCTCTTCTATACAGTATCTCTCTCTCTCTCTCTCTCCTCTCTCTCTCTCTCTCTCTCTCTCTCTCTTTCTCTTTCTCTCTCTTTCCGTCTCTCTTACTGTCTCTATCTCTCTTGCTGTCTCCCTCTCTGTTTCTGTCCACTGTCTCTTGCTCTCTTCCTCTCTCTGCCTCTATCTAGCTGTCTCTCTCTGCTTCTGTCTCTGTCGCTCTCTGTCTCCATCTGTCTCTCTTTGTCTCTATCCGTCTTCACCTGTTCTCATCTGTCTCTCTCTCTGTCTCCATCTGTCTCTCTTTGTCTCTATCCGTCTTCACCTGTTCTCATCTGTCTCTCTCTCTCTCTGTCTCCATCTGTCTCTCTTTGTCTCTGTCCCCATCTACCTCTCTCTCCCTGTCTCTGTCAGTTTGTCTACAGCGCTAATAAAATAATAATAATAGCAGCGCTACTCAAGCATTGCGCGCCACTCTGTGGCAATTCATTAAGACCCATCTTCGCCCAGACTTCCCATCAAGCATTAGCTCAACAAAGACTGGTTTTCCTCTAAGAGGATTGCTACCCAAAAAAAAATATAAAAAAATATATATAATAATAAAAGCTGCTAATCAATACATTTGATCTCTAATGTATTTTCCCCCCCATTCAGACCAGAGGTCCACCTGTTACAAAAGGTTTAAATGTAACCCGATCCCGGTTGGTTTAAACACACAACAGAGCTGTGTGTTGTTCCATTTCATGGCTCTTTTTGGTCTTAACTGTGTGTGTGTGTGTGTGTGTGTCCGTCCTGTAGGAAGCCAACAGCTGCCCCCCCACCCTGGGCAAGCTGCAGGTGGAGCCAAATGGATTCTTCCTCCGCTGGAAGAGTGGTGGAGCCAACCAGGTAAGAGACAGAGAGAGAGAGAGAGACACACACACACACCGACAATTCAACACACACACGCAGCCACACGCACACGCCGACACTTCAACACACACACGCAGCCCACATGCTGAGCGACTGGGGACCACAGAGGAAAAGATTATTGTGTGATGTAATAATCTATTGAATTATGTCATGTTTATTGTATTATGCCGTGTTTGTAGTCATGAACGATGCCTCACTGGGTGTGTTGGATTTCTCCCCTTTTATTTTTTTCTGGGTAAAATGAACCTTATCTGCATTCTCTCTCGCTCTCTCCTACTTTCTGTCTGTTTGTCTGTCTCAGGCCTCTGTCTTTCTCTCTCTCTCTCTCTGTCTCTCTCTCTCTCTCTCTCTCTCTGTCTTCTCTCTCTCTCTCTCTCTCTCTCTCTGTCTCTGTCTCTGTCTCTGTCTCTGTCTCTGTCTCTCTCTCTCTCTTCACTTATCATATCTTTAGTGACCACAGTCATCTCCTCCCTCCATCCCTTCATCCTCTGTTCACTTCTTCTTCCTCGGGTTTCGGTCGTTGAGCAGACCTTGTTTATCCCGAAGCGTCTTTTTCCCCGCGAGTGAGGCGGACAAATTACCATCCGAGGCTTTTGGCTGGGATCAATATCTGGGAGCCGCTTACGAGGACATTCCAGCGAGCGGACGGAGAGCAGACTCGAGTGGAGGAGACGTCGTAAAGGGTGCATAATTCATAATTGTGAAAGTGTGGCTCCGTCTGCACAGTGTCGGACTCCAGACACGAAAAAAGGTCCTGGGGTTCAATTCCACCGAATACTCGCAGTCTACCCGCGAATCGTAATCGAAAATCGAAAATCTGGAGGATTGAATCCTCTTTATTGCACACACACACACACACCACACACACACACACACACACACACACACACACACACACACACACACACACACACACACACACACACACACACACACACACACACACACACACACACACACACACACACACACACACACACACACACACACACACACAGTGAAATTAGTTTCTCTGCATTTAACCCAGCCTTGTAGTAGGAGCAGTGGGCTGCTTTTGTATATATACACACAGCTGCCCAGGGAGCAGTGTAAAGTGGGGGGGGGGTCTAGTGCCTTGCTCAAGGGCACCTCGGCAGTTGCCCAGGTTTTTCGGGGACTTGAACCGGCGACCTTCCGGTTCCAGAAGCCACGTCCCAACAGACTGAGCTATGCTACCCCCCCCCCTACCTTTGGCATCATATGCTGTCGGTTGACATTTCACTCTTTAAAATACACAAAACTGTCACATGCTTGATGGGAACGGCTTCTGGATATAAGGAGAAACCACCTAACAACATACGTACAATCCTCTTCCCCTTTTCTTCCTTGTTCATTTATGACCCTTCAAAAATGTCTCTCTCTCTCTCTGACACTGGCTCTGTTTTCCTCCTCCGTCAGTATTCCTTTCCTTTCCTTCCTCCCTTCTCTCCTTATCTCTCCCTCTTTCTTCCTTCCTCCCTCTCTTTCTATATATTATCCTTTTTAGTCCTCTGTCTCTCTCTCTCTCTACTTCTGTCAGCCTCTTTCTCTCCGTTTGTCTTTCTCTCTAGCGGTCTCTCTCTCTCTCTCTCGGTCTCTCTGTCTCTGTCTTCGTCTCGGTCTCTCTTTCTCTCTCTCTCCCCGTCTGTCTTTGTTCGCTTGCTTGCTTCACTTCAAATGTCTTTCTTTGCTCTCTCTCTCTCTCTCTCTCTCTGTCTCTGTCTCGTCTCTGTCTCTCTCCTCGTCTCTCTCCTCTCTCTCTCTCGCTTCACTTCAAATGTCTCTTCCCCTCTGGGTCTCTGTCTCTCTATGTCTCTCTGTCTCTCTCTATGCCTCTCTGTCTCTCTCTATGTCTCTCTCTGTCTCTCTTCTATCTCACTTGCCTTCCTTTTAGATCTCTTTCCATCTCTCCCCTCTTGCATTTCTGGCTGGCCTGATTACACTCCAGGCATGAGTGGAATGTTTGTGGACGCGCCACAACATTGCAAACCCCCCAGCCCCGCACCCTGCATACCGCATGCACTGCAGCAGGTGTGTGTGTGTGTGCCTCCGTGTGTGTGTGTGTGTGGTGTGTGTCTTTTTACAGTATTGGAACACTAGGCCGCTGGTTGCCGCGGGGATGACTTTGTCACAGTTGGAATGTCTGCTATTACGGGACTTTACAATTACGCTGCAGACCGGAGACGGGGAATAGAAGAGAGCGAGAGAGAAAAAATAGAAGGAAAGAAAAAATGGTTGACGACCTTGATACTGTTTTATGAAACAATTCGACTTGTCCCTAATTAACACGAGACCGAGAGGGAGAGAGAGGGAGAGAGAGGGAGAGGAGGGAGGAGAGGAGAGAGGAGGAGAGAGAGAGAGAGAGAGAGAGAGAGAGAGAGAGAGAGAGAGGGAGAGAGGAGAGAGAGAGGAGAGAGGGAGAGGAGAGAGGAGAGAGAGAGAGAGGAGAGAGAGAGAGAGAGAGAGAGAGAGAGAGAGAGAGAGAGAGAGAGAGAGAGAGGAGAGAGAGAGAGAGAGAGAGAGAGAGAGAGGAGAGAGAGAGAGAGAGAGAGAGAGAGAGAGAGAGAGAGAGAGAGAGAGAGAGAGAGAGAGGAGAGAGACGAGAGAGAGAGAGAGAGAGAGAGAGAGAGAGAGAGAGACTGTACGCAGAGTTGGGCGGAGTTTTTGCAAAGCAAACAGGTATGAGGTGACAGGTGTACACAGAGGAACAGGTTGGCACTCGTGCGTGAACAAATCACTTCTGTGACTCC
>CM051021.1:8130873-8133373 GCA_027704905.1 Muraenolepis orangiensis | reverse complement strand
TGTGTGTGTGGTGTGTGTGTGTGTGTGTGTGTGTGTGTGTGTGTGTGTGTGTGTGTGTGTGTGTGTGTGTGTGTGTGTGTGTGTGTGTGTGTGTGTGTGTGTGTGTGTGTGTGTGTGTGTGTGTGTGTGTGTGCTGTAGTCGGTCTGTCTGTGTGGACATTTTCACAATAGTAAATGTCAAAGGGTGTGTGTGCGTGAATGACGTTTGTATTTAAAAAAAGAAAAGTGTTTTTCCATAAGGTCACTGTTATTTATATATATATATATATATGTGTGTGTATATATATGACCATCATGTTGTTCAGCTGTGTGTGTGTATACAGTATTTGTGTGTCCGTTTTCATGATGACATCATTCCACGCATGTCTAATTCTGAGAGAGAGAGCGAGAGAGAGAGAGAGAGAGAGAGCTCACTTTGACATGAGGGTTAAACAAATAGTCCAGAGGGAAGCAACGTTTTCTACACTATACAGAGGTATAAAGTGTTCCCTGTCTCTTGCCTTAGTGCTCTCTCTCGCTCTCACTCTATCTCTGTTTCCCTCGCTTGGCCTCTCTCTTGTAATACATCCCTCTCTCTCGCTCTCTCTGTCTTTGTGTTGCATATTTGTTTTGCTGAGTAATTGTAATGTCAAACAATCCCTCGTTCTCCTTCATCACTTTATATGTTTTTGCGTTGCTTCTGTTTTTCTCTCCCTCCCTCCTCCCCCCCCTGACTTTCCCTGACTTTTTATAATTTTCTCCTCTTGTTCTCTCCTCTCTATTCTTCTTCTTCTTCTTCTTCTTCTTCGTTGTACGCTTTAGCATACCGTGCTAACCGCTAATCCACTAGGTGTAGCACTATTATCTATGTAGCTACACGACCGGCAGCACACAGCCGTCGTCACTGACGGGCAGGAAGTGGAATCTAGCTGATCTGAAGGAACATCAATTGTTTCCTCCTAACGTAACCTCTCATTGGAGCACAAGAGTGGTAGAAAGCCACCACCGGATTGTTCCTTTGTGGGGGTGGGTGTGTGTGTGTTTGACCTTTTGAGAGACACACACACACACACACACACACACACACACACACACACACACACACACACACACACACACACACACACACACACACACACACACACACACACACACACACACACACACACACACACACACACACACACACACACACACACACACACGTCACAGGATAGGTGTGGTGCCTCCATTATTGGGCTCCTGATATTAGAGAAGGAAATAGATGGTCGAGAGAGGTAGGGAAAAGAGCTGAAGTGAGAGAGCAGTAGGGGGAGAGGGGAATGGAATCGTAGAGACAAGATGAGTGTAGTGTACCATGGCTACTCAAGGACACGGGGTGATATGTCCTTGGTTTGAATCCGGTTTATTGCAGAGTTTTGAATCATGGTGAACAGAGCAGATGGAACATGCTAGAGCTCTTCCTCCAGTGTGTGTGTGTGTGTGTGTGGTGGAGGCTGTTTTAACCTGTGAGCCTTGATTAACAAGGACCCACAGGTGTGCAGCCTCACCAGCCAATCAGTCTAACTCAGGGCCATTAGGTGAGGCTGCTTAAACCAGCCACCAACCCCACACACACACACACACACACACTCCACAATGATATCCCTTTGAATATCTAGTCCATAGTCAAAGATGTACTCGCTGCCATTAACGAAGTTTCACTTTTATATTTCACTTCTTCTTCTTCTTCTTCTTCTTCTTCTTCTTCTGCAGTGTCTCCAGGGTCCAAGAACTCATGTACCAGTCAGTCCCTCCCAGTAGAGGCTGTGGGAGCTCAGTGTTAGCTAGCTTAGCTTAGCTCTGGGCTCTTTCCCCTCCCCAGGACATCTATGTTGTCATAAGGGAGCTCGGGTTCATCTGAACCAGTTGGACCACTATTATTTATTTATATATTTTTTAATAAATGCTAAATTAGACCAAATTTGGATGTTGAAATTACAGGCTAGCAGCATGTAATGTAGCTAAGAGCTAACTTTGTGACATAAGGTGTGCCTTTTGTTGTCTTTATCATTATTAATATTATTATTGTTCAGTTTTGTAACTATTTGAGACAAGTCTGTGCGTGTTTATAAGATGAATGAATGGCGATCACAGCCGTGGAACACGGCTTTACACACTTTAGACACTTTCTAATTACACACATTTGAACAGTTGGTCACACACAAACACACACACACACAAAAAAAACCCTCTTGTTTTGAGTTTCACACACTTCCTCCTTACACGGCATACTGTGCATGTGACAAGTCTGAACATAATGTGGACACACACACACACACACACACACACACACACACACACACACACACACACACACACACACAGTCTTGCTCAACAGGTCAGGATATTTCACAAGTCAGAACCTGCAGAAGAGATGTCTAGCCTGCAGTTTGTGTGTGTGTGTGTGTGTGTCAAAGTTAGCTTAAGCAGTTCTTCATATGCACAGGGAAGCGTGCATATGATGCATGCCTGCGTGCAC
>CM051021.1:8110873-8125873 GCA_027704905.1 Muraenolepis orangiensis | reverse complement strand
CATTTGAGTTCTATAGTTGTACCTACACAAAGCACACAGAAACCTCTCCAAGGGGTGGCGCTAGTTTGGCTGTAAAATAAAATAAATCAAAACTTAGACACACATGCGCACACACGCGCATGCATGCATGCATGTTATCAGTTGAATTAGTCATCACACTACACACACACTATTGATTTAGCGGAGGACCATGAATTGATACATAAAGGCCCGTTGTGTAACTCCTGGGCTGAAGCTCCAATATGTCCACTGGGTAAACATTACACAGTGTGTGTAATGAAGCAAACCGCCTTCTAAAGGGTTCCCATGTACCGTTTAACAACCGATATATGATATATATATATATCTTTATCGTTGGTGGTAATTCCGAACATCTGTTCAGAGAGACAGAGATACGTACATACATACGTACGTACGTACTACGTACGCACATCACATACATACGTACATACATGCTCTACATACATACATACATACATACATTCATACATACTTACATGCTCTACATACATACACGTACGTACGTACGTACGTACATTCATTCTTGTTTCTCTGTTGCAAGGGGCCGCTTTTAAGTCGTTTCTTTGAAAGGTTAGTATGAGAATCAACCGGTTTGTTTCCTGGTTACCGAACAAATGAACAATGGAACACGTAATTCCCCAAACTGTTATTTAATACTTTGAAAGGATACAAAGCCAGCAAAAAAATTGACGAAGTTCCCCTTTTAATAATGTGGGTAGTATATATGCAAATGAACGATGTCTTTCCTCTTGAGATGGAAACGGAACTATTCCTTTCTAGGACAGGGTTCACTTCAATTCAGTTCACCTAATGGATCCGTGTCTTCTGAGTCGTTAGAAAACTAGTTCAGTGTCGCTTCCGGTTTGCATAAAATTGATCTGAAACACTTCCCGTTATGTAAAAAATAAACAAGCCTATTATTTATGCTAAATAAATAGGCTAGTTTTAAGCCGTAAGCTCAATATCACAAATGCATCATGAGAAATTATGGAGAAATTATAAAATAAGTCAATATTTGTTATTGAATAGCCTACGTAATCTTGGCAACATTGGAGGCCTACCTAGGCACGTTGTTAAAAACCACAAACAGCTCATCACATAGTCTAGTCAGCTAATCAGTCCAAACGCTAACGAACCTTGGTTAAAATAGTTTAATGTAGGCTATAATGCACCAGTAGATGGTGTATTTCAGTCACAGCCATCTCTCATTCAGTGGGTCTTTACTAGTTCAGTGGGTCTTTACTAGTTCAGTGGGTCTTTACTAGTTCAGTGGGTCTTTACTAGTTCAGTGGGTCTTTACTTGTTTAGTGGGTCTTTACTAGTTCAGTGGGTCTTTACTAGTTCAGTGGGTCTTTACTTGTTCAGTGGGTCTTTACTAGTTTAGTGGGTCTTTACTAGTTCAGTGGGTCTTTACTAGTTCAGTGGGTCTTTACTAGTTCAGTGGGTCTTTACTTGTTTAGTGGGTCTTTACTAGTTTAGTGGGTCTTTACTTGTTTAGTGGGTCTTTACTAGTTCAGTGGGTCTTTACTAGTTCAGTGGGTCTTTACTAGTTCAGTGGGTCTTTACTAGTTCAGTGGGTCTTTACTAGTTCAGTGGGTCTTTACTAGTTCAGTGGGTCTTTACTAGTTTAGTGGGTCTTTACTAGTTCAGTGGGTCTTTACTAGTTCAGTGGGTCTTTACTAGTTCAGTGGGTCTTTACTAGTTCAGTGGGTCTTTACTAGTTCAGTGGGTCTTTACTAGTTCAGTTGGTCTTTACTAGTTCAGTGGAGTCTTTACTAGTTCAGTGGGTCTTTACTAGTTCAGTGGAGTATTTACTAGTTCAGTTGGTCTTTACTAGTTCAGTGGAGTATTTACTAGTTCAGTGGTCTTTACTAGTTCAGTGGTCTTTACTAGTTCAGTGGGTCTTTACTTACTAGTTCAGTGGGTCTTTACTAGTTCAGTGGGTCTTTACTTACTAGTTCAGTGGGTCTTTACTAGTTCAGTGGTCTTTACTAGTTCAGTGGTCTTTACTAGTTCAGTGGGTCTTTACTTACTAGTTCAGTGGGTCTTTACTAGTTCAGTGGGTCTTTACTTACTAGTTCAGTGGGTCTTTACTAGTTCAGTGGGTCTTTACTTACTAGTTCAGTGGTCTTTACTAGTTCAGTGGGTCTTTACTAGTTCAGTGGGTCTTTACTTACTAGTTCAGTGGGTCTTTACTAGTTCAGTGGGTCTTTACTTACTAGTTCAGTGGGTCTTTACTAGTTCAGTGGGTCTTTACTTACTAGTTCAGTGGGTCTTTACTAGTTCAGTGGGTCTTTACTTACTAGTTCAGTGGTCTTTACTAGTTCAGTGGGTCTTTACTTACTAGTTCAGTGGGTCTTTACTTACTAGTTCAGTGGTCTTTACTATTTCAGTGGTCTTTACTAGTTCAGTGGTCTTTACTAGTTCAGTGGGTCTTTACTTACTAGTTCAGTGGTCTTTACTAGTTCAGTGGGTCTTTACTTACTAGTTCAGTGGGTCTTTACTTACTAGTTCAGTGGGTCTTTACTTACTAGTTCAGTGGTCTTTACTAGTTCAGTGGGTCTTTACTTACTAGTTCAGTGGGTCTTTACTTACTAGTTCAGTGGGTCTTTACTTACTAGTTCAGTGGGTCTTTACTTACTAGTTCAGTGGTCTTTACTAGTTCAGTTCACTCCCTCGGCTCTGGCATGTCTCGACTTCCGTTCCCACTCCCAGTTCTTCTCAAGTAGTTTGTTCGTTCATTCACCTGTCGACCCCCCGACTCCCAGTTCTTTCCTAAGTGGTTTGTTCTTTGGTTCACCTGTCGACTCCCCTTTCCACTCCCAGTTCTTTCCTAAGTAGTTTGTTTGTCCGTTCACCAAGCTATAAACGAACAAACTACACGAAAGATGGGAATGAACGATTTGTTCGACGACACAGCATTACTTTCCTCCATGTTTGCCCGCACCCTGATCTCACCATCGTGTGTGTGTGTGTGTGTGTGTGTGTGTGTGTGTGTGTGTGTGTGTGTGTGTGTGTGTGTGTGTGTGTGTGTGTGTGTGTGTGTGTGTGTGTGTGTGTGTGTGTGTGTGTGTGTGTGTGTGTGTGTGTGTGTGTGTGTGTGTGTGTGTGTGTGTGTGTGTGTGTGTGTGTGTGTCCTGGGACCACCAGCTGGTCCTGGTCACATCCAACACCACACTGTAGACGCCACGCTGCGTCGACTCGTCCTTTTAAAATTTTTCGGATGTGAACATGACCATGTTGTATCTCATCGTGTTACATGCAAATGTTATTATTATTATTTACGATATAGTGTAATCACAAATATTGGACTGTTAATAATTGTGGTACTAATGTTAATTATTAATCATGATAAAAAAAAAAGAAAAGATTCCCCAAGAAACTATTACCAGATGTGTGGTGTGTGTGTGTGTGTGTGTGTGTGTGTGTGTGTGTGTGTGTGTGTGTGTGTGTGTGTGTGTGTGTGTGTGTGTGTGTGTGTGTGTGTGTGTGTGTGTGTGTGTGTGTGTGTGTGTGTGTGTGTGTGTGTGTGTGTGTGTGTGTGTGTGTGTGTGTGTGTTGTGTGTGTGTGTGTGTACACATATATATATGTGTGTGTGTTATACACATATATATATATATATGTGTGTATATACACATATATGTATGTGTGTGTGTGGGGGTCTGTATCACTCACTCACTCACTCACTCAGGACCCCCGGGTGCGTGAGGTGCTGGGCTTCGGCAAGGGCGACGGCGTGGAGTCGAAGCTGGTCACGGTCGTCCACGGCAACGACCTGGCCAACGTCTCCTTCCTCAACTTCCAGGCCATGCAGGAGGACGTTGCCAAGGTAACCCCGGGGGATACGCGATGCTGTCCCGCAATCTCATCATCATCAGCCGCTCTCCGTGACCACTCGGAGAGACACACACACACACACACACACACACCACACACACACACACACCCACACACACACACACACACACACACACACACACACACCTGCTAGTATGTCTTAATTGAAAGGAATGGAATACAATAAAGATGTTGAAATGGAAAGATAGTGGGGAAAAAGGCAATAGAATATCCCTTCTACCTTCTCTCTGTTGGCCTTCAGCTCTCTCTCTCTCGCTCTCGCTCTCGCTCTCTGTGTGTGTGTGTGCATATTTCCCCCCCCCCCGGGGTGTGTACAGAACTACAGATTACCTGCTTTTTACGACTGTAGTGTGTGTGTGTCTTAGCGGAGCAGCTGTTTTTCATGGCTCTGTTTGTTTGGTGGTCTCAGACACAGTTAGTTTAAGAGCCACACTCCGTACCTGCCTCCCTTCTACTCCTCCTCTCCTCTATCCTCCCCCCCCCCCCCCCCTCCCTTATTTTCTCTTGAAACCTCCACCATCACCTTGCAAGTGTGTTTAGATAGAAGATGAGGATTACACCCAATCAAAGTCTCTCCGTTTGTCGCGCTGTACAGATTACCTTGTACCTTTTTCCACTTGGCGCTGTGTGCTTGTGTGTGTGTGTAGATATGGACAGAGGAGCTCTTTAAGTTGGCTACGAACATACTTTCCCAGAATGCATCGCGGAACACCTTCCTTCGCAAAGCGTAAGAGATTTCTTGGAACAAATGGATCATTTTAAAAGCATGAACAGACACACACCCAATTGTGAGAATCGTTGTCTGGATAAGCAAGTCTCTCTCTCTCTCTCTCTCTCTCTTTCTCTTTCTCTTTCTCTTTCTCTTCTCTCTTTCTCTTTCTCTTTCTCTTTCTCTTTCTCTCTCTCTCTCTCTCTCTCTCTCTCTCTCTCTCTCAGGTACACAAAGTTAACACTGCAGGTGAATCTGGATGGGAAACTACCAGTGAAGAAGTGAGACACACACACACACACTTCACTTCCCTTTGTCCCCATTTGACACCATGACTAAAAACGTGTGTAGATGTGTGTGTTGATCATGTCATTTTGGAGATATTCACCGATATGGTCCTGTAATGGTCATTCAGTATGTTGAGTTGTATGTTCAGTCTGAGCTAGCTTGCTACCGTTGTGTTGTTTCCCGTCGACACTCTTTCAGCATCCTGAAGATGTTCTCGGACAAGCGGCGAGTGGAGATGGCGTTGGAACAGTGCGGCCTCGCCACAAACAAGGTAATTGCCCGCCTGCGCAACTTTTATCTTGGCCTCCAATATTGACTTTAAGGTTTTGGGGGCGTTCTTGACCTCACGTGTGATGTGGTTTGTGGTGTTTGCGCCCCCTCTGGTGGAATTACGGTACTGCCGAGTTCCGACTGAATTCTAATCGGCAGCTCCGTACTCCCAGACTTAATGTTGTCGGAAGTATTGAAACTTGGATACTTTTTTCCGATACCACGTATTTAAAGCGATTCAATCTTTGTTAATTAAACATTTGGCAGTATCGAAAGTACGAAAAAGTTATAAATAACAGATCTAGAATCAGATTTCCAACCCAAGGTTTCACAGATTAAGCAACAGGGCAACAGGCGGGGCGCCACTACAGAGTGGATGTCCGAAACGTATTTCTGACTGTTAATCATTCACAGTTAGCCAGAACTAAACAAATAACAAATAACAAAATACTGTACAGTGATGCCAGTTGTAAAATATTGTCAATTTACTACCCAGGTCGAAACCGGACATTTAAATCCGGGTGATATCTGCCTAACCGAGAGGTTGATGAGACAGAGATTGGGCACAGGTCCGGCTAGCTTCCCCATCAGCCGGTGGGTTCAACATAACAATTAAGACATTCAAGGTGTATACAAACACATGCAATGCAAATTTTAGGATTTCCGTCAGTGAGCGGCACTATAGCTCAGGAGGTAGAGCGGTCGCCTCATGCTGGTTCGATCCCCGGCTCCTCCTAGCAAGACACCCTCACCCTAGCTGCTCCCCGGGCGCCGTGTGAATGAATCCCTTTCGCTGTACATGTGCTGACTGCACTGACAATTTGAATAATTATTAATTATTATTACATGGCCTGTGGGCGGCTTTCAATCAACCAAAAGTATAATAGACGAGAGGTATGGAGTATCGAGAGGTTTTCCAATTCTAGTATCGTGACAACTCCCGTAGATCGTCGATGTTCACCCATGAAAGAATTCTTTCAAATTAAACTAACGTGGTTTTTTTTAATCCAAAGTGACGCGCAAGCGAGGTTTATTTTGTGGTGTGGATAAACATATGATTTTGACGAGCAGGTAGGGGTTAGGGCATCTTACATATGCATATTACAGGCAAGGTAAACCACTTATCGAAGCTCCGTGGTTCTTTTGATCCGGCCGACGCACCGACTGAAGGAGGTTTTTTCTGATGAGCTGAGTTCTCTCTCTCTCTCTCTCTCTGTCTGTCTGTCTGTCTGTCTGTCTGTCTGTCTGTCTGTCTGTCTCTGTCTCAGACGGAGGGCATCAAGGGAGATGACTTCACCTGGGAGTCCTTCCAGAAGTTTCTCGATAGCCTGTCCCTGCGACCAGAGATACAGAGCATCTTCGAGGACAGGTAAAACATTCACGCACGCACGCACCACTCACTCGCTCGCTCACACACTCGCTCACTCACTGAGTTGTGAGTGGTAGTGTATTTGTCACGGGGGAAGGCCGTCGAACGCAGCAACGAGCGAACAGCTTTTGTTTATTTGAAAATAAATAAATAATGATCTCCCATCAGATTTTTGTCAGCAACCACTTAAAAGAGGAAGTAGAGCAACCACACTGCTCAGCAGCTGTTTTTGGGCCCCTCTTTCACTGAACCGTGGCCTAGTGCGACCCCTAGTGGTCGGTTAGTGTAAACGCGGCCTCGCTTTAAAAAAAAAAAACTCATGTTGGACAATCCTCCAGTGGCTCCAAGAGGAAGCCCTTCATCTCCCTGGACCAGCTGATGGACTTCATCAACCAGCAGCAGCGGGACTCTCGCCTCAACGAGGTCCTCTACCCGCCACTCAAGCGGGAGCAGATCCGGCAGATCATGGAGAAGTACGAGAGCAACGCCGGCCAGCTGGAGAGAGGTAGGTCGGAATCTAAATCTGGAGGATTTTGAATCCTCTTTCATTGGTCACATAACAGTGGAATGGGTTTCTCTGCATTTAACCCATCCTAGTTATTAGGAGCAGCGCCCGGGAGAGCAGTGTAGGTCGGTCGAGTCTGGTGCTTTGCTCAAGGGCACCCCGGCAGTGCTCAGGTGTTTCGGGGACTTGAACCGGCGACCTTCCGGTTGTCCATGCCCAAGTCCCCTACAGACTGAGCTACTGTGTGTGTGTGTGTGTGTGTGTGTGTTTTCTATCTTTGCATAAAAGAGGGGGAAATGCGGGAAGGTGTTTCTAAATGTTAATTGGCCTTAAGCCACATGGTCACATGGTTCTATAACGGCGTTTAGTTTTTTTCCGGTCGTCCGAATTTGCATGCGGCGGCGCCGGCGGCAGCGGCGGCGGTTTAACAACAACAACAACAACAACAAGCTCCGGATAATCTGAGCTGATTTGTTTTTAGAGGTTTTGAAAGGTCCTCTAAGGTGTCTAAACCAGACAAACCAAATCCATGCAAATCGTCGCCAGCAGCAGCAGCTAACTACTATGGAAGTACTACTTACTCCATGGAACTGTTTATCACTCTTTATCGTTATCGGCAGAGGTTGACTCATTGAACACTCACTGGGCCCTGAAGAACGTAGGCTGCAAGAATATTTTTATCACACATTTTTAAATGGGGCTACGTGCCGATAAAGGAAGCTTTGGCAACGGGTTGAGAACGCAAAGTGCTCCGCAGCAAAGCAAGAAAAACAAAGTCAAACTGAGAAATAATAATAAACAGATTGGCGTCATAAAAAGTTTTAATCTAAAATAAATCCACTAAGAATCCGCGACTCCTAAGCCGATTTACAACACGGCAGAATCAAAATAAAGAAATGAAAGCAGATTAAAAAGCAATTCTTTAGGAATGCGTCACCGACATTAGATTAGATTAAAATGTATTGTCATTGCACAGCACAAGTACAGTACAGCGAAAAGAATGCTCCATGTTTTCCACAATATTGAGCTAATATTATTAGTAATATTATTAATATTATTATATTTAGTATATTATATAGCCATTTGAATTAGCTGCCACAAGCTAATTCAAATGGCTTCTTCAGGGCTCCTCCTGAAGACAAGGACACAGGGGTTATGAGGAATCCGGTTTATTGCAAGAGCTTTGAATCATAGTGAACAGAGCAGATGGAATGTGTGTGTGGGTGTGGGTGGGTGGGTGGTGGAGGCTGTTTTAACCTGTGGTTCCTTGATTAACAAGGACCCACAGGTGTGCAGCCTCACCAGTCGTAGAGTAATCAGTCTGACTCAGGCCCAGGTGTGGCTGCTTAAACCAGCCACCAACCACACACACACACACACACACACACACACACACACACACACACACACAACACACACACACACACACACACACACACACACACACACACACACACACACACACACACACACACACACACACACACACACACACACACACACACACACACCAACGTATGATGTCATCTCTCTCTCCAGACCAGATCAGCTTGCTAGGCTTCACTCGCTACCTGGGCGGAGAGGAGAACACCATCGTCCCCCCCGAGAGGCTGGACCTCATCGACGACATGAACCAGCCGCTGGCGCACTACTTCATCAACTCTTCCCACAACACCTACCTCGCAAGTAACTAAGCCCCGCCCACCGGACGTCTCCTTTCCCATTGGCCACGTGTTTCAAACCTCTCCTCTTCTCCTTTCTCCCCACTTCTCGCTCGCTCGCTCGCTCGCTCCCTCCCTCACTCACTCACTCCTTCACTCCTTCACTCACTCCTTCACTCAGTCACTCACTCACTCCTTCACTCAGTCACTCACTCCTTCACTCACTCCTTCACTCACTCCTTCACTCACTCCTTCACTCACACACTCACTCCTTCACTCACTCCTTCACTCACTCACTCACTCACTCACTCCTTCACTCACTCCTTCACTCACTCCTTCACTCACTCCTTCACTCACTCCTTCACTCACTCACACACTCACTCCTTCACTCACTCCTTCACTCACTCCTTCACACACACACACACACACACACACACACACACACACACACACACACACCTGTTTGCAAGATAACTTAAAACGCTCTGTACAGAATTTGTCAAAACATAGATTACTTATGGGCCACGGAACAGTTGATTTGATTTTGGCGCAGATCCGGATCCGAAACCGGATTCAGGGGACTCTGGTGTGGCGGTGGTATGCGCTCTAATGAGGGCCCTCAAGTTGATGGGGTTTTAATGATCTCTGTCTGTCTTCTCTCTCTCGCTCTCGCTCTCGCTCTCTCTCTCTCTTTCCCCCCCCCCCCCCTCCAGTGGGTCAGCTGACCGGCCCGTCCTCGGTGGAGATGTACCGGCAGGTCTTGCTGACAGGCTGCCGCTGCATCGAGCTGGACTGCTGGAAGGGCCGGCCCCAGGACGAGGAGCCCTACATCACCCACGGCTTCACCATGACCACCGAGATTCCCTTCAAGGTGATTGGCTGACCAGGGGAGGGGCGTGGCTTGGAGTTGTGTTTAATTATTGGCATGTTAATTAACTCATTTCTTGCAATGCTAAGGAGAGTCATAGCGAGAAAAACTCTTGCTGTGAGTCTCCTTAGCATTGCAAGAAATGAGTTAGGGTCACGGTACCTATAGGTTAGGACCTTTTTAGCACCTTAGAGACCTGTTTCTGCACTTACTTTAAAGTGCTTTGGATTGCAGTTGTCTGCTAAATGACTCTATTTATGATAAAGAAATGATAGCCCTTAGGCTTTTGGAGCACTTTCAGCCACTGCAGCAATAAATTCCCTTAACACCTCTCCACTCCACTCCACTCCCCTCTCCTCTCCTGTCCTCTCCTCTCCTCTTTGCTCCTCTCCTCTCCTCTTTGCTCCTCTCCTGTCCTCTCCTCTCCTCTCCCCGCCCTCCTCTCCCCTTCTCTCCGCTCCTCTCCTCTCCTCTCCTCTTTGCTCCTCTCCCCCCCCCTTCTCTCCTCTCCTCTCCTCTTCCCTCCGCTCCCTATCCTCTCCTCCTCTCCGTGTGCAGGAGGTGATCGAGGCCATCGCGGAGAGCGCCTTCAAGACCTCCTCGTACCCCCTCATCCTCTCCTTCGAAAACCACGTTGACTCGTAAGCAGTCCACACAACGACACACACGCTGTGTACACAATACACATGCAACGCACATACATATACATGCAGGTGGCAGGATGGTCGAGTCTTGGCTAGGGGGGCTTGAGTCCCAGCAGAAAGGTAACCGGGTTTGAACCCCAACGTCCCACAGACTCTAACCTGTGGGCACGCTGCCTGCTCCTGAGTGACCCGTAACTGGACGTCACTTTAGGGATGTAATACAGAAGTATGGGGTGTACAGTACAGACAAAAAGTGTGTGTGTGTGTGTGTGTGTGTGTGTGTGTGTGTGTGTGTGTGTGTGTGTGTGTGTGTGTGTGTGTGTGTGTGTGTGTGTGTGTGTGTGTGTGTGTGTGTGTGTGTGTGTGTGTGTGTGTGTGTGTGTGTGTGTGTGTGTGTGTGTGTGTGTGTGTGTGTGCTGCAGCAGCACTGTTTTCCTTACACATTCCTCTGTCGGTCTCCTCAGGGCCAAACAGCAAGCCAAGATGGCGGAGTATTGCAGGACCATCTTTGGTGATGCCTTGCTCATTGACCCTCTGGAGAAATACCCGGTATGTGTGTGTGTGTGTGTCACATTGTTCCAAGAGCAATAAAATAACACTTGATGTGGCAGACAAAACGGTAGTCACAAGAGTTGAGCCATTCTCCACGCTGGTCGGGGGGGGGGGGGGGGGTCTGGCTGGTGGTGATCATATCAGCCCGGTCACGCCCTCGCATCATCCCCTCGTGAGGACCTCTATCGTGAGGACCTCTAGGGTGCCTCCGGGGAAGCCTGACCTAAAAGTGTTGAATGAGAGATTGTTGTTGTGACTTCGTGACTTTGTCTGCAATCTTCTGTTTGGAGTTCCCCCGACTAAATGGAACCTCACTCACTCACCATGCTCTCTCTCTCTCTCTCTCTCTCTCTCTCTCTCTCTGTCTCTCTCTCTCTCTCTTCTCTCTCTCTCTCTCTCTCTCTCTCTCTCTCTCTCTCTCCTCTCTCTCTCTCTCTGCCTCTCTCTCTCTCTCTCTCTCTCTCTCTCTCTCTCTCTCTCTCTCTCTCTCTCCTCTCTCTCTCTCTCTCTCTCTCTCTCTCTCTCTCTCTCTCTCTCTCTCTCTCTCTCTCTCTCTCAAATATTTCCTCCTCCGTCTGCACTACTGCCACCATCCCTTCTCCTCCATTACATCCTTCAAACCCCCCCCCCTGTCTCCTCCTCCTCCATCTGCCCGTCCAACCATTCCCCACCCACCACCGCCCTCCTCCAGCTGCTCCCGGGCCAGGCTCTGCCCACGCCCCAGGAGCTGATGGGGAAGATCCTGATCAAGAACAAGAAGAAGCACCACCACCCCCACCGGCCCTCCAGCGGGGGCAGCATCCGCCGCCGGGAGCTGGAGGGCCAGTCCCCGCCCAACCATGGTGCGTTCATTCATTCAGTCATTAATTCATTCATTCATGACTCGAGGACATTCACACAACATTAAACACTAAACCTAGACCTCCACTGCATCGTACACACTGTAGATTCAAACACAATCACCCCACTCACACCTGTGTGACACACCACACCACACACACACACACACCACACACACACCACTCCCCGAATCTCCCTTTTGTTTTCTCTCCCGTGTCCAGACTGTCCCTTGATGGACAGCGACGGGGCCCAGCTTCTGTCCAACGGGGAGGAGAAGCTGGCCGAGAGGATGGTCAAGGACACCGATCCTCGCAAGTCCATTGGTGGGTTTAAAAGGATGGACGAAGAGAGAAGAGTAGGATAGGAGAGGATGGGACAGAGCTGGAATAGATTGGAGTGTGTGTTTGCAGTTGGAGTGTGTGTGTGTGTGTGTCTTTGTTTGTAACGAGGTGGTGTGTGTTTGTGTCTCTGTGGTCCACCAGGGGGAGAGGGAGAAAGTGATGAAGAGGAGGAGGAAGACGCGGTACTCGAGCTGAAGAAGCCCAACTCTGACGAGGTGAGAGGTCGTCTGAAAGGCCGAAGGATGGCTCGTCGGTTACGATTGGTCCTGTTGTTTTAGTTCAAATCTTACCTCTGATCTCTCTCTCTCTCTCTCTCTCTCTCTCTCTCTCTCTCTCTCTCTCTCTCTCTCTCTCTCGCACGCTATTTGTCTCCCTTTCTTGTTCCCTCCCTCTCTTTCACTTTTCCATCGATCATTACCTCTCGCTCTCTCTCTCTCGCTCTGTTTCTCTCTCTCTCTCGCTCACGTTTTCCGGCCATCTTTAACTTTCTCTCCATCTCGTTGTCTTTATCTTTCACTTTTTGCCATCCATTTTGACCCCGCTCTCTCGCTCTCTCTCTCTCTCTCTCTCTCTCTCTCGCTCTCTCGCTCTCTCTCTCTCCTTCTCTCCCCCCCCCCCCAGGGCACAGCCAGTAGTGAGTGCAATGCGACAGAGGAGATGTCTACGCTGGTGAACTACATAGAACCTGTCAAGTTCAAGAGCTTCGAGGTCGCCACCAGTAAGTGTGTGTGTGTGTGTGTGCGTGCGTGCGCGCTTGTGGCGGATGAGGCTGGTTGCTTGTCGCTCATTAGTGCTGACAAGCCTGGCCTAGTGGCAGCCAATCACGAGCCATCATTCCCCCCCACTGCCACAGCCCTTGCCACAATACACGCTTACTGAATAAATGACATTTCGTGGAACGACTCCCGCCTCATTAATATCCTCGCTTAACCGTCTGTTTTCCCGCCTTCTGGTTTCCTTCCCCTTCTTCTTCTTCTTCTTTTTTTTTTTTTTTTTTTCTCTCTCCAGAGAAGAAGAAGTTCTTTGAGATGTCGTCGTTTGTGGAAACCAAAGGCATGGACACGCTCAAGAGTGCGCCCATCGAGTTTGTCGAGTATCCTTTTGTTTGTTCTCGTACCCCCCGAAACGTCTTCAACGTGCCCGAAGGGAAAAAAAAACAACTGTTTTTTTTTTTTCCACAAACAGTTGTTTGTGTGTGTGTGTACGTGTCTATAGTTGTTTATAGTTTTGAAAAATAATTTTTTTGTGTGCGAGTGATTATACCCCGCTTAATCATCGTATGTATTATCGAGTGTATTTTATACCATCATGCGTTGCGCTGAATGAAAAAAACCGGCCGACGGACAGGAAGCGACATCCACCGCCGTGGTTCTGGGACGTTGAATTGTGAGACGTAAATGACCGTCATTCACGGAGACTCCCAGTAGTGTCCCAAAGTGTTTCTTCATTTTGATGTTGAGCTCACTGTATAGTGCCCTACATTCAACTACCTAGAGAGAGAGAGGGAGGGAGTAGGGCTAAGGGAATAAGGAAAGGATTTCACTATATAGTCCTCTACATTGAACTCTCTAGAGAGAGGGAGTAGGGAATGAGGGAAGGATTTCATTATATAGTCTCCCTAGGAAGTGAGTAGGGAATGAGGGAAGGATTTCACTATATAGTCCTCTACATTGAACTCCCTAGAGAGGGAGTAGGGAATGAGGGAAGGATTTCACTATATAGTCCTCTACATTGAACTCCCTAGAGAGGGAGTAGGGAATGAGGGAAGGATTTCACTATATAGTCCTCTACATTGAACTCCCTAGAGAGAGGGAGTAGGGAATGAGGGAAGGATTTCACTATATAGTCCTCTACATTGAACTCCCTAGAGAGAGGGAGTAGGGAACGAGGGAAGGATTTCACTATATAGTCCTCTACATTGAACTCCCTAGAGAGAGGGAGTAGGGAATGAGGGAAGGATTTCACTATATAGTCCTCTACATTGAACTCCCTAGAGAGAGGGAGTAGGGAACGAGGGAAGGATTTCACTATATAGTCCTCTACATTGAACTCCCTAGAGAGAGGGGAGTAGGGAATGAGGGAAGGATTTCACTATATAGTCCTCTACATTGAACTCCCTAGAGAGAGGGGAGTAGGGAACGAGGGAAGGATTTCACTATATAGTCCTCTACATTGAACTCTCTAGAGAGAGAGGGGAGTAGGGAATGAGGGAAGGATTTCACTATATAGTCCTCTACATTGAACTCCCTAGAGAGAGAGGGGGAGTAGGGAATGAGGGAATGATTTCGGACACATGTTTCATGTTGGCGAGCGCCATGTGGAGCTCCTTGGCACCTTGACGGCGTTGGTCTCGAGGTACAACAAGAACCAGCTGAGCAGGATCTACCCCAAAGGGACCCGGGTGGACAGCTCCAACTACATGCCCCAGCTCTTCTGGAACGTGGGCTGCCAGATGGTGGCGCTGAACTTCCAGACCCTGGGTGAGGGGGAGCCCTGCCACACACACACACACACACACACATACACACATACACACACACATACACATACACACACCTCACTCTCGCTCGCTCTTATAGTGTGACGCAAGTCTCTCCCTCTGCTTTCTGTCATATCATCCATGAGATATCCAATATATTATGTTTGTGTCTCTATATACTGTATGTCTCTCTCTCTCTCTCTCTCTCTCTCTCTCTCTCTCTCTGTGTCTCTCTGTCTCTTACTCCATGTCTCTCTGTGTCTCTCTCTCTCTCTCTCTCTGTGTCTCTCTGTCTCTTACTCCATGTCTCTCTGTGTCTCTCTCTCTATGTCTATCTATGTCTCTCTCTCTGTCTCGCCATGTCTCTCTGTCTCCATGTATGTCTCTCTCTCTCTCTCTCTAAATCTCTCTCCATGTCTTTGGATATCTCTCTATGTCTCTCTTCTCTGTCTCTGTCTCTCTCTCTCCATGTCTCTCTCATTATCTCTCTCTCTCTCTGTCTCTCTCCCCATGTCTCTCTATGTCTCTCTCTCGCTCAGACCTGCCCATGCAGCTCAACATCGGTGTGTTTGAGTACAACGGCAGAACGGGCTA
>CM051021.1:8083373-8105873 GCA_027704905.1 Muraenolepis orangiensis | reverse complement strand
GTGTGGTGTGTGTGTGTGTGTGTGTGTGTGTGTGTGTGTGTGTGTGTGTGTGTGTGTGTGTGTGTGTGTGTGTGTGGTGTGTGTGTGTGTGTGTGTGTGTGTGTGTGTGTGTGTGTGTGTGGTCCAGTGAGCCCCAGGAGCCGGCCCAGAGGCAGCTGTACAGCCTGGAGCAGGAGGTCCAGCAGCAGACAGTGCAGCTCAGAGAGTGGCAGATGAAGGGTCTGCTGGAGCTCCGGAAGGAGCAGCACACCCTGGAGAGAGAGCGGAAACACATTCACCTGCAAGAGGTCAGGGCCAGGGGGGGGCCAATGAGATGTATGAAGTAAAATACCGGGGGGGGGGGGGTGGGTGATCAAACCAAACCATCACCCAGCCGTCTCTCTCGGCTTCATTAACGCATCGGTTACCGATATCCTTTGGAATAAACTTCCTTGTACCGATTTGGTCGGATAACGTTGAGCGTGCGCTGGCCCGCTGCGAATGTAAACAATGTATTTTATAGCGCAGTCTTCTGGCATCAAAGGTGCGTCAGTCGGGGACTGTACTTGTGTGGCATACTCACAAAGACCATCTCTCTATTGTCTGTCTGTCTGTCTGTCTGTCTGTTAGCAAGATAACTCAAAAAGTTATGTCCGTAATCGGACCAAAACTTGCTGGTTAGATTACTTATGGGCCGAGAGGAACAGTTGATTTAGATTTGGTGCAGATCCGGATCCAGATCCAGGGGATATTTTTGGTGTGGATGAGGTATGCTCTCTACTGAGGGCCCTCTAGAGTTTATAGATTTGTGGCAGACTGGCGTGCAGTGCACACTTTCATGCTGTTCCTCCTTTAAAGTGTGAAGAAAGAAAAAAATCCGATGTATTTGGTGAATAACTAAAAGAAACCCAAACACACCCCCGTTTGAGTTGGTCCATGCCGGCTAACGTCAAACGTAGTATTTTTAAAAACGCTCAAAGTAGAAATGAGGGCGTATGTAGACGCAACATTCCACATTGCCCTTCATGTGAAAATCCAGTTGCACTAAGATGGGAGGTTATGAAAACAACACACACAAACATACACATCATTACGAACATAACCTGCAATTACAGGCAACCACAACTCCCAAGTAGTTGTGGTACGAGTGTAAACAGACACACACCTATGTTTAGTGACGGCTGTATACTTACGCGTGTGTGTGTGTGTCCCTCCCTCCCTCAGGCCTTCCAGAAGCTGAAGGAGACGGCTCACGAATGCCAGGCGACCCAGTTCAAGAAGCTCAGGGAGGCCTGTGAAAAGTACGACAGTTGTATAAAATAAAAGTGTAAAAGTAAAGTCACTGAACATAAAAATGTATTAAAGTATAAATAAAAGCACCAAAAATATATACAAATTGTATTTAAAAAATTGATGGTGTATAGAAGATGGTTTAAATAAATTCAAAGCGCAAGAATTAATGCATAAAGCCATGTGTTCCTCAGAGAGAAGAAGGAACTACAGAGGATTCTGGACCGGAAGAGACTCAACAGCATCACGGAAGCCAAAGGCCGGGACAAGGAGAAGGCCGAAACGTAAACACACACACACACACACACACACACACACACACACACACACACACACACACACACACACACACACACCACACACCACACACACCCACACCTACACACACCTTACTGTGGACTTACTGTCTTATTGTTTTTCCTTGTCTGTGCTGTTTTGTTTTGCACGTTACTTTGTTGCTCCGGACCCGTGTCAAATTCCTATGTGTGTTTTTACAACGGTATATGGCAATAAACAACTTTCTGATTCTGACCCACACACACACACACACCGTAAATACACTTTCTCTTACCTTGTTCCTGTGCATTTCTCTGTCTCTGTCTCTGTCTCTCTCTCTCTGTCTGTCTGTCTGTCTGTCTGTCTGTCTGTCTGTCTCTCTGTCTCTGTCTCTGTCTCTCTCTCTAGGGAGCTGAATGAGATCAACAGGAAACACATCCAAGACTCGGTCACCTTGATCCGTGGGGTAACATAACATCTAAACATACATACTTTTTTTTTTATCATCGTCATTAAAACCGGAATGTAACCATAAAATAAAAAGAGTTTGTGCTGCACAGGGGAGTTAATGACATGAGTCTCCTTCTCTCTCACCCTGTCTCTTTCCTCCCCCCGACCTCCCTCTCTCTCTCTCACCCGCTTTGTTTTTCTCTCTCTCCCTCTCCCCCCTCCCTATCTCTCTCTTTCCCTCCTCTCACCCTCTTTCCCCTCTCTCTCTCTCTCTCGCTCTCGCTCTCGCTCTCTCGCTCTTGCTCTCTCTCTCGCTCTCCTTTCCTTTCCTCCCCCCCTGCCTATCTCTATCTTTCCCTCTCTCTCCCTCCCTCCCCCAGCTGGAGAAGGCTCAGTCCCGTAGGTTAGATAAGCTGGTCCTGAGGCAGAGGGAGATCCTGCAGCACATAGACGAGGAGCAGCCAATGGTGAGCCGCCGCTCATTAACCAATTAACTCATCCACTAGTTTGTTACCCACCCTACTAACCAACCGATGTACAGCTGGTTTTTAAATAGCTTTTCAGAAGCTATAAGCATCAGATCTGTGCTTTTTTACTTCATGAATGACTAATTGCTTTTGTCATCAGTCACTTTATTGTATTTTATAGTATTGTGTTTTAGGAATTCATACTGCGGGAGGGAATGGGGAGTTAGCGTTCCATTGTACTTGTTGCAAATGGCAATTAAACATCTTGAACCTTGATTGATCTACAAAATATATCGTTTTCATTTCATTCATTTTTCATTTAATAAAAGCTTAATTTTTGACTCTAACAGATGTTATCTGTTCAAATTGCCTGGAGTCAGCCAACCTTTCTATGTTTTGTATTTTTTTCAATGTCTACCTCTCGCTCACCCCTCTCTCTCTCTACCTCTCTCTCCCCCACCCCCCCTCCCAGCTGAGGTCCCGCCTGGAGAGTGACCTGGAGGCCGAGGTGGAGCGGCTGCCCGACGAGATCCGCCAGTTCCTGCAGGCGGAGCTGCAGAGCAAGGGCCTCCGCAGCGACGCCCTCTTCTCCACGCTGACCAACAACGGCAGCCCCAGCTCGGGAGGCTCCGCCCACTCCTCCACCTGCTCCACGCCCACCTTCCCGCCGTCCACGCCCCCCTCCGGCAGCACCACGTGGCACCAGAGTCTGGACCGTAGCGCCACGTCGCTAGCCGACTCCATCTCGGAGTGCGCCAGTCACTGCGCGTCAGACGCCGGCACGTCTCTCAGTTAGTGTGAAAACGATGTACGACGATGATGATGATGATAATATTATTATTGAATAGTACTGATAGGGTGTATTTGCTTTTACTAGTTTTATTATTATTTTGTGCCACATATATATATATATATATATATGTGTGTGTGTGTGTGTGTGTGTGTGTGTGTGTGTGTGTGTGTGTGTGTGTGTGTGTGTGTGTGTGTGTGTGTGTGTGTGTGTGTGTGTGTGTGTGTGTGTGTGTGTGTGTGTGTGTGTGTGTGTGTGTGTGTGTGTGTGTGTGTGTGTGGTGTGTGTGTGTGTGTGTGTGTGTGTGTGTGTGTGTGTGTGTGTGTGTGTGTGTGTGTGTGTGTGTGTGTGTGTACCCAGAGGCTTCTCGTGTTATCGGTTTCTACCCGAAACCCCGACTTCTTTGTTTTAATTGAGAGGATCTTTTAGTCGGGCTTCTCGTGTTATCGGTTTCTGTTTGTCGTAACCGATCCTCCTCCTCCCTAAGGACCCCTCCCGTAAGACTGCCTGTCATCTGTTTGTTTTAATAGTTTAATATGTTTTTGAGTTTTTTTATTTTTTTTCGATTTTCTTTTCTCCCATCCCCAGAGTTTGACGCACAATCTCAACTCAACACACACGCACACGCTTACATTTAAAGCTCTACAATATTAAGGAGAGCCCAACTGTACGGCTGGACCCATCTATTTATATATAATGTTATGGTGGTTAAAAATTAAGAATAGCATTATAATTTCACTGATCATCTCTAGGAACGGGGACTTGTGGATTGTGGATTTTAAAACGTTTTTTTTACATTTTCGTTTAGTATAAATGCTTTTACTGCAACTGCACAAGTGGGCCACCGAGGGGCGATGTTGTACCAACTGTCTTTACCCTACAGCTGACGGTCTGCTTAATCTCTCACGTGTACACACACACACACACACACACAGCCACCCTTGGTGTGTATTACATACCAAAGCCTATTGCGTATTAACCACTAGCACACAACGCAGCCTAATCTCCCACACACGCTAAAAATCAAGCACTAACTTGAGCTGTGTGTATGTGTGTGTGTGTTTGTTTGAGAGAGAGAGCGCACGAGAAAGTGTGTGTGTGTGTGTGTGTGTGTGTGTGTGCGTGCGTGCGTCTCTCGAGTTAATCTCTTGATGAGATTTTTTTTTTGTGACTTTTTAATTCCTTTTACCAAAGTCCTTCAAAAGGGTGTGTGTGTGTGTGTGTGTGTGTGTGTGTGTGTGTGTGTGTGTGTGTGTGTGTGTGTGTGTGTGTGTGTGTGTTGTGTGTGTGTGTGTGTGTGTGTGTGTGTGTGTGTGTGTGTGTGTGTGTGTGTGTGTGTGTGTGTGTGTGTGTGTGTGTGTGTGTGTGTGTGTGTCTCTCCTTTTACGACCCCCCCCCCCCCCCCCCCCCATTTACAAACCAAAGCTGAAAAACCCAAAATGACGTTTAAAATTGTACCACTCATTGCTTTCTTTTTAATTCGTTTGTTTTTAATTTATTTTTTTCTTTCACTAATTCTTTTAACGTCCCCCAAAGTCTGGCTGTTTTGTTGTTGTGGTGGTTTCTCGTACAATGATTTACTCAAGTTATGTTTTATGCTTAGCCTGCCGTGGTGTGTGTGTGTGTGTGTGTGTGTGTGTGTGTGTGTGTGTGTGTGTGTGTGTGTGTGTGTGTGTGTGTGTGTGTGTGTGTGGTGTGTGTGTGTGTGTGTGTGTGTGTGTGTGTGTGTGTGTGTGTGTGTGTGTGTGTGTGTGTGTGTGTGTGTGTATTTATACTTGTTTATACAACATGTCGTTTTGAAGATGGCAAATATGAGTGGAGAACGACGGCCAGAGACGAACGCTGCATTACATCGTTCTATAAAGCTTTTATTTTGTGTTTTTAGTTTGTTTTTTTTTGCTCCAAGACTGTAAATATTCTCAAACTACTATATGGTGGATTGTTTTTGTTTTGTTTTCTAGAGGGGGGTAGGGGGAGATGATAATAATTGATGTGTCTATATCCTCCTGTGTTTTAAAAAAAAAGTTATGTGATTTTTTTTATTTTTGCGATGAGGGAGGGAGTGATGAGAAAACCAGGATGGATGACCAAGTACCGAAAAAAGGAAGGAGAACACTTATAGTTCCTCTCTTCTCTCAACAAGCACTATAGCTACGAGCTGCTGTCTGTCTGACTAATAATTCCCCACCATGTGCTTTGGAAACAACCTTCATCAGTTATTGATGGCATTCACTATTATTAGTTAATTTTTTTTTTTTTTTTTTTTAAAAGCTTCTTCATCGTTGTAACAACAAGCGACTGTTATTAAACACTTGGTTATTGAGTCCTTGCAGAGGCCCTCAAGCGTCTCATCTTTACCCATGATCCCTTGCGGCCCGAAACGATCACGTGGTTGAGGTCGTCATCACCACCACCACCTCCTGTGTGCTGAACGGTTACAGATTGCGTTTAAGATATTCGACCTTTTCCGTAATTTAAGTCATTTTCAAAAAAAGACAAAACAACTATCTTCAGACCTCCCCGACAGTTTTTTTGTTTGTTTTTACATGCTAGTTATAAAGCAGTCCCGATGGAAACCGGACGGACATTCGTGAGTATACACGTGTTTTCCCAGTGTCCAACATGTCCATAATAATGCATTAAAGTTATTAAACTGTTGTTTTTGCCATCTGGTTTCTCGATTTAAGCACAAGCCGCCGTGAACGCAAACGGGAGACCAAGTTAAGTGGGTGACTAAAGACTAGACTAAAGATGCAACTTGGTGGTCGTAGTTCTCAGGGCCCACCACACGGGGGCGACAAAGCGTGTCTATAAACACGTCGGCCTGCATTATCCCTTTTATTTTAATTTTTTCATTCAATTCTGTACTTTTATGTTATTTAATACATCGGTCTTTCAACAGTGTGGTCATCTTATGTTAATGCACTTTTGTCGTACTCGTCGTATTTTATTTTATTTTAAATGTCATTCTTTTTTTTTTTTTTTTTTTTTGTCTACTGAAATTGATATGAATACAACCAACCACTTTCCAACGAGATTTCGTCCTTGTCTTCATTTGTTTTATTAATTTTTTTTCATCTGTCTGAATGTGCCTTTTTGTCTTGAGTTATGGGTCTCTGATTATACGGTCTGGGTATGCTCGGAAGAAAAAAAAAACCCGGGGACATTCAATTGAGTTTTAAAATGGAGAACTGTTATGATAGATGGTCTTCAAGTGAGTGTTCAATGTGTATAGGATATGACACGGTGCGCAGGCTGTGATCAGAGTCTGCAGCAAATAACAAAGAGGTCACAATAACTCAGAAGGGAAGTTTCGACAGTCTGAAACTTTGAACATTGGCATCAGACTTTCGGGGGTGGGGGTGGGGTGGGTTCACTTTGACCTGAAAGAGCAATCATTGTCAAATCTAGACCACTGTCCAATTGTGTGAGTTTCCAATGTCTACAGTCAGAACCAACCCACACGGTTTTTAGACAAATGGTTGCGTGGACACGCACACAAACAAATCACAGGCCTGTTTTAGGTTGGTTAACGAATGTAATCTCCTATTGCAATTGTGTATTTCTAGTTCCGACACAGCAGGTATTTGACTGCTATGAACATAAACTCTTTAAATGAACCAACGTGACTTTATTGATTAACTAAATCCTACTTGAGGACATGGACGCGTGCGATCGGTTGTCTACAATGGGAGGTCGTGGCTAACGGGCAAACTGAGTCCCATCCGCCAGGAACAGATTGTCAGCGAGCCTGGATCATTAGTATCTCTTTCAGCCGACATGAGAACCGTCTTGACGTATCGAGCGGCGGGGCGCTGTGTCACAAGTCAACACACACACACACACACACACACACACACACACACACACACACACACACACACACACACACACACACACACACACACACACACACACACACACACACACACACACACACACACAGAGCGCGCGTTCTAGTTTTTGTGAGTGAGTGACAGCATGGTGGTCGGCTCCCTACAGCCGGTCCCGGGGCCTCAGCTTGTCATGGATCCCTTGGCTTCCTTCTGTGTTTTTGTCTTTATTCATTTATCAGTTCTCTCTCTCTCGGTCAGCTACCGCTTCCGTCAGTCCCTTTCTTGTTCATGTTTGGCGTATAGTAGTGTTTATATACTACATACCATGTGTCTTGATGAATGGGGAGTAAGCGTTCCATTGTACTTGTTGCAAATGGCAAATGAAAACATCTTGAGGGTGCAGCCGTGTGGAAGACACGGTGTTGGTATGTCGTACACAGTTATGTTGTAATTAAGAATACCTAACTTTTTTATACCTAACTCTGGTAGAGAGTATTGTAGTTCCCCCGTTTTGCCACATGTGGGGTGGTGCCCATCCAGATAGATTGCGTGTAATGGATAATCAACATTACTCCAGGTTGTAAAACGGGGGCCTTTTTTTTTTTTTACCACGGTCAGTCAGGGTTAGCAGGGTTCTGTGTTATGTAAAACACTGTTGATAATGGAATCCACTCATGTCTCTCTGACGACACGTGGGCCGTGTGTGTGTGTGTGTGTGTGTGTGTGTGTGTGTGTGTGTGTGTGTGTGTGTGTGTGTGTGTGTGTGTGTGTGTGTGTGTGTGTGTGTGTGTGTGTGTGTGTGTGTGTGTGTGTGTGTGTGTGTGTGTGTGTGTGTGTGTGTGTGTGTGTGTGTGTGTGTGTTTACGTTAGCTTGTCTACTACTACTTGTGTACTTTTTGAGACTAATGCTGTGATGCTTATGACCGGTGTGGTGTGGAATACGTTTATGGCAGTTTAGCTGAAGTTAAAGTGTGAAGTGTTAAGTGTGAATAGCATACTTCACAAAGTACCTTTACGCTATATATGGGTATGATTCCCGCTATTGACAAACGATTATCGTAACAAACGAAGGCTGGACAAACCAACTTATAACGTAAACTCCTTTAAAGAGGAGAAGATTTTCCTTCTGTTCTGTAAACTATACTAGTTATGTAGTCTTACATTGTTATGTAGTCTGACAGAATACACATCTTATTTAATTATTTTCTCGTCTTTATCCGCATATTTGGCATTGAGGTTACCAAAAAGTAACGGAAAGTAATCGGGTTACGTTATTTTAATATTGTGTATACTTTGATTAGGTTACTGAGGTAATTACTAATTGTAATGGAATACATTTTTAAGGTAACTCTCCAAGGTTTTGTCTATGGGCAGCTGGATTTTGCAAAACAGTACTTCAGACTTCAAGCCTGTTGGAAAAGTTTGGACTAATATGTATCTTTCATAAAATGAAAGAGCGCCTGGAGGAAAAAATTAAAAAATCTTAAAGGTCATTTTACAAGAGATCATTAAGCCATAGGATAATGTATACACGTTAAAGCCCAAAGGACACACAGTGCTAATGTAGCTGGGCTTCCCAGGAATCTTTTAACTCATTTTGTGGAGAAGTTTACTTGAAAGTCCAAAAGATTATTTAGCTTTAAGCTTTAAGACACGATCACAGACGGTAATATTCTAAATCTTTTAAACCTTTATTCTCAAGAGTTCAGACAATTTTCCAATCGCTTTGTGAAACCATCGTAGACTGACAGAGCATGAAAGTATGTTTATTTTAGTCCTCTCTTCTCAATAGGATTGTGAGTGAGGGTTGGTCCATTGGTCGGGCCTCCAACGTTTGACGTGGAAACGGCTACAAAACTAGCCTAGACCTACTGATCTACATCGACATCTGGCAGACAGGACAGCCACTAATACCGACCCCAAACAAACAAGCTATTTCCCAATCAGAGTTGCTTAAAATAACAAATCCGAAAAACGATTGATTCATTCGCCAACCGATTGCTCGGGTGTTAAGCTACGTGTTCCACCAATCGGAGAGATCGCAAGCAGTTCCTTACAGGGGTCAACAATGAATATGTTATCGATAAAATGGAACAGCTAACACACACACTGTGCACAAACTGCTTTTTTTTTTATTGTGTACAGTATTTTATTAAGTTAAATATTTAGTGTTTTTGAAAAATTCCTACTGCGGGAGGGAATAGGGAGTAAGCATTCCATTGTACTTGTTGCATATGGCGAATAAAAAAATCTTGAATCTTGAAGGTAATCATGTATCAGAAACCATCTTTCGATGAAGAACTGGCCATTTATGTATATTCATCTCGACATGCTCTCCCCCCCGACAAATCTTTTATGACAATATGGAGACCTATTCACTCTAATCATAGCCATTTCCCCCTCATTTCATGTCCATCTCGGCGTCTCTCGGTCTCTCCCTTGCCCTCATCCACAGGTCTCTAACCTCTCGCTCTCCCTCTCTTCACGGTAAAGATGGCTATGTCTCTCTATCATTAGTGTCATTCTGCTCACCTAATTGGTCACACTGACCTCTCGCCTCCTTTGCTTCTCTCGCTCCTGTCTTGTTCTCTGATTGTCTCTTCCTCTCTCCCCCCTTCACATCACCTCTCTCTCTCTCTCTCTCTCTCTCTCTCTCTCTCTCTCTCTCTCTCTCTCCTCTCTCTCTCTCTCTCCTCTCTCTCTCTCTCTCTCTCTCTCTCTCTCTCTCTCTCTCTCTCTCTCTCTCTCTCTCTGGTTTCACCTCTTCCGGTGCCTCTCTACCCTCTTGCTTTCCCTCACCTCACCTCGCTCTCTCGTCTACATCCCCCTTGTCCCTGCTGTCTCTCTCTACCTCTCTCACCCTCCCTCCCATCTCTCTCTCCCCCATCTACATCCCCCTTGTCCCTGCTATCTGTCTGTCTCTCTCCCTCCCATCTTTCTCCCCCTCGTCCCTGCTGTCTCTCTCTAGCTCTCTCACCCTCCCCCCATCTCTCTCTCTCTCTCTCTCTCTCTCTCTCTCTCTCTCTCTCTCTCTCTCTCTCTCTCTCTCTCCCCCATCTACATCCCCCTTGTCCCTGCTATGTCTGTCTATCTCTCCCATCTTTCTCCCCCTCGTCCCTCCCATCTCTCTCTCTCTCACCCTCCCTCCCATCTCTCTCTCTCTCTCACCCTCCCTCCCATCTCTCTCTCTCTTTCTCTCTCTCTCTCCTCCATCTACATCCCCCTTGTCCCTGCTGTCTCTCTACCTCTCTCACCCTCCCTCCCATCTCTCTCTCCCCCATCTACATCCCCCTTGTCCCTGCTATATGTCTGTCTCTCTCCCTCCCATCTTTCTCCCCCTCGTCCCTGCTGTCTCTCTAGCTCTCTCACCCTCCCTCCCATCTCTCTCTCTCTCTCTCACCCTCTCTCTCTCTCTCTCTCTCTCTCTCTCTCTCTCTCTCTCTCTCTCTCCCCCATCTACATCCCCCTTGTCCCTGCTCTCTCTCTCTCTCTCCTCTCTCTCTCTCTCTCTCTCTCTCTCTCTCTCTCTCTCTCTCTCTCTCTCTCTCTCTCTCATCTAGTTGTGTATCATTAGTCTAGTTATAATGGCTTGCATTGTATTATCTCTCTCTTTTGTATATACGTATGGCTATGAATGCTGCGGTGAAGTTACTCGTTGAAGCCGCAACTAAAATGGACAAAAGTTGCATGTCACTTCCTGTAGTCCCACAGGAAGTAGCCGTTCCTCAGGGGGGGGGGGGGGCTTTAAACCCATTTCCTTTTATTATTTTGTTGTTCTTTATCTGCTGTTCTGCTCTCATTCACACATTTGTCTTTTAACATCAGTCTCTCTCTCTCTCCCTCTCTCTCACCCTCCCCTCCTCCCCTCGTTCTCTTAGCGTCACGCCGCCGTGGTTACCGGCAGGTTGCCGTGGGAATTGCTCAGCTGCCATTCCGCAACTCAGAAAACTGACAGGGCAGAAGTAGTGTGTGTGTGTGTGTGTATTCTCCGTAGGCCTGTCTGTCTGAAATGTGCATGCTTGAAAGAACACGTGTGTGTGTGTGTGTGTGTGTGTGTGTGTGTCACACCTGAACTTATTATGAAGTGCACTGTCAATTTGTATATTTGATTGAATCTATCATCCCTAGCTGTTTCAACAGATGTATGTGTGTGCGTGTGTGTGTGTGTGTGTAACCGTCCCTAGGTAACATAATTGTTTAACCTTTTAAGTGGTAGGCGACAACAATAAATCAATTGGCGTTTGCCATAGGTAGTGTTTACACCCGTCTCACCAGAGATGGCGCTGTTGCTTTTGCTGTTGCTGTGCTCGGGGTTCGAATTGTTTAATTGGACATTCTCTTAAGAGCCCCGGCCAACAGCACAATACAGTAGCAAGTAGTACACACAGGTGGCGACTTTCTTTTATATTTGATATATTAATGCTTTATTGAGCCGCCGCGCCGCTGTTTTACAATGCTGTTTTACAATGCTGTTTTACAATGCTGTTTTACAATGCTGTTTTCACAATCGTAAAACGGGCAGTTTCATCCCTCAGGCTCAGCATAATTACTGAGGCGTGGATTGAATAGACCCCTCGATCAATTGCGTTCGACGATAGACTCTAAAACTTCAAATAGAACGAATGTTTAATGCGTTAAACGTCAAGTCAAGGTTACACTTTTTAAAACGTTAAAACGGTTACTTCTTACGCAAAAGCATCCCGCTATTATTCCCAGCGCTTCAAAATAAAAGCCCCCCCCCCCTGGCAGCTGGTCGACTTCTCCCTTGTTGTTTATAATAAACCTCGAAGGGAACCTGAAATCTTTAACACACAGGAGAGTCACTTGGAGAACACACAAATTCCACACACACACACACACACACACACACACACACACACACACACACACAACAGACACAACAGACGACAGCAGACACACGACACACAGATATGGAGGTCGGTTATTGTGTTTATTTTACTACAAGGTTGAATTGAATTGGAATAGAAGGATATTATACTAAGACGTTTTAGTAGACGTTTCTAAATATCGTTAGCTTGGCTATTTGGTTTTCCAGAAATTATGCGAATGACTGACTAATGGTTTGGATATTCATAATACAAAGTATATCACGGTTTTATGGAAATATGGTGACAATTGTATGACTTTGTTTTAATCATTCGCCAAAGACATGCTGAGTATCAACCAAGAAACTGAACACAAGCCTGTTCTGCTTTTCCCAGTCAACTTTTTTTATTTAGTTTTTAGAGATGGACAGAAAAAAAAGTTTGGTCTTCGTAAACATGTATATATCTCTTTTCGTCATTTCAGTTTCATCTCCACGCGTTTTAAAAATACTGTAGTCTCTTCTACAACACATTTTTCCAAGGTCAACACTGTATTCAAGAATGATTCTTTTTTTTCATCTTTTTGTTTTAAAGTTTCATGCATCGACACACACACTTGGATGGGATGGATTTGGCGCACACACACACACCACACACCACACACCACACCACCACACACACACACCACACACACACACCACACACACACCACACACACCACACACACACACACACCACCCACACACACCTCTCTCTCTCTCTCTGAGGTACATCGAACAAATGCGGGTGAGAGAACCATTTTTAGTCATAATCATATTTCATAAATAATCTACTTTTCCTACTTATACTCTTGGAGGGCTTGCTGTAAACGTAACACAAAAACAAACACACGCAAAAACTTAACAACCTAAAACAAACGAAATGATGACAACAAATAAGACAATAATAAAATAACCAAAACAATACAATACAACACGATGAACCGATTTTCAAAAAGCACTTTGTGAAGTTGCGTCATCTGTCTTCGTGAAAAGGGCTGCATGATATATGAGGCGAAAGATAAGCTTCATAGCTACATCATTCAGAGCGTAAGCTTACACAACGGACCATGAAATGAATGTCCGAGGAAAGCACCACCGCGATGCGCCCGCTGTGTAACGTGTCTCTTTAACTGGTGAAACAGCGCCCCCTCTGGTGAAGCCCCGGCTATTGCAGGTTAGTTTTCCGAGACATCCGATGAAGTTTGATTTGTAGTAATGTAGACGGGGGGGGGGCATAGAGAGATGGAGGCATGTCAGGGGACAGAAAAACGGAGAGACGAGACGAGCTATAGAGTCAACTAAAATAGAATACAAGATATATAATGTATACGTATACAGCAAAGATATATGACATCACAGAAGATAATGAAAGAAAATGCAAAGAAAAGGACAATAACACACTTGTCATTTTTCATATCGAGCCCAATATGAAAAACAACAGTTGTCATATTTCATATCGAGCCCTATATGAGAAACAACAGTTGTCATGTTTGAAATTGAGCCCTATATACTGTGTGTGTATATATATATATATATATATACATATATATATATATACGTATATATATATATACGTATATACGTATATATATATATACGTATATATATGTATATATGTATATATATATATATACGTATATATCATATATGTATATATATATATACACATATATATATACACGATCCACGATGTGTGTGTGTGTGTGTGTGCACAAGTTAAAGTGAGTGTCTCCCATAGCTGGCACGAAATAAACCAATCAGAGGAAATGGAAAATGTTGGGAGTCAAGGACCTCAATGTTTGACAAGCAGACACACACACAAACACACACACACACACGCACACCCATCGAAGCGCTTAACCCAACTGTCACATGCACAACCACACGCTCACAGTGCACACTTTTGCACGCTGCACAATGGAAAATCAATAGTCACACACACACACACACACCTGACTGAACTGAGATGCATTCCAGGTGCTAGCCGCCGGCCAATTCTATCTTGCACTCTTTGAGACCAACACACACTGCCTCTCTCTCTCTCTCTCTCTCTCTCTCTCTCTCTCTCTCTCTCTCTCTCTCTCTCTCTCTCTCTCTCTCTCTCTCTCTCTCTCTCTCTCTCTTTAATGTGTCAGTCTATGGGACTCGCCAACAACACACTGACACCCTTATAAGCATATGAAAGATAACAATTAAACCAAATCACACACACACACACACACATTTAGACAAATGCACAGAGGACATGCATAGACAAAGGGCACACACACACCACACACAAAGGTGAGTCAAATCCAAGCATATATAGTATAGACTCATTCAATGAGAAGGGCCACATTAACATGAAGAAGGTTCAATCCTGCGGTAACTACTGACACACACACACACACACACACACACCCTCAACAGTCAAGAAGACAACGGCTTGAGACAAACGGTCGCTAAGCAACAGGAGGAGAGAGAAAAAGATATGGTTTCCATTTCTTCTCTCTTTCTGGGTTTGAGTCAGATGGGCCGGCACGTGTGTGTGTGTGTGTGTGTGTGTGTGTGTGTGTGTGTGTGTGTGTGTGTGTGTGTGTGTGTGTGTGTGTGTGTGTGTGTGTGTGTGGTGTGTGTGTGTGTGTGTGTGTGTGTGTGTGTGTCTGTGTGTGTGTGTGTGTGTGTGTGTGTGCTTGCGCACATGTATCGGTGCGTGTAGTGAGAGAGAGAGCCATAGTGATTCCTTAAAATAGCCTGGAGTCTTTTAATCTCTGCGATATCATTCGCCTGCCGACGCCTATGTTGTGGTTTCCTATTGGTGGAAAGGGCCGTTTGAACCCTCCCCCCCCCCCCCCCCCCACCCCTTCCAACTTGCCTCAAAGCGTTGGTAAAGCTTCTTGCTTCATCTATGTCATTTTTTATTTTTATCTATTGTAATAATATCATTCCCCACTGGGAAGGGATGGAGCACAGTATCGCTAAGTGTGTCTGTGTCTGTGTGTGCGTTACCCAAAACCAAAAAAAACCCAAGCTTGTTATGACATTTTCGACAGCAAAATCGCCACATCCTGACGCTAACCGGCGTGCAACCGTTGTTGAAATTCATACTGCGGGAGTGAATGGTGGAGTTAGCATGCCATTGTACTTGGCAAATTAAAACATCTTGAATCTTGAATGTCACCCTGGCTCCGCTACAGGCGTCTGTATCCAGCGCCGAGACCCATGGTTGTATTTTTAAACACGGCAGATCCTAACAACCACGTCAGCATTAATTGACCCCCCCCCATGCTAGCTTAACGCTCCCGATGCTTGCTTGCTAGCTAGCTAGCTAGCTAGATAGATAACCCGTGGCGCTAGTGCTCTGGCTTTTTGGTATCTAGTCGCGCCAAGACTAGACTGACTGCGCTAGTGTTTTTGAACACACCAGGGACCTCTTCACTACACGCTACCCACTCATTGTTACACATTCATAAAACACATACATCTTGGCAAAGACAAACGCTCGTAGCTCGCGGCTTAGCTTCCTGCGCGTGTTATGAACAAGTGCGGCAAATCTGTATTTAAATTGTATGTAATAGCGGGTGAACGCTTGTGACTTTGTGCAGATGGCAGCATGGGGCGGCGGATTGTTAGCCTGAAATATATATGATGAGCGGACCTTGGGACGTCTCTCCTCTCTTCTCTCTCCTCTCTCTCTCTCTCTCTCTCTCTCTCATTTCTTGACAGCGGTGATGGTTATGAATTCGACACGATGATGTAAAATAATAAGTTGAGCGCAGTACGAACATCCGTTCACATAATTCTTTTTTTTATACACACAACATGCCAAAAAAACGACCAAACGAATAACCTCCCTCTCTATAAATAAAACAACAAGATAAATTGTTGTCTAGTGTCTTCATCGTACGCAAACCTTTAACACACAAATGCCATGTTCATGCTACGGTGTTTACATTTTACATAGTTCATTAATTCAACTTTTTGGATTCAAATGTGGCCATTTTTTCAAATGTGGCCGTAAAATAGTTAAAGTTGGTCTCTCGTCGTGAGGAGAAGAGGGCGTTAAGTATGACTTCATAATTTAAGTTCAGCAAAAAAAAAAAATTCATGGAAATGCAAGATTACCTTTTTTTTTGTTAAAACACTGGAATATACTGTATGCGTCTACGCTGCCATCACACGTACCACAGACCTGCTTCGTGACACAATGGACATACCTTTTTAAAAACAATTCAAATTAAATAAAAACGTACTCATAAGGGTAAATGTTCCTTCTGGCTGTTGAACGCACAGCCGCGCGCCCGCAGGGTATAAGTTAAAAATGTACAATGTGGTCCAAAGAGGCAGTAAACCTGAACGTAACAGCAGAGCTAATTCCTACTCCTGTTTCCCGCCAAAAGTTTGTTTGTTGTTGTTGTTGTTGTTTTCGAGTTAGGGACGAGTGTTCTCCTGTTCATAGTCTTCGAGAGCTATAATAATGCGGGGGTTTTTTCGGCAAGCGACACGGAAAGCGGAAATGTCCTTCAACTTGTGTGGGGGAATCCTATGTCTCCGTATATTTTTCTTTTTTTTTAAAGGAACATTATACTTCCGGATGCACGGTGTGTTTCTTCAAGTCCACGCGGAGACCCTTCCTCTTCCTCCCACCGTCACGGATGTCGTTGTGACCCAATATCCTGTTCTTCCGAAAGTTGTCCTTTAGAAATGTCCTTTACGTTTCACGATCGTACGTACAAACTTTACGCACCTGTAAAACGTAACAGGTGTGTGTGTGTGGGGGGTGGGGGTTGGGTTGTGTGTATACACGGTAGAGAGGGCTGGTTAGGACTGGACACACCAAACCCTCACACACATACATAAATACAAATCATATATATATGGGTTTTTTTTCAGTTTAGTTTCACATGATCGTAGAGAAACAAAGCATATGGTCATTGTTATTGTCGTCTTCGTCATTACCCTCCTCATCGTCAGTATCTTCATCATGGGTTCCCGCTCTGTCGTCCTCCTCCTCATCATCATAAGTGTGTGTGTGTGTTTGTGTGTGTGTGTGTGTGTGTGTGTGTGTGTGTGTGTGTGTAGTGCTTGGCACCGTCGCCTGCCACCGCCGCCAGTGTGATCCTTCATTTTGATTGGTCCACAGAGGACGTCCTTCAATTCCACTCGCGAGTCGCTAGGCTAATTAGCGTTGTGTCATTTAGAGGGGAGACGCCGAGAGCTCCAGCGCTCTGTTTTCCCTCCCTTCCGTCAGCCTGTAAGCTCTTGGATTTCAACCCAAACCCCAAAACCATTGTTAGCCAGGCTACTTCCCTATAAATTAGTTAGTTGTAGTATGGCGCTTTTAGTAGCACAGTAGCTTAACTCCCATCACCTTGTTTGTACCGGCCTGTTTTCTCACCTGCAAACACTTTTCACGTTCAAACAGAATCAGATTGTGAAAACCTCTCATTTCTGATTGTACATTTCTCTTAATTAGTATTTCATTTGTCCTCCATTTTCTTTTTCATATCCGCGCTTTGCCACACTTTGGTCCGTCCGTAGCGATCGTTCTCCCCCAGCGTTATCGTACCTCATGAGGTTTAACATTTTGTTTGTTTACAAGATCAGTACAACATCAACAACCCACACCGCACATTTAGTTTCAGTCTGTTAGTTTGTTTGTTAGTTTGTTTGTTTGTGGGTTTTTTTAGAAAAAAAAAAATGGACCTCTATGTGGCAGGAGGCTGTAAGGCAAGAGAGGAGGTTGGGTGTGTGTGTGTGTGTGTGTGTGTGTGTGTGTGGGGGGGGGGGTGCAGAGTGTGTGTGTGTGTGTGTGTGTGTGTGTGTGTGTGGGGGGGGGGGGGGTGCAGAGTGTGTGTGTGTGTGTGTGTGTGTGTGTGTGTATGCAGTCTGTACAGTACCAGTACATTGTTCAGTCAATAGAGGAGATGGCTTCACCTACTGAGACAGTGTGTGTGTGTGTGTGTGTGTGTGTGTGTGGTGTGTGTGTGTGTGTGTGTGTGTGTGTGTGGTGGTGTGTGTGTGTGGTGTGTGTGTGGTGTGTGTGTGTGTGTTGGGGGGGGGTGGATGCATTGCACAGTGTATACAGGCAGAAGAGGGGGATGGATTTTTGCCGTAAACGTATTTTGTGGAGGAACAACAAGAAGAAGAAGAAGAGACAGAAAATAACGTCCTCTTCCACGTCTGTAAACCAGTTTCAGTTTCAGTGTCACCCCACTCCACCTGAGGGCTCCCCCTGCAGCCATTCGCTTGGTGTGTGTGTGTTTGTGTGTGTGTATATGTGTGTGTGTGTGTGTGTGTGTGTGTGTGTGTGTGTGTGTGTATGTGTGTGTGTGTGTGTGTGTGTGTGTGTGTGTGTGTGTGTGTGTGTGTGTGTGTGTGCGTGTGTGCGGGGTCTCCGTATGTTTTCCCGAAAACAGGTCTCGTTGTTCTCTCCATAATGAAGACCGGACGGCTAAATTCATTGTTTTTTTTTTCCTGGCAGGTTTCACTTTCACTTTCACTTTCACTTTCACTTTCAACCCCTGGACACGATGTAACGTGTGGCTCCCGTCTTGGCCTTGAAACCGATTAGAGATCTTTGGACGACTCCCGACGCCCGACGGGTTTGAGACACGGCGCAAGGGATATCATTGGATTATTGATTATCGACACTTAGAGACACGATGAAGGGGATGACACAGTTCGGGAGATTCTGGTCATCTACTAATGTGTGTGTGTGTGTGTGTGTATAGAGAGTGTGTCCTTGTCGGGAAAAGGCCTTGGCCATCAGGAGTGGGTGGGGGGGGGGTTGGATCCATGGTTTCTGGTTTCTATGGCGATGAGAGAAGACGTCCCCCCCTCCTCTTCTTTTGTCTTCCCTCTTTTTCTCCTCCTTTTTTTTTTCACTTAGTTTACTCTCTCTCTCTCTCTCTCTCTCTCTCTCTCTCTCTCTCTTCTCTCTCTCTCTCTCTCTCTCTCTCTCTCTCTCTCTCTCTCTCTCCCTCTCGCTCGGCCACTATCTCTCTCTTTCTCTCGGTTACCCTTTGGCGTTTTATTGGATTCCTGTGTCAGCAACACTGAGTAAGTAAATCACAGATCTATAGGAGGAGCCTGTTCTGCATGGTCCTCTCATCTTTCCTCCGGCTCTCCCTTATAGTTTGGCCTCCTCTCTCCTCTCTGGTCTCTCCTCTCTGGTCTCTCCTCTCCTTTCTTATCACCTCCCTCCCTCCCTCCCTCCCTCCCTCCCTCCCTCCCTCCCTCCCTCTCCGGAGCCCGCTGTCAGCCCTTGCCCCCACCTCTGCTTCAACCTCTCCGCCCTTTCATGTCAGCCCCCACCCCCCCCCCCCCACCACCACCACCACCACCACCACCACCACCGGCCTCCTTGTCCGCCCTCTCTCCCTCCCTCTCTCCCTCTGTCTCTCTCTCTCTTTGAACTGTGGCAGTGAATTTCCCAAGTGGGGTTTACCCTCCCCTCTTCCTCAATCCTCCCCCTCCTCCTCTTCCTCCCCTCCATACCTGCCTTTTATTCTCAAGTCCCCCCCCCCCGTCCCCCCCACCCAAAACCAAAACCCCTAGCTGCTGCTCTACTAATGTCCCTAACAGCCAACGCCCTCAACGCGATGGGCCACGCCCCCCCCCCCTCCCATATTGGCCACGCCCCCCCCCATATTGGTCCCGCCCTCAACATTGTTGTCTCTGTCCACTCTATTGGACCTATTCCTATTCCTGCCTTTTAAAGAACGCAGGAGGAGGAGGAGGAGCCACAGCAAGACAAAGACCCCCCCACCCCCACTCCCCCGCCCCAACCATCCTCACTTCCTCTTCTAGCCCCGCCCCCGCCCCAGCAGCCCTGACCCCTCCCCCCCCCCCCTCCACGGACGACTGCCCCACCCCGCCACAGCCGCCGCCGCCGCCCTAGAAGCCGGGGATGTGGCAGTAGGCCTCGAGCGAGGCCAGCAGGATGTAGAGGAACCACATGGAGACGAAGAAGAGCGACGTGACCAGCTTGCAAGTCCGCGGGCCGCCCAGCTCGCCGCCCGCCACCGAGTCGCGCCGGCGGTACAGCAGGATGGCCACGGACACCACGGCCATGATGGTGTACAGCGTGACGGAGAAGGCCAGGGAGCCCGGGTCCACCAGGAAGGGCAGGCCGCGCATGCGCCACACCACCGCGGCGATGGTCCACGCCACGCCGATGCCCAGGAAGACGTTGACCGCGTTGGAGCCCGTCACGTTGCCGATGGACGCGTCGGCGTACTGGTCCTGGATGGCCGCCACCTTACTGGCGAAGGTGTCTGGATAGGGGGGAGGGATGGGGGGGGGGGAGGGGGAGAGAGAGAGAGGAGAGAGAGAGGGAGAGAGAGGGGGAGATAGAGGGGGAGAGGGAGAGAGAGGGAGGAGAGGGAGAGAGAGAGAGGGGAGAGAGAGAGGGGGAGAGAGAGGGGGAGAGGGGCAGAGAGGAGAGAGAGAGAGAGAGAGAGAGAGACGGGGAGGAGAGAGAGAGAGAGACGGGGAGAGAGAGACGGGGAGAGAGAGAGAGAGAGAGAGAGAGAGAGAGAGAGAGAGAGAGAGAGAGAGAGAGAGAGACGAGAGAGAGAGAGAGAGCAGAGAGAGAGACGGGGAGAGAGAGAGAGAGAGAGAGAGAGAGCAGAGAGAGAGAGAGAGAGAGAGAGAGAGAGGGGGGAGAGAGAGAGAGAGAGAGGAGGGGAGAGAGAGAGGGGGAAGAAGAAGGGAAGAAAAGAGGCAGAGTTTAACATCCCGTTTTGATCTTTTCATTTTCCGATTGTTCACAGCAGTCCCTTAAAAGTCAGAAGATCATCAACCTGCGTGTGCTTTGAAAAGCACAAGCAGAGCAACAGTCATTGAACAGTGTTACCGTAATCTCTTTGCACAAATCGTATATATATTTTATAATTCATACTGCGGGAGGGAACGGGGAGTAAGCGTTCCCTGGTACGGGTTGCAAATGGCATCAAATAAAGCATCTTGTAGCTTGTATCTTGTATCTTGTAGCTTGTAGCTTGTAGCTTGTAGCTTGTATCTTGTATCCTGTATCTTGTATCCTGTATCTTGTATCTTGTATCCTGTATCTTGTATCTTGTAGCTTGTAGCTTGTATCTTGTAGCTTGTAGCTTGTATCTTGTATCTTGTATCTTGTAGCTTGTATCTTGCATCTTGCATCTTGCACCTTGTAGCTTGTATCTTGTATCGTGTATCTTGTACCTTGTAGCTTGCATCTTGCATCTTGTAGCTTGTATCGTGTATCGTGTATCTTGTATCTTGTATCTTGTGAAGGGCACAGCTAAATTATTCGTTCATTCCACGTTTGCTTGTGGTTTTTGCTTGTTTCATCTTTTTCGAGAGCCGGCGGGTGTCGTTCCGTCGATGCTTCGGTGCGTCTCGTTTGCGTTGTCTGTGTGTGTTTTTCGATTTTACTTTCACAAAGGTCGCGGTTGACCAATCGAAAGGTCTACGGCGGTAATCTCTAGCCCCGCCCCCCCCTCACCCCCCCCCCCCCCTCGAGTGTGTGGGCAACTATAGTTCCTAACTACAGTATAATAACTCTTTTAAGCCGACCGTGGACTCGGTTTCCGGGTCAACAGTGAGGGGGATAACCCCACAGAGGTCTCTGTGTGTTTACGCTCACAATCTCTATCTATTTCTTTTGGTATTCCTGACAAAGATAAGGGAAAACACTTTGCTTGTTGTCGGAGTCTGATTGTGAGGAACACTGTTGTGTGTGTGTGTGTGTGTGTGTGTGTGTGTGTGTGTGTGTGTGTGTGTGTGTGTGACGATGACGATTGATCATCAGCCCTACGATGGAAACTCATTTCCTCCTCATTTACTCTTTCCTCCAACCTCTTTCGCATGTCAACAATACTACCCAGGCCAATACTACTACACTACAGAAATCTCATTATATATATATTTTATATATATATATATTATATATATAGATATATATATATATATATATATATATATATATATATATATATATATATACTGTATATATGTATAATACTTAGTTTATACATTGTTTATTGACATTTTTTCTATTTTCTACTGTATTTTGCACACATTTCTGTGAGTCACTGCCACTTTCGATTCACTGCACACACATCCTGTGTCTGTGGGACAAATACAGTAATCGTGAATCTTGAATACTGCACACTGCAAGAATACAATACAATACAATACAATACAATACACACAAATCGACACGAGTCCATTAATGCCACACATATCTGTGTATTACTGCACTGCACTGTAGAAGAACACACTAGAAGGACACATTTACAACCACCACCACTACTACTACTATGGCAAGGATGCACTCTAGACGGTTCTTCACCACGATACTTCACGGTACAGTAATACGCCACACACACACACACACACACACACACACACACACGCATGCACACACGTACACACACGCACCACACAACGCACACACACACACACACACACACACACATCTTTGTATGACCAAACTGTACAAGGTCTACGCCATAGGCCATACGCCCTTAGGATGATCCCCACACAGAAGTAGAATGTACCACAAACCTCCCTTTAAAA
>CM051021.1:8073373-8075873 GCA_027704905.1 Muraenolepis orangiensis | reverse complement strand
GGGGTGGAGGTGGAGGGGAGGAGGCGGAGGGGAGGACGTGGAGGGGTGGAGGTGGAGGGGTAGGAGGTGAGGTGGAGGAGGTGGAGGGGAGGAGGTGGAGGTGGAGGGGGAGGAGGTGGAGTGGAGGGGGAGGAGGTGGACGGGGTGGAGGTGGAGGGGGAGGAGGTGGAGGTGGAGGGGGAGGAGGTGGAGGGGTGGAGGTGGAGGGGTAGGAGGTGGAGGTGAGGTGGAGGGGGAGGAGGTGGAGGGGGAGGAGGTGGAGGGGGAGGAGGTGGAGGAGGTGGAGGTGGAGGGGGAGGAGGTGGAGGGGGTGGAGGTGGAGGGGGAGGAGGTGGAGGGGAGGAGGTGGAGGGGTGGAGGTGGAGGGGTAGGAGGTGGAGGTGGAGGTGGAGGGGGAGGAGGTGGAGGGGGTGGAGGTGGAGGGGGAGGAGGCGGAGGGGGAGGAGGTGGTGGCTAGGCGTGGAGAACGGCGTGTCTTACGTAGAACTTCTTGCAGGGCACACAAGGCCCTGCGACCTCCTCGTCCGACTCGTCCGACTCGTCGATATCGATCAAGCGCTGTGGTGGGTGCGAAGCAGACAAGCGACACGCTGAGCACACGCACACACACACACACACACACATCTGCAGGAACATCTGTAGCGCAGCACGGCAGCGGCGTGTTGGCGCGCGCTCGTTCCACTCGTCTCACACTCCTTCTCCGAGTGTCTTTGGAAACGCAACCAGGATTCTAATCTCACTGGGAATTCCGTGTTTTAGAAAATGAAAAAGGTCAACGGAATGAACCGTATTTCACGTATATATGTGTTTACTTTGCGCATATATCCTAGTAAATATACGTACGTCAGTATATGCACTACTAGCCCTGGTGGTTACTTGATAAAAATGTTTGCGTGTTAGTTCTGTTGTTCTGTTGTTTGCCAACTTATTATAGTACCTTTTAACCTGAGCACTGGGGAGCACTTGACTGATGACTTCTGGTCATGAGAAGTTCTCTTGCCTTCCTACTGTGGAATGACCTCATTGTAATGTAATGTATTATATATGATGTTTATTATATATGTTAGTATATGTGCGCATACATTATATTATCATGGTTTTTGCGAGGAAAGAAATGCACCTGTAATGACTCCGGGTGACTAATAGTTCTGTTGCCTACCTGTTGTTGTTGAACGCACTATTGTGAGTCGCCGTGGACAAAGCGTCCAGCTTTCAGTTACAGCTAAACGACTGTTATGTAATGTAATAGGTTGGCCGATCAAATAGCTAGTTTTTTCCTTTCATTCTTTATTAAAATGTCGTAGCTCGTGATACAGAATGCTGCTTTGTGGCCTAGAACCACCACCTAACCTACGGTATACGTAAACCCCGACCGGTCGCATGTCTCATTTCCAACAACCGTCTAACCGTCCGTCCGGTTAGCCGCAAACGTTGTTGTTAGCAAAGGAGGGGTTATGGTAGAGCAGCTTGTTAACAAGCGGAGAACGACAGAGAGAGAGAGAGAGAGAGAGAGAGAGAGAGGGGGGAGGTGTTTCCCCCCCCCCTCCCCCCTGCTGGCGAAGAGCAGCGATGCAGGACACCTGTAAAGAAATATTGCTTCTAAGTGTAGAAATGTAACAAGAAAAAAATAGAGAAAATATGAATATGAAAATGGGTAACCTGTTTCGATCGGGCCAAGAGTTCGTCGACTGCTCTCTACGCACGCCCCCGGGGGAACAATGAACACACACAAACACACACATGACAGAAACACACACACACACATGACACACACGCACATGACACACACACACGATACACATGAGACACACACACAAACACACACACAAAAAGACACACAATGGAGAAATTAGGGCATGACATGGCGATGATGGCTCAAATAAAATGTACAATACACACACACACACACACACACACACACACACATGAAAACGACAGGATGGACGTGGAGTCAACCCACGACAACCCAACAAAAATAAAGTACCTTGAACTCATAGGACTCCTCGATCACCACCTCCATGATGGTGTTGTCCCCCAGGCTGGGGCATCCCATCTTGGCCACCTCCTCATCTTCCGCCCCCACCACCGGCTTGTTCTCATTGGAGTCGCCTATGGAGACGAAGAAGAAGGGTCACAGGGGGGGGGGGGGGCGGGTCACAGGGGGCGTCAGCCAATCGGCAAAGAGCGTGTGACTTTTCAACGGTTGAGCGATCGGCCGATTTATCGACCGATTTCAACGGTCGATAAATCGAACACACTCGACGATATTCTTAGGTTTCGCATAAGGCTGTTCTGTTGAATACGTGTAACTACATACATCATATTTTTAAATATAGATTTATTTCGATTTAAATAATAAAAAAATGTTTTGCAACGTTCCAGTGACTCGGATAAGGGGGTGATTTGGGAAGGCTCAGGGCTAAAGATGGGCTTCCGGAGCGCCTGCGCTAGTAGCGGGGGAAGATAAAGGCCAAAAAAATGATTATACTATAAAACACTA
>CM051021.1:8036093-8038593 GCA_027704905.1 Muraenolepis orangiensis | reverse complement strand
CACACGATCAGAACTGTAATCTGACCACACACACACACACACACACACACGCCACCCTAAACAACCCCCCTCCCCCCTATTGATGTGATTAGACACACACACCGATTCTCACACATACAAACACACACACACGCCACAGATGTTTGTGTCATATGTCATTGAGACCGCACGGACGTGTGTGTGTGTGTGTGTGTCTCTCTCAGACACACACACACACACACACACACACACACACACACACACACACACAGTAGCTAGTGTGACTAACATGAGGCAGTTGGATCTTGGACACTCACTGTAAGAGCAGACCCAAATCAGGGTTCGTTTTAGTCTTGATTTGATCTCATCCATCATGTATAATGGGCTTGTGTCGCGTGTTGCGTTGTGTTGTGTTGTGTCGCGTGTTGCGTTGTGTTGTGTTTGTGTCGCGTGTTGCGTTGTGTTGTGTTGTGTTGTGTTGCGTGTTGCGTTGTGTTGTGTTGTGTCGCGTGTTGCGTTGTGTTGTGTTGTGTTGTGTTGCGAAAGCGGACACACACACTGAAAGCAGGCGAAGGCGGCGATCATGGATCACAATCACATGATCATTCTAAGCCTCGGGGGGTTCTGAGGTTTGAGGTTTGTCTGGAGGCAAGTCCACACGCGACGGGAGACTAGGCTGAGGCCGGTTGCCTCATCTCACACTTGACAGTATAGGGGTGCTTTCGGACCGCAGGAACCTTTTTATAATTGTAACAAACTATGGGAGGAACTGTCCTCTTTGTGGTTGTGTGTGCACCACAGGAGCTATGGTGATATAAGTATAACGATAGTGCCCAGTACGCTGTTTTGAGGGATGTTTTTGAGCTCCTACTTCAGAGCAGGTACTTTTAACTTTTGGTGACGTACAGAAACTGTCGGTCGAAACACGAGCCAACGCACCACCGCCACCGACGACGACCGGACATTTTTTAAATACCCTTTAGCTGTGTTTACCGTAAACAGTCATAAATCAGGTACGAAAACAGCGCTTTCTTTATCGAAACGCAACAACACGACGAAACACAACACAACACAGACAAAAGTTGGGCCACACACAGCGAAGGAAACAATACACAGTCCATCTATCTATCTAAATACCACGGGAGAGGGGGTTTGAATCGTCCAGCCGAAATGTATAAATATTTAATAGCATTTCGTTTTTCCGAGCATTTCGCACAGACGTTCCGTCAATGACGACGACGTCACGTTCCTTACGGAACAGAAAACTGCCCTTGAAGGAACTGTTCCTCCCAAAGGTCCTCAGTTCCTAGTTCCCCCCCAGTCTGTCGATGCAAAACAACTTTGAATTCTTTCTCAAGATTTTTTGGACGCTCCCTCACCACCACCACCACCACCACCAAAGTGTTGCCCTATCGGTGGTGGGTTTTCTTAATGGACCGCCCCCTTCCAGGACTTCCAGACCGGCACTTGCACTAGATGCCTTCCTGTTTTTTGGTCGTTGCCGCGGTAACCGTGGCCATGAGCTCCGCGGCGCCCCCGCAGGCATGCGAGGAGGAACAGGAACGATGACACACGCGCACGCACAAACGCACACGCGCGCGCGCACAAACGCACACCGCGCGCGCACAACGCACACGCGCGCGCGCACAAACGCACACGCGCGCGCGCACAAACGCACACGCGCGCGCGCACAAACGCGTACGGAGATAACAATCAGCACACACACTCAAATCAAACGGTGGAGGGTGTGTGTGTTTTTGTTCTCGTCTTATCGCTAAGACGAGACCTGCGGGGCGGAGAGTGGTTTGTGCTCGCCCCAGATGCTCTCCTCTACCTCCTCCTCCCCATCTTCCTCTTCCTCCTACCCATCTTCCTCTTCCTCATCTCCCTTCTCCTTCTCTCCCTCCTCCTCTCCTCTCTCTCACTCTCCCTCCTCTCCTCTCTCCCTTCCTCCTCCTCCTCCTCCCCTCCTCTCCATCCTCCTCCTTCTTTCCCCCTTACTCTTCCTCCTCTCTCTCCTCTTTCACCTCTCCTCCCCTACATCCTCTTCCTCTCCCCCTCCTCTCCCAAACTTCTCTGCCTCCCCCCTCCTCCTCTTCCTCATCTCCCCCTCCTCTGCCTCCTCCCCTCTATCACCTCTTCTTCCTCCTCTCGCCCCTCTCCCTCTTCTCCCTCCTCCTCCTCCTCTCACTCCTCCTCTCCCTCCTCTTCCTCCTCTCCCCTCCTCTTCATCCTCATCCTCTCCTCCTTCTTCTTTCTCTCCCTTCTCCTCTTCCTCCTCTCCCTTCTCTCCATCCCTCTCCATCCCCCTCCTCTTCCCCTTCCTCCTCCTCTCCATCCCCCTCCTCTTCCCCTTCCTCCTCCTCTCCATCCACCTCCTCCTATTCCCCTTCCTCCCCTCCATCCCCCTCCTCTCCATCCCCCTCCTCTCCTCCTTCCTCCTCCTCCCCCTTCCTCCTCCTCCTCCTCCTCCTCCTCCTCCTCCTCCTCCTCCTCCTCCTCCTCCTCCTCCTCCTCTCCG
>CM051021.1:8013593-8016093 GCA_027704905.1 Muraenolepis orangiensis | reverse complement strand
AAAATTTCAATCACTTATAGCTAGAACTCTAGCTAAAGCACATACGGTACTTCAAGAATACTGAAAATAAAATAAAGTGCATGGGCCTATTTGGCAAATATGAAATACAAATCAGTCATTTCACTCCCAACTTCACAAAAAATGTAAGACTGGATAAATAAATAAACATAAAATTGAAAATAAAAAATGAATTCTTCACAGAAACCTGTTCCTGTCAAATGGCCTATATAACAGAGGTAGCATGCAGCCTAGAAGGCTGGTAAAGTAAACAGAACTATAAAGGCAGTTATGGCCTGGACATAGCCTACTTCTGGTTCTAGGGTGTAGTGGGGGGGACTAGCCTATTCCACCACCCTCTTGACTGAAATATCTGTTGAAGCGCATCAGGAGAAGGCGCTGAAAGCGTCCATCACCAAGACGGTTGCGTTTTGGGGTGAGCACAAGATTCCCAAGACTGAAAAGTCTTTCTACTGGTGCACTGGATGGTGTTGGGGTGTTATAGCGGAGTGCAATTTGTTTAATCCTTGGAAACATGTGCAGGCTTTCCATCACAGGGGCAGAACTGAGATAAGACATTACCTCTGTTTCCACTGACATGGGCGCATCAGCTGTGGCACTGGGCTGTCATCATAGGGAGTGCATGTCTTCCACAATAAATTCTGCCACCAGTCTCCTCACTTCTCTGGCTTCAAGAACCATGGCAGACCGAGAGAAACTTAACTTTTGTTGCTTTGTCTGTCCCGTATGTTCGTCCTCTTTTTTCTTTCTCTTCTCCGCAGGTGCATCCCTCTCTTTCAGCTTAGTGTTAGCGTGGCACCGGTCCAGGTGTTTCTTTAAGTTACTGGTGCTATTTTTTGACGTCGAGAGTTCCCTCGGTGTCGCACACAGGTTGCATTTTACAATGATGTTCTTCTCCTTCTCTTTGAGGAACTGAAAATAATGGGCGAATGTCCATCGCGCAAACGTAGAGTCCGGCTGCGCCGTGTCTGTTGTCATCATCAGCCTCAACAGGAGAGAAAAAAAAAACAACAGGAAATCGCGCTTGCTCCCGAGTCCCGGCTTTTTTCTGTTGTCGGGATGTCTCGCGGTGTTGGTGAATTCTTTAAAAAACAACAGCTAAACGGGTTAAAATGCGTTGTAACGCGCGTTACTTAGATTGTAACGAGTAAAATATTACCGAAAATGTATTAGTAATGCGTTATATTACTGCGTTACAGCAAATAGTAATACATTACTGTAATTGCGTTACTTTTGTAACGCGTTACCCCCAACACTGGTTAGCGCCGATGCAGGGGCCTATATTCGGCCTTCATTCGTTGGTTATTGTTTAGCCTACTTGCTGGTACAGAAGTGACTTTTACCCTACTCTTTCCGGATAACATCTTTATCTCTCATTTGGTGTTTGGCATTTCATCCAAAAACGCCCTGAGCGCTTGCAGTACGTTCTGCCCCTTTGGGCCGCCGGCCGGCCGCCCCCCCCAATGGGAATGGAACCCCCAACTCTGGCATGGTGTGAATGCCTTGCTCACTACCAGTTGTCGGGTTTTGCAGTCATCTCCAACCCCACCGTTTCCCCATTACATCTTGGTTGCCCACAAACACCTTTACGATACGGTGAGCGCTTACAGTCATTTCTGCCTTTAGGCCCCCCCAATGGGAATGGAACCCTCAACCCTGGCATGGTGTGAATGCCTTGCTCACTACCAGTCTGGTTGCAGTCACACAGCCATTGAGAGCTGTGATGTAAACGGCCCAACGGAAGAAAGCATGTGTGTCCTCCTCCTCCTCCTCCCTCTCTTTTTAATTAAAGGCGTCCAGCATCCACTTCATAGGAACTAATGAGGGGATGTAGAGCATGATCACACACACACACACACACACACACACACACACACACACACACACACACACACACACACACACACACACACACACACACACACACACACACACACACACACACACACACACACACACACACACACACACACTCTCTGTCTCTCTCTCTCTCTCTCTCTCTCTCTCTCTCTCTCTCTCTTTTGCACACACACACACACATATACACACACACACACACACACACACACACACACACACACACACACACACACACACACACACACACACACACACATATACACACACACAGGCACACACACACACAACAATGTATCTTATTAAGCCACGCACTCCCACGCGAGCACGTTTTCTAATTAGCGGGGCAAGGCTAGTGGCGCTGTCCCGCGGGCCCCGGGGCCACTAGCCTTGTAGCCGCGGCTCGGCGAACAAATCAGAAGGCCAACTTTATTGTTATTATTCCTTTGTGTTCGGCGACAACACGGCCCTGTTGTTTGGGGGGGGGGGGGGTCCTGGGTGGGTGTTTCACAGCTAGCCAGCTAGCCGCTGCTGGGGTTGTTTTGTGTTGTGTTGTTGTTGTTGTTGTGTGGTTTTATTGTGTAGTGTTGTGTTTTGTACTGTGGTGGTGTGTTGTTGTGTAGTT
>CM051021.1:7983593-7998593 GCA_027704905.1 Muraenolepis orangiensis | reverse complement strand
GTACTGCCAGGTCACCTGCTTAAGTAGCTGTGATAAGAGTGTGTTATAAGAGTTTACGAGAGAGAGGGACAGAGAGAGAGAGAGAGAGAGAGAGAGAGAGAGAGAGAGAGAGAGAGAGAGAGAGAGAGAGAGAGAGAGAGAGAGAGAGAGAGGACAGAGAGAGAGAGAGAGAGAGAGAGAGTGTGTAAGAGTGTGTGTTCCTGGTGGTGGAGGTGGAGCTCAGGGAGAAGACACCATTTACATATAAGTATAGTGATAAAGAGAAGATAGTTAGTTATAATCCTGTTTTCTATCAAAAAACGTTTTCTCACAGCAGTACTTCCCTAAACTGTACCACATGTGCTGCAACATATAAACCAAAAGGGCCAAAAGGGTCTGTGTTCGATTCCCAAATGTCCACAGGCATCGAGGTGTGAGGTGCCCCCTCAACCCTACCTGTTCGCACCTGGTAAAAAAAAAAAGAATTAAAGATAAATACATGATTATTATTATAATCATGTATTTGTATATTTGTTTTAACAAGCAAATAACAGTGGATATACTGTGTGTGTGTCAACGATTTGGACACGTGTGTGTTTGTGGAAGGTTGGAGGTTATCGACACAGCAACGGCGCCACCCGGTGGTCATATGGGAGAATCACACACACAGTGGACTGATTATAAATATGGGTCGTCTTCACGGGATGTATTACCCCTTCATAAATTATTTAGACCCAGGCAGGAGTGGGTCATTTTAACCCAGAGTTAAAATGACCCAGATTAACGTGGCGTGTCGATTAATAAACACCGTGCACCGTGTTCAGTTACCCAATACCCGTTGTGCAGTGTGCATGCATTGCATAAGAGTAGATTGTAGCCCAAGGTGTCAAGGTGTCAAGGTGTCTTTGGCAAGAGAGAGTCTGAGGGGGTGGGTGGGTGGGTGGGTGGGTGGGGGGGAGTTATTATATTCATAATATTTAAGTGTACAATTGATATATTTGCATATTTATTAATAAGATACCTGTTTCCTGAAACCTGCCATATACAGAATATTTCAATCTCAACTGTTCGAATATAAATGCTCCTACTCATGTATATACATATACATTTATATATGCCATACATTTATACATGCTCACTGATCACTACCTGTTAGACACTCACTTACCTGTATATATGTATATATATATATATATATATATATATATACCTATTAGTAGGCTCATATCCCATTTAATACCCAGTAGACTGTCTTTTAACCTGTACGTGTAAACTGTAAATGATATTACCATGCAATTTACTGCAACATTTGCACTCTGTTTGGTTAGATGCTAAGTGATTTTCGCTGTACTGGACTGTACTTGGACTGGACTGCTGCGCAATGACAATAAATGATAATCTAATCTAATCTAATACGAGTAGATTGTAGCCCAAGGTGTGTAACATCGAGTACTTTATGCTCACCTCGGACAACACACCCTTTGGCAAGAGAGAGTCTGCTTTCAGTGGGGGGGGGGGGGGGGGGGCTTGTGTGTGTGTGTGTGTGTGTGTGTGTGTGTGTGTGTGTGTGTGTGTGTGTGTGTGTGTGTGTGTGTGTGTGTGTGTGTGTGTGAGTGAGTGAGTGAGTGAGTGAGTGAGAGAGCGAGAGAGCGAGCAATTGTCTGCGTGTGTGTGCGTGCGTGCTTGCGCGTGCGTCTGTCTATGTGTGTCACAATCATTGGCCTGTTTTATATATATATATAGTTTGTTTTGCTTTTAAGACTTAAATGTTAAATCATAAATGTCACTGCGCCGCACCACAGTGCATTACGGTACGGTGCACGCCGGTTCGATTACGGTTAGATGCTTAAATTATTTTCGCTGGACTGGACTGTACTGGACTGGACAATAAATGATAATCTAATCTAATAAAAGTAGATTGTAGCCCAAGGTGTGTAACATTGACTACGTTATGCTCACCTCGGACAACACACCCTTTGGCAAGAGAGAGTCTGCTTTCAGGAAACCACAGTGGGGGGGGGGGGGGGGGGGGGCTTGTGTATGTATGTGTGTGTGTGTGTGAGTGAGAGAGAGAGCAATTGTCTGAGTGTGTGTGCTGCGTCTGTCTATGTGTGTCACAATCATTGGCCTGTTTTATATATATATTGTTTGTTTTGCTTTTAAGACTTAAGTGTTAAGTCATAAATGTCGCTGCGCCGCACCACAGTGCATTACGGTACGGTGCACGCCGGTTCGAGAGAAGAAAAACAACAAAGCCGCCGCGTCCCTTTCCTCGCCTCGTTCGCAACAGTGACGTAGGCGCGGCGGCGGTTACGCGGAAGACGACGCGGGACGATTGGTCGAGAGACTGAGGAAACCTCAACCGAACGAACGAACGAAAAAAGGAAAAAGAAGAAGACGACACCGAAGAAAATACACCGAAAAGGGCGACCCAGCGGGGGACGACGACGACATTTTCACTTTACACACACAGTAAAGACTGCGGGTGAGTGACTTTATCTATTTAACACTCGACTATACCGCAAACTACTCCTCCCGGCGACGCTTCGCCGCCCCCCCTACTCCACTCGGCAAGTTTCTTTTGTCCTCCTCGCTTTAGCCAACCACAACAACAACAAAACAAGCGCTCTCTCTCTCGCGCGCGCACACACGCACATAAAGACACACACACACACACACACACACACACACACACACGCAGACACTGTGTCTGCGTGCGTGTGTGCGCGTGTGTGTGTGTGTGCAACCAACAACCAGGTTATCTTAGCCGGTGCGGCGCCGGTCCAAAGGTGGAACAACCGGCACGTATACACGAACCGTTCCCCACCGGTTGACATTTCTATTGTTCTGTTTGTTTGTTTGTTTTGCGTGCAAGTTCAACACCCTGTGACTTGCGCGCGACAATATGCATAAAGGCGGCGTCCAGGTGTGTGTGTGTGTGTGTGTGTGTGTGTGTGTGTGTGTGTGTGTGTGTGTGTGTGTGTGTGTGTGTGTGTGTGTGTGTGTGTGTGTGTGTGTGTGTGTGTGTGTGTGTGTGTGTGTGTGTGTGTGTGTGTGTGTGTGTGTGTGTGTGTGTGTGTGTGTGTGTGTGTGTGTTCCATGCGTGACATACCAGACAAACCAGATGTAGATCCAGAGAACAAGGTAGAGAGAGAGATGATAAAAAAAAAGTGAGTGAGAGAGACAACAACCAAATCTGGAGGATTGGATCCTTCTCTCTATACAGTGAAATGTGTTTTCTGCATTTAACCCATCCTAGTATTAGGAGCAGTGGGCAGCTGTTTATACAGAGGGGAGCAGTTAGGGTATCACCCTCAAGGAGGCCTCGACAGTTGTTGTTTTTTCTTGCTAGGAGGAGCCGGGGATCGAACCAAGGAACAAGTGAGGCGACCGCTCTACCTCCTGAGCTATACTGCCGCCCACTTGCTCTCTGCTGAGAGCTAGTGTCTGTATGCGTGTGTGTGTGTGTGTGTGTGTGTGTGTGTGTGTGTGTGTGTGTGTGTGTGTGACTTATTTTGAAGGGTGAGATCTTCTCATTGATGCCTCATACGGTGCTTTTTGTTTTTTTTCCCCCGTTTTCAGATGTCCCGATGTCGTCATCGCGTTCACCAGTGTTCACCATTTCAGACGACGAATCCTCCGAGGCCTCCTCCGAGGTAGAGGAAGAGGAAGAGGAAGGGGAAGTGGAGGGATCACTCGGGGTGCCCAACGTGAACCTTGCCATGAGGACGCCAGGTAAACGCACTCTTCCACGTGGGTCCATTTATACAATAAGCAGCCGCCGCCGCCGCCGTCGGGTAGACTCCACCACTGTGTGGGACTGTAGAGGGTTCTCGTGGAGTTCCCTCGGGTCTCCCTCGTCTCTTACTGCTACTGCTACTGCTACTGCTACTGCTACTGGCTTCATCCTTTGTCATCTCCTTCCGTCCGTGAGTCTGGAGAGTGAAGGGATGTGATGAATATCTGTCATCCGGGTGACATTTGTATTTCTGTTGATTTACCGCCGCCATCGCAGATGGACCAGAGGTTTATGTTTTTGGCCGCTGTTTGGTTAACTGTTTGTGTGTGTGTGTGTGTCAGCAAGATAACTCAAATAGGTATGTATGTAATTGGACAAAACTTGGTGGTTAGGTTAGTGACGGGCCAAGGAACAGTTGATTCGATTTTGGCACAGATGGGGACTTTTTGTCTCTTTTGCGGTCGGTTGTAGAGGAATGTGGTCAATCTGACCGTCTCCAAACATGGAAAATTCAAAAGAGATGCTTGATGCTTCATCGTTTCCCTTTCACTACTCTCCGATCAGATACAACCGGTCAATTCTCACTCCCTTCAGCTCTGAAACTAATCCAAATTCTTTCCTCTCTTTCTCTCCCCCTCCCTCCCCTCCCCGCTCCACCCTCCCCCCCCCCCCCACCAGGGGTCGGTCGGGCCAGGCTGAACTCGGAGTCCCACGTTTTGTCCATGGCGAGGGACGAGCAGCTGGAGGCCCGGGGGGCGGAGGGCGAGGGGGAGGACGGGCCGCCCGGCGAAGGCGCCCCCTTCCGCTCCCGCTCTCAGTCCGCTCCCCCGGCCCTCTGGGCGGCCAAGAGGTACGGGCGGCAGCTCCGGAGGATGAGCGACGAGTTCGACAGCTGGCTCGACGCAGGGGTGAGGGGGAAGGGATGGATGGAGAGATGTGGTTGTCTGCTGGTCTGTACGGTGATGATGTCACTCCAACGTGTTGGATGCCAGTTCCTCTTTTTAAAATGTCTTTCTGTCTGTGAAACGCAGTATGCCGCCTGGCACCTCACGGTTTCTCACAGAGTCATCGTTTGAATTTTTTGCACACAAATGTGTTTGTTTCTTTGTTCCTCAATTGACTTATTGTACCATTTAATTTAAAGGGGTTAGGTCTCTTATGCCCACAAAATGTTGGACTGTGGACCTCTGGGAATTTAAGCATCCGCTAAAAGGCATACAGAAACGTTATTACAAATCAAACCCATAATAAATAATAATAATATTAATAATAAATTTAACTTATATGGCACTTTTCTCAGACTCAAAATCACAGTAGATCAGTCTGTTGGGACTTGGCTTGGGAACCGTAAGGTTGGCGGTTAAAGTCCCCCGAAACACCTGGGCACTGCCGAGGTGCCCTTGAGCAAGGTACCAGACCCCCCCCCCCCCCCCCACACACACACACACACACTGCTCCCCGGGCAGCTGTATATACAATAGCTGCTCCTCATACTAGGATGGGGTCAAATGCAGAGAAACAAACACAAAGTGTGTGTGTGTGTGTGTGTGTGTGTGTGTGTGTGTGTGTGTGTGTGTGGTGTGTGTGTGTGTGTGTGTGTGTGTGTGTGTGTGTGTGTGTGTGTGTGTGTGTGTGTGTGTGTGTGTGTGTGTGTGTGTGTGTGTGTGTGTGTGTGTGTGTGTGTGGTGTGTGTGTGTGTGTGTGTGTGTGTGTCCAATAAATAGGATTCAATCCTCCAGATTGAAGGGTCTTGAGGCGGGATTGGAAAATTGCAAGGGACTCTTGAGTGTGATGTCTTGGGGGTGGGGGGGGGAGGGAGTTCCAGAGTCTGGGGGTCTAGCTGCCCTAGAGAAGGAAGTAGTACATGTAGTATTGTGTTGTGTTGTCCCCCGTTCCCCCCCCCCCCCCCCCCCCCCCCCCCCCCCGCAGGAGATGAGGAAGGCCGCGGCGTCGGCCAGACAGATGCCCCACTCCCGCACCTGGTGGAGCTACCTCTTCAGCTACCCGGAGACGGAGGCGGAGAACAACGTCCTCCACCCCGACAATAACCGTAACCAGTAGGGGAACGCCTCGGGCTGGGGCGGTAGGAGGGTTGGGGGTGGTGGAGCGCTGGGTGGTTTGGTTGGAGGAAAAACAAAATTGAAGTGCTACGTGACATAGCCACTGGAGGAAGAGAGAGAGAGAGAGGTGGAGGGGTCCGACGGGAAACAAAAAAACGCAAAATGCACTGATGGGTTTTAAGAATGGAGGGTTGGGTTTGGCGGGGCTGAAATGGGTATTCTGCAGATTCACCACTCCATACCAGTTATTTATGGTTTACTATGTCACTGATCAGTCAACTTGAGCATCCGTCATTTGTTTTAGACTGTCCTTCAAACTGTTAAGATAACCGTTATTAGCATGCTACCTACTAGTTTTTAGCATGTTAACGGCTAGTTATTAGTTAGCTACCGGCTAGTTATTAGCTCGCAACCAGGTAACTATTTTTAGCAAGGGACCAGCTTTATTACATTAGTTGGATACTAGCTAGCTGTCATTAGTGAGCCAATTGCTAGCTGTTATTCGCTATTAGCTACCTACCAGATATTTAGCCAGTTACCAACAAGCTGTTATTGGTGAGATACTAGCTAGCTTTCATTAGTTAATTACCAGCTAATTGCTATTGGCTAGCTATCAGAAATCTAACTATTGTTTGCCATTTAGAGTTTTTTAGCTGCCTACCAGATGGGGTAATAAGCCAGATACCAACAAGCTTTTATTAGTTAGTTACCAGCTAGCTGTTATGAGGTAGCTACCAGCTAGCTGTCATTAGCCAGCTACCACTTGGTTGTTTAGCCACTGGGCCTTCGGGTACATGAAGGGGGTTGTATCTACTGTGGCTAGGGATGGACCACGGTAATCAGGCTAACTACATTATCTCTGTTTTCCTAACAAAATCCATCCAAATAGGCATCCACTGTTACCTAAACAACGTGTAGTTAAAGACAGGCTGGGCAGAAGAAAAGGGGAACACTGAACAAATATGTTTTAGAGCAAGAGGGAAGATATGTGTACGTACAGTATGTGCTGTAATGATCCTTAGGAGATCACCACGCCGCAAAATGACCGTTACAAGTTCTCCCATCAAAGAGTAGATCTAGATCCGAAATTGGTCTCTGAGACCAATTCACTCCTGTTCACCTCCAATTCACATCCACCTGACGTAGTGCATGGCAAACTTGTAGTTAACCGCCCACACACACAGAGTTCACTGTATTTGGAAATTGGGTTTATGTTCTTTCCTGCAAAGTATACATAACATTCTCAATGCAATCTGCTTCGAGGAGGTTTTCTGACAAATGCAGTTTTTCTCCCAAGATTCCCTTCCCGCCAACTGGTAACACAATCTCAATGTGACTGAATCCTGTCTGGCAAATAATATACATATATATACATCTATATATATATAGATATATATATATATAGAGAGAGAGAAGACTATCGTAAAACGCCTTGTATCTTTAAAATCGCCTTGTATCTTTAAAAAAACGAACAATCTCGTACAAGGACAATCACCACTCGGGCAGAACTTGTGAGTGTAACTTCAGGGTTTAGAGTTTATCCGACGACTCGCTGGCATAAAAGCACAAGCAACACAAAGAAAGACTTAAAAGCCGATTTAAAGAAATATCATGTACATAGTATGTTGATATTACAATTCTTATTCTTCTTAATAGTAGAGGGCAGGGATTTAACGTGGGTGTATATTTGACCCCCGTTCTGCCAAACTTAGCAATAGGCAGCGTACAATCGAAGGATGGGTAGCTGGAAATGAGCTGGTGTTTTCGGGAAGGTGGGAGGAACAGGTCTGTCCACATATCTGCATTAGTCCATGGCACGCAGAGAGATGGAATCATCCAATGTGTTTCCACGAAGGAGCCAGGCCACAAAGAAATGCAGTACAATGAGCGAAGAAAATGAGTTTTCCATACGGGAGAGTTTTTTTTCTCTCCAGTTAATTTCTCTTTAAAAAAAAAAGAAAATGTAAGAAGAAATTTTGTAAACCTTGTGAAAATCCGTGAAGCAACCTAATGTGGCATTTGCCTTGTTTTTACACAAATTTTACAAGTCTTTATAGCGTAAAACATAATTTTTTTTTTTTTGTATGACGTGTATTTGAATTTAAACACCTTACCCCTTGGGATAATTTGGGATAAAACATTTTTTTTTAATGAACTACATACAGACGACCCATTTTTAAATATAGCTTTGTTAAACCATAGCTGGAGCAATGGGTATTTACTTCAAAGTCCCTTAACACAATAAACTAGGACAAACTAAACCGAAAACCAGGGTCTTCTTTTTCTACTCTTCCTAAACATGTTCCAATGAAATTCTACTTAATCTTGAGGAGGCCACAATGAATACACCCCCCCCCCCCCCCCCTCCTCCAAATACTTGTACACTGTTCCACTATTTCACTGTTACTCCGAGGTACATATACGCATTATACCCTCCGGGGGGAAAATACTTTGCCTCTTACGTCGGCAAACGCATACCACTGTTTATGGAAACCTGTTTTATTTTATTTGAAATGCAGGGTACTCCCAACTGTTTTGAATAGTGACGCCTTTTCTATCTATGGAGAAAGAGGTCCCTTTCTCGGAAGTGAGGCCGGATTAAATATATACGTGTTTTATATCACTGTTGTTTCATGAACTAAAATGTGATTATTGGTGGTGACGATGATGATGGGAAATGTTGTTCTATTTGTCGTCTTATCCTCCTTCCTTTTCTCCACTTCTTGTGTGCTTTTCGGTTGCTCGCTGGTGCGCAGGTTCCCCCCCCCCCCCCCCCCCTGCTGGCAGTCGACTGTTCAACTGAAGTTGCTTAAGGTGTCAATGTGTGTTTTTCTTAACAACAAAACAAAAGCAAAAACAAAGTGTCTTTGTCAATTAATATAGAAGCCAGGGGCTACAGCGAAAAACAGTACAAGCCACGTGCAAAGACGCAACCACAGCTGGGGGCCCTTATCCCGTTACGCTCTTTAATGGCTGACAACTCACCCCCCCCCCCCCACCAATGCTGTTGACCTAGGGTCAAGGGGGATGTTGTCAGAGCTCCTTGTGTGACGGCAAACACACAGTTGTTTGAACAACCTGCTGGCTAGCTTTGCAACCATGCTTTTTTGGTATTACTTGAATCTGGGATGTTTGTTTTTGGGGTGATTGTTTTGAATATTTCTCTTTTTTCTTTTGTTGGTTATTTTATACTTTTTGTATGACTTTTGTAAATGTATTTTATCTACCGCAGTGTCTATGCCGGTAGCTTCTGTCGTATATATACACACAATAAAGAATTTTATGAGTGTTTTCAAACCTCAATATCTTGTGCGTGCGTTCAATAATTTAGATGCATATGATCAATGTAAGTAAACGCGGTCATTGCTTATATATGGTTCTCACCACTCTTGCCGTAGGGGAACAGTATAGCAACCTCAGAAGTTGACCTTCTGAGCTGAACACAAGCGAGAGAGAGAGAGCGTGGACTAGACAAACAACAAAACATCAAACCATACAGTTTATTCATATTATATCTACATCGCCCGTCCTGGCTCTCGTTGCTCGGTATAAGTTATTACACAATGTGACACAAGTACAGCCCCTATTGTACCACCAGGAGTGGGATGTTATTTTTTTATCCATTTCAAGGCATTTAAAAATCCACCCCCTTTTGTGACATCACAAATGGGATTGTCCTAACCCAGATGTGTGATTGTTGGCAGGTACGCAGTTGGTACAGTCCACTGGGTAGTCTGGTAAGGCGGGCAGATGTATGCATTCCTATCCCATATATCTGGATTGGACACTCCCACTTGTGATGTCACTACAGGGTTGATTTCAGGTTAAGATTTTAACGGTGTTCGTCGGCATCACCGCGGGTAACGCGTGACGGACAGTTCTCGGGTCTCCGCCAGGCGGGGGATGAATCACGCCACCTGGGTGGGGTCCCAGCAGTACTTGTGGCCGCCGTCGTCCAGCGCCGCAAGTCGCCCCATGGCGGCGGCGCTCAGCGAGAAGTCAAACAGCTCAATGTTCTCCAGGACCCTGGCGGGACGGGACGACTTGGGCAGCACCGGCACGCCCTGCTGCACCGCCCATCGTAGCAACACCTAATTATACATGATTAAAAAGGATGTATGGTTTCAAATGAAATGTTACCGCATACCATGTGTACATTAATGCCTTTCTGTCTTAACTGTATTTTTTCTTAAAACTAGCAAGAGGGTTTTGCATAACACTGTGCCTTTGTGCTGGTTCACTGTTTGCAGACAGGAAGCCTTTGATCAAGAAACGGTATCCTGCTGTGTGTGTGTGTGTGTGTGTGTGTGTGTGCGTGCATGCCTGTTGGTGTGTACCTGTGCAGGTGTGCGCCCACAGCTTTCTGCCACCTCCACCACGACGGGGTGTGTGACCAGCTCTCCTTTCCCCAAGGAGGAGTAGGCCTGGAAACACACGCCATGCTCCTCACAGACCCGCCTCAGGTCAGCCTGGCACAGACGGGGATGGAACTCCACCTGCAGACACACGCGCACACACACACGTTGCCCCCTCTACAGCGACGCACGTATTTTCCAAAAGGCAACATGCTACTTAGCTGCAGCATGCTACTGTTATCACATGTGGAGTTAAAACCTCAGCTAAACGCAAAACACACAGCGTTGTGTCACGGTCATTCTGTGGTACCTGGAGCAGGGCAGGCGGGGTGTTGCAGCTTTTCAGCAGCTGCTGCATGTGTGCCGGCGTGTAGTTGGACACACCGATGGCCTTCAGCTTCCCCCCGCCGTGCAGCTCCTCCAGGGCGGCCCAGCTCCCGGCGCGGTTACCTGCGCAGGTAAGAGTCACCACCACAGGCGTTCAGCCCAAAGGGTTGTGTTTTTTTTTCCGATTGCCCAATGTCCAGAGTCTAACCTGTAGGTGTCCTTAAAGCAAGACGCCTCCTAGCCCCCTTGCCTGCTCCTTTATGAACCCTACCTGCTCCTCAATGACCGCTGACCCTGTACCTGCTCCTTAATGACCTCTAACTTCTACCTGCTCCTCAATGACCGCTGACCCTGTACCTGCTCCTTAATGACTTGACCCCTACCTGCTCCTTAATGACCGCTGACCCTGTACCTGCTCCTTAATGACCTCTGACCCCTGACTGCTCCGTGATGGATAGTGAATCGTGAACACAGTTGTGCATATTGAGGACCGTAAGACGGTGGGATTGAGAGTACAAAAGAGAGCAGCAAAATGTCAGGTTTTTTTTTTGCTGATGTTATTTTTCTTGGATTAGCTGGGATTAAGGCTTCTAAATCTAAAGGATTGAATCCTCTCTATTGGTCACATTCATGGAAACACAGTGAAATGTGTTTCTCTGCATTGAACCCATCCTAGTATTAGGATAGCAGTGGGCAGCAATTGTATATACAGCGTCCGGGGGGGGGAGCAGTGTAGGGGTCTGGTGCCTTGCTCAAGGGCACCTCGGCAGTGCCCAGGTGTTTCAAGGACTTGAACCGGCGACCTTCCGGTTCCAGAGCAAAGTCCCAACAGACTGAGCTATCCTGCGCCCCAATGTTCTGTGAACATTTTGCAAACAAAAATAGAATACTACACATTTCAAATCTATATATGGAGATATATAGTATAATACATGCATGTATTCTAAGGACATTATTGAAAGCACAGTCAGTGTTTCTTCTTCCATGCTTCCCTAAGTTAGCCTCTCCATTTTTTTGTAGTTCACCTGGGTTGCGTGGGTCACCCACCTCCAGACCCTGGGTCCCGGGCCAGTGGATGAGGTAGAGGTCGATGTAGTCCATGCCCAGCTCTGACAGACTGTGGAGGGCCCCCTGCATGGCCCTCTCCCCCTGGTCCTTGGGTCCTAGCTTGCTATGGAAGTACGGTGCATTGAGAATACATTGATAAACATTAACATTCACCCTTCCGTACACTCTCCATCCCTCTGTATGTACGTTTTAAATGGTTTTAAAATGACTTGTTATTAAATCTTAACTCAAAGATGCTCAACGTCTATGGGGAAGCACCTAAAAACATTGTTAAGCTATTATGATCATGATTATTAATAATAATAATAATGATATTATTATCATATCCACCGACCTAGTGATGAAGATGTCCTCTCTGGTCAGGCCGTGCTTGGGCAGGAGCTCCCGCAGCGCCCGGCCGAGGTGCGCCTCGTTGCGGTAGACGGCCGCCGTGTCGAAGGCCCGGTACCCGGCTCGCAGAGCGGCGTCCACGGCCCGGAGGACCTCCTCGCTGCCCTGCAACTTGTAGGTCCCCAAGCCGACCAGGGGCATCGGAGCCCCGGTGTTCAGAACCACGGAGGAGGACGACGACGACATCTCGATGGGTCGAGAAAGGCACCGGTTGTAAGTTGCTTTGACTTCGAAAGAGACGGACGGACGATGTGTCTATGAAATAAGTTGGTTTAAATCGATTGGGATATTATGGAAACTGTATTTTGTCTTGAGTTACACACTTTACATCATTGATTAAAACATCTCAAGAAAGGGTGTAGCGGTTAGCCCTCAACGCGTTTGAAGACGCGTAGTAATCAACGGCACAGTTTTAAAAGCTATGTTCGTTTGCTAAATATGTTATTATTATTATTTGGTCAGATGAAGTGAAATCCCACGAGAAAGTTAGTCTCCCCACACATAGGTCAGCTGACTGTTAGGTGGTCACGTGATGTTTTGGGAGCAGTCTCTGCAGAATAATAAGTAGGCGTTTCTGTCTACCGGTCTCCACAGAGTGGGCGTTTCTTTCTACCGGTCTCTACAAGAGTGGGCGTTTCTTTCTACCGGTCTCTACAAGAGTGGGCGTTTCTCTGTACCGGTCTCTACAGAGTGGGCGTTTCTTTGTACCGGTCTCTACAAGAGTGGGCGTTTCTTTGTACCGGTCTTTCACTCATATGGTCAACCGCCAATGGTCAAAACGAGGCTTTCTCGCAAAATACTCGCAAAATAGTTTTCCGGAGGATTCATTTCGATACGAGTTATAATAATGGACGAAGTACGTATTTCTGTTGGCTATATTTTTAAGAAAATATTCAGCATCCATTGGGTAATCATCATCATTTCCATAACAGCCGATATTGGCTCAAGAGTTTGCTGTACCACGTGTCAGTGGCCGACAGAGGGCGCCAGACTCCACTAAACCAGCCAGCCTTGAGCCTTGGGTGAACTGGGTAGATGGCAAGAAGATTTACTTTAGTTTCTAGTTCATAAATGATCATCTTACAAAGTCATTAATGGCAGTCAAGTGCTTTAAATAATGTTGAACACAACGAATGACTATGAAGGAGTCATTTGAGCAACACACATAATATACTACCTATATGTGTGTGTGGTGTGTGAAAAAAATAAACTGACTTGTAATAATCCATAAACCGCTTTCTGGTGTCGTCATACAAAAGTATACTCAGACTTTGTAGCACAATTACATTGTAGTTAAAATGACATATCGTAACGATAACGCTAATGTGTTTGAGAGGTGCGACACTTAATCGTCTACAGCGACTTCTACCTGGATCATATTACAATATTTTATTATTATACTGTTCTCATAAAAAAAAATCAATAAAATACCAATAAAACACTTATTATAACACTTACATGATACAATATTGTTTTCAATTAGGGGTGCGGTGACATTATCTATCAATGTATTATTCTACTAAACGAGAAAATGGAAAGTTTTAGTCCCTGTTCAGCGGCTCAGAGGAGAGGAGAGACTGGCGCGCTTGTTAAGTGAGGAGAGAGAGGGAGGGAGGCGGAGAGAGAGAGAGAGAGAGAGAGGGGAGAGAGAGGGGAGAGAGGGAGAGAGAGAGAGAGAGAGAGAGAGAGAGAGAGAGAGAGAGAGAGAGAGAGAGGGAGAGAGAGAGAGAGAGAGAGGGAGGGATAAGAAAAAGTTAGTAAGTTGGTGGTCTGGAAAATAGTGACGATCGAGTGTAGAACAGTGAGTGGGGCGGCAGACCCAACCACCGAGCTTCCCGGGAGTTAGCCCACTTCTCCTCATCTCCTCGCTTCTTCTTCTTCTTCTTCTTCTCCTCCTCCTCCTCCTCCTCTCTCCTCCTCCTCCTCCTCCTCCTCGCGTCATCAACAGTCGTTCGGGGAGACATGGAAGTGGCGAACTTCCACTGCTGTCAAAATCAAAGTTGAGACAAAAAAAGGGGGACTTTATCGCCAGGAGAGTAACATGTAGGGATCGAACCCTCGACTGGACTCATGGTAAGTTCCCCCCTCTTTGTGAGATCTGTGTTCTGCACAGATCTCTGGACACACACACACGCACCACGCACACACGCACACACGCACACACGCACACGCATCTGGATATTAAATGGGGACACTGGCGAAAAGATGCGCGCCAAGTTGTTGTAATGTTCGGAATCCCACTACGGACGTGTGTGTATTCGTGTATTCGTGAGGTTCAGACACACACACACACGCACACGCACACACGCACGCACACACACACTCGCCATTCAGTGTGTATGCAGCGTTGTACTTCTCAATTGAAAAACAACCGAACAAAAAAAGTTTTTGCGTCGCAGATCTAGTCGCCGTCGTGTTTTACTTCTAGTGCTTTTTTTCGTTTCTTGCTTGGAAAGTAGACGCATTGACCTACTTATACATTAACGAGTGGACTTAGAACTGTTTCCTCTCAAAACTCAACCCAGACGGACGGATACACTCAGAACAGGAGGAGGACATAACATCATATTTAGAGAAAAACAAATACGACCGCTGCAATAAAGCGTTTTAATACATCTGAGGGGTTTCCCCTTTTTTCTTATTTTTTTTTGCATACGGGGCAGGGTGGAGTGGTCTGGGTGGGGGTGATGGGATGAGGAGGAGAGGGGGGAGTAGAGAGAGAGAGAGAGAGAGGGGGGGGGGGGGGGGGGGGAGAGAGAGAGAGAGAGAGAGGGGGGGGGGCTGTGTAGAGAGAGAGAGGGAGAGCCTGTGTGAGAGAGAGAGAGACAGAGTGTGTGGGTGTGTGTGTGAGAGAGAGAGAGAGAGAGAGAGGAGAGAGAGAGAGAGAGAGAGAGAGAGAGATGAGAGAGAGAGAGAGAGAGAGAGAGAGAGAGAGAGAGAGAGAGAGAGAGAGAGATGTTGTGTTTCAGAGTAGCGGGAACACTTGGATACTCTTTTTTTATTTTTATTGTGGAAGTACTTGGACAGTAGCGACAGCGGTTTTAGACCCACTAGTGATGCTGCATTTTCCACATTGAGAGAG
>CM051021.1:7976093-7978593 GCA_027704905.1 Muraenolepis orangiensis | reverse complement strand
GTATAGTATATAGTAGGTCATTTGGTTTATAGTATAGTATAGCGTTGAATAGTATTGAGAGGGAGTAAGCAGTGGTTGTTGTTGCACATGGCAAACATCAACATCTCAAATCTAGAATATTAAACAGAGGACATTCAAGGCTTACAGTCAGCATCAAACTCCACATTTCTTCAAAAAAACGACATTTTATTCGGACACTTGTTCACCGAAGACACATCTCGGCCCTCAGTTTGTTTGTTTGGTCTTCGAGGACTTATGGAGGTACCCGACCTGCAGAACCTCAGGAGAACCTCACCTCAGGAGAACCTCAGGGGAACTTCAGGGGAACCTCAGGAGAACCTCAGGGTAACTTCAGGGGAACCTCAGGAGAACCTCAGGGGACCCTCAGGAGAACCTCAGGGGAACCTCAGGGGACCCTCAGGGGAACCTCAGGGGACCCTCAGGGGAACCTCAGGGGACCCTCACCTCAGGGGACCCTCAGGTATCTCAGGAGAACCCAAGGTCTGTTTTTTTTGGCGTGGCCGTCGTCTCTTTATGCTAGATCAAATCGCTGTGTGTTCGGGAGTGTGTGTGTGTGTGTGTGTGTGTGTGGGGGGGGGGGTTGAGGTACGTCTGCCAAGCAGCTCAAATCTGCCGGGAGGCTGGAAAATGAAGCGGTTCAATCCGACACTATCCCACGGCCCACGCCAGCGGCGAGGGCGGATAGCAGTCGCTTTCGCAATTGGAAACAGTTGGAAATAAAAGAAGAAATCAAATCAAAATATTTGCAGGGATTTTAAATCTGAAAGAGATGTGACCGTTGGTTGGCCAAAGCATCAAGCGGCCGGTACAGTCAAAACCTGTCGGATGAAAGAAAGAAACGGCAACAAAACACATTTTTGAGGGTTTGTCAGTTTGGAATTGTTTAACTGATGAACTGTGTCGGCCACAGTTGTGTGTTCATAAGAGTGAATCGTTTCCCCTTTTTTGTGTACCTGCTCCGAGTCCTGTGTGTGTGTGTGTGTGTGTGTGTGTGTGTGTGTGTGTGTGTGTGTGTGTGTGTGTGTGTGTGTGTGTGTGTGCGCGTGCGTGCGTGACGTTTGTTGTCTATAGGTGCTGTGGAACCTTTTCATAGTTCTGAAGAACTATGGAAGGAACTGGCAACAGGAACTAGGAACGCCATCGTAGTTTCCCAGAACTCTGTTTTGAGGGACGTCGTTTTAGCTCCTACTTCGGATGGAAGAGGACCCTTTGGTGACACACAGAAGGTGTTTGGTGATCGGTCGAAAACACAAGCACACCACCACCGCCGACCTTTAGCTGTGTTTACCGTACAAAAATAAGGAACAAAAACAGCGCTTTATCGGGGAACGGAACGGACAAAAACGCTACAAAACACAGACCTGAAAGAAAGATGGGCGGAAGTAAACCAAGCGTACCAATGCAACGGAGAAAATACAACGTTCCCCTCGAGGATGTTGACGTAACGTTCCCGTTACAACCCGCAGTGTCTATGGGTGTACAAAAACCACCGGTAAAGAGGGGGATCTCAAGAACGGGTTCAAGGTGCAATATTCAAGTGTATTTGTGGGAACATGACCAAAAAAAAAAGGGGTGACGGGACACAAAGGACTAACTAAAAATACACAAAATCCCTCAGGACCACCAGGCCTAGGGACCCCGGTGGACGTATGCCAAATCAAAACAAACTTAACAGCTAGGCAACAAAAAGTACATGTGGTGGCATTCTCCCCCTCTAACCTCGGGTATTTAACAAAGGGTTACCTACGTGGTGTCAATGTAAAGAGGCCTATGTCTCAACTTTCCGCAAGACCTGGACCTTACCCGTACAGAGCAAGACCTGGACCTTACCTGTACAGACCAAGACCTGGACCTGTCCCGTACAGACCAAGACCTGGACCTTACCGTACAGAGCAAGACCTGGACCTTACCCGTACAGAGCAAGACCTGGACCTTACCCGTACAGAGCAAGACCTGGACCTTACCCGTACAGACCAAGACCTGGACCTTACCCGTACAGAGCAAGACCTGGACCTTACCTGTACAGAGCAAGACCTGGACCTTACCCGTACAGACCAAGACCTGGACCTTACCCGTACAGAGCAAGACCTGGACCTTACCCGTACAGACCAAGACCTGGACCTTACCCGTACAGAGCAAGACCTGGACCTTACCTGTACAGACCAAGACCTGGACCTTACCCGTACAGACCAAGACCTGGACCTTACCCGTACAGAGCAAGACCTGGACCTTACGACCTGGACCTTACCTGTACAGACCAAGACCTGGACCTTACCTGTACAGACCAAGACCTGGACCTTACCTGTACAGACCAAGACCTGGACCTTACCTGTACAGACCAAGACCTGGACCTTACCCGTGCAGAGCAAGACCTGGACCTTACCCGTACAGCCTGGACCTACCGTAGACCAAGACCTGGACCTTACCTGTACAGACCAAGACCTGGACCTTACCCGTACAGAGCAAGACCTGGATCTTA
>CM051021.1:7946093-7966093 GCA_027704905.1 Muraenolepis orangiensis | reverse complement strand
CACAGAGAGGACCGCCTCTTTTCCCAGTTCTCTCTCCTGATTGGATAAAGTGCGAACGAGATACCGTTCTGTTTACCGTTTACCGAGTGTAGGGACTGACACCGACCGTGTTACTGACCGACCATCACTATATCGGTGATGGCTGTCGGAAAAAACAGAGCTATTGAACACCTAAACACATAAATAACGCTTACGGTGCCTTTAACGTATCTGTCTCCATCTTATTTTAGTCTCAGTACCTGCTGCTTAGCCTGCTTAACGTTTTAAGCGTTATAACGTAGCGTCATCAACGTTTTAACCTCCCCCTCCGTAGTCCCAGTACCTGGGCTGCCTGTTCCTCCACTCCGGCTGGCCGCTGTGTCTGGGCGAGCAGGTGGTGGTGCAGCTGTCCACCCTGGACTGGAGGCTCCTGCGCAGCACCGACTTCTACCTGCAGGTGGTGCCCTTCTCCACCCGCTGTCCCCGGCTGGCCCTCAAGTGCCTGGCCCCCGGCGGGCGCACGGTCCAGGAGATCCTGGTGCCCGAGTCACAGCACCCCCTAGTGTTCACCAGCGAGTGGCTGCACAGCATCAACCGAGAGCGCGGGCACAAGCGGGAGGGTGAGGAAAGCCCACTTTCGTTAGCGTTTTACCATGAAAGGTTGACTTTTAGAATGACAGTGACCCTTTTTGAGTCTTTCTATGTGTCCCCAAGGCACTTGACAAAAACAATAATAAGACGTTGGAAAAAAAGCTAAAGGGAAACCAAAATGCTGTGGATGACTAGATGAAAAGTTTGGCTTTTCGAAAATGTGAAAAGGCTGTTTTTTCGAAATAAACGGAGATGGTTTATTGAAACTTAGCCTACAAACCTCTCCTATAAAGAGTTACCGCTTTCTTTGATTTACCTATGACCTCTTTGACTTTGAGTTTAGTTTTGACGTTCCCTTAAGGGACCATTCTGAAATCGCATTCCGAAATTGCATTCTAAAAACGGATTCCCAAATCCCATTCCCAAATCCCATTCTCAAATCCCATTCCCAAATCCCATTCCCAAACATTTGGATCTCTTGTATTTTCCACAAGCAGCTTTCCATTTGTTCCCAAGTGAACTATCTCTCCCCCCCGCTGTTCTCTCCATCCAGTGGGCGGTGGGCTGGACACCTGTCTGGTGGTCACCTGCGACGGCGTGGTGCGCCTGCCCTGGAAGGAGGTGGTGTACCCCAAGTTCATCCACGACCCCAACGAGGACCCGGGGCTCGTGTCTCACCAGGGGGGCTCTACGTCGGGCCGACTGCCCAGCGAGGGAGGCAGTAGCGGGGGCGGGCTCGGCGGTTGGGGAGGCTCCTCCTCCGGAGATCCGGACTCCTGGTCGTGGGACGAGGAAGAGGAGCAGGACGACGATCACAACGGGGGAGGACCCACGGCGGTCAGGGACGCCGAGCCGCCGCTCCCCCGGCGCAGGCGCAGCGAGGACGGGCTGGGCAGGACCTCCAGGGGCCTCCAGGTGGACGGGGACTACGTGGAGCTGATGGAGTCCCGGGGCGGGCCTGACGGCGGGGCCGACGCCCGGCAGCCGCAGCCCTCCTCCTCCTCCTCGCGGTACCTGGAGATGCACGCCATCGGCAAGACCAAAACGCTGCCGCTGTGCCGGCGGAGTTACGCCATCAAGCTGAAGAAGGGGAAAGCCTGGGGCTACGGGAGGCCGGAGGGATCCGGAAGCTTCCGGAATGTTATAGGCGGGAAGAGAGACGCCCCGTCGCCCAGGGGAGAGTCGTTGCCCTCTCGCGCCTCGCCCCCCAGAGCCGAGGAGCCGGGGGGCGTGAGGCGGTCGTACTCCTCGTCTCTCCGTGACTCGGATGACGGAGAGAAGGCCCCGGAGAGCCGGGGGCTTTTTTTGGAGGGTCCTTCCAAGGAGAGGAGGCCCGGCGTGGGCAAGGAGAGAGAAGGAGTCGGCCTCTCGCAGCCGGGGGGGGACTGTCCTGGCGGCGGTGACACTTTGACCGCCAGTGGTTCCCAAGACTTGACCAATCACAAGCTGTCGCACACGATCGAGGGCCAATCGGATCAGGGCTCCCAGTCGGACTCTGTGTTCGAGGATGCCGATAAACCACTGAGACAGCGTGCCAGCGATTCCACCACGTCCACTTCGGAAGCTGCGGAAGGCGTGCTCAAAGCCGGCACTCCATTGGCCGACCTTCCGGGGAGCGGAGCGAATGCCGGCGGCCCTTTGGTCAACGGGGAGAGCTCGAACAAATGCCAGTTGACGGAACATTCTGGGCCGTGTGCGGGTTCTGCTGACCCGAACGAGAGCCGGGAACCGGAGGGGATTGTAGCAGAGACTGAGCACAGGGATGTACCTCAAAGTAGAGAAGTCAGACCAGCAGTATTACTAGTTCCCAGGTAATGTTACCTCCAATTATTTATGTTTGATGAATGTAAAAATGTATGAAATAAGTAAGTTTTATAAATGATAATATATGGTAACATACCAAAATCTCCACTGAAAGCCATTAAAAGCTAAGAATCAGTTATTTTCACTGAACATGCAATTCATTCAGTTTAGGGTATTTATCGTCAATTTGTCAGCCTTCAATAGGTTGATTTAGTTGTTGTGCTTCTTAAACGCTTATTAACTACATATTAGACATATATGAATTATTATTATTGTTCATCACAGGAGGAAGAGGAAGGGAAAAGTAGTCCAAAGAAGGGCTCGATCCGGTGGCCGTGGCAACCAGAAAGCTTCTAAAGCTCTGCCCAGAGCTCCGCCCCCGCTTCCCGCCCGCCCCTCCGCCGCCGCCAAACTGCTAATCGCCAAAAGCAGCCAATCAGAGGTGGAAGAGGAGTCGAGTGCGCGGGACAAAGAGCACAGCTCGGCCAATCCGGGAGCTGGGGAAGACCCATGCAGGAAAAGCAGCACAGGTGAGACAAGAGTCTGAAAGGAAGTGATTTAAGTTGTTTAAAGTGCTCATTAAAAGTCTGAAAGTTCTTCCATGTTGCTTCTTTAAATGTTCACTCACTTTGTGTTTTCATTCACATCGATCGACAGAGACGGAGACAGAATCTTTGCCAGACTCCACCAGCCAATCAGGTGTGAGCTCGTCAAACCACGACACCACAGAGTCTGGACCCGAGACTCCTCATCCCGACCAATCGGACGCCGTCTCAACTGAAGCCCCGCCCCTCCTGCGGGAGCTGGACGCTGATCTCCTGCAGTCTGGGAAATTCAAGCTTGCCGGTACGTGATTGGAAGACAGTTGACATGTGTTTTAAATGTAATCGAAAGTAACAACTATACAAAACTAACTATACAAAACAACTATTCATATTCCATTATAACCATAGTCATGAGAACAGAGGCCTTCTAAGACGTGAATGAGACTAAACAAAACATATTTTATTAACATTAACATTAACATTATTTTATGCTACGATTAGCTCATGCTATGCTATGCTATGTTACGCTCGATTTCCCAACTTAGGTACGGTGGACAGGCTAGGCCGGGCTCTGGTCGTCACGGAAACCCACGTCCCGGAGGAGGGCTACAGTGCTGAGGAGATGGCCAGGGTCCTGTCCTGTTACCACAGAATCACCCGGTGAGCTGAACCCAGTACAACTTTATTTATAAACATCTGTATGTACAACACACACAAAAAAAGGTTAGCTTAGCTGGGTTCTTTATTCGTTGTAAAACAAAAAATATCGACACGAAACAGAAATCCCCACCCACAGTTGTAGTGTAGTCTTGTAGTGGGCCATCTTAGAGTCTACTGTTTAATAATCAGGTTTTGCTATAAAAAAAAAAAATAACCCAAACCTAACCAGAATCCTGCCATGTAGCAATAAATCAACTGTACACCATATTGGATTCGGCCGCAAAATTGTCTCCAACTTGCAAGCAACGCAAACAGACAAGACGTCTCTTTTAGAACTGTCTCAGATTTCCTCCCCTCCGGTTACCTTGGAGACCGCAAACCTCGTTCCATCCCAATCAGTAATGTGAATTTGGGGGGAATTATTTTAAGCACCAAACTGGTTATTTGATTTCTAGTGATTTGTGTCAGGGGGGCTTGTGCAGAAACCAGGTCAGGAGTTGAACCGTCAAAACTGGATTAGATGTTTCCCCTGTTGGCTTCCAGCCAATCCGGAGTTCTGGAAATAAAAAAACCAAGGGAAGAAAAATTATTTTTCCAATTTCTTTCAGCAGGAATCCTTCACCGTGATTAAGTTAGGCATTTATATATCTATCTGTGTGTGTGTGTGTGGTGTGTGTGTGTGTGTGTGTGTAACTCTGTGTGTGTGTGTGTGTGTAGTGAGTTGACGGATTTGCTGGAAACGTCTGTGCAGGGTGAAATTGGTGGTAGTTCCCATGATGCATTTGCTGTCCCTACACTTACCTTGACCTTAAGCCTTGCTCAAACTAACATCAACTTAACCACCTGCACCCTTAAACCTTTCACCTGTACGCCCTCTGACCTCTAACCAAACTAATACTTGGTAACACTTAACACTCTCTAAGCTAATGCCTAAACACAACCAACAATTAACCATCTCTTCCCCCATACCTAATTAAATCTAAATCTGGAGGATTGAATCCTATTGGTCACATACATGTACACACCCAATGAAATGTGTTTCTCTGCATTTAACCCGTCCTAGTATTAGGAGCAGTGGGGCAGCTATTGTATAAACAGTGCCCGGGGAGCAGTGTAGGTAGGAGGTCTGGTGCCTTGCTCAAGGGCACCTCGACAGTACCCGGGTGTTCGGGGACTTGAACCGGCAACCCTCCGGTTCCCAAGCCAAGTCCCAACACACCTGAGCTACTGCTGCCCCCGAAACAGCCCGTCTAACTCCACATCTCTCAACCTAATTGTACTATTATCTAACATATGTCTTAAAGCAAATCGTCTTACCTAGACTAGAATTCATTACGGACTATCCATTTTAAACATGTTTTCGATTTATAGTGTACATTTATCGAACCGTGTCTTATGTAATACCTAAAAATAACAATGGTTATAGTTTATCCCCTTAGAAAAGTAGTTTTCCTATCTGTGTGAGGACATTACACACTACTACTTTATTGCAGGGAGTTCCTCTTAGCGTGCCACAAAAAGCGAGGCTAATTACTTTAGCATGTGTCGAACCAGTTGTAATGTAGCTTTGCGGTGACATTTCCCCCTCCTAAATCCAGATTCTGGGCTGATATATTTAGTTTAGCTTAGCTTAGTTTAGCTCGAGTGCTAGCCGATTCACACAGTGCTTTTCAGCTACTTTTTATATTAGCACTTGACATACTGTTGTTATTCTCTCTCTCTCTCTCTCTCTCTCTCTCTCTCTCTCCTCTCTCTCTCTCTCTCTCTCTCTCTCTCTCTCTCTCTCTCTCTCTCTCTCTCTCTCTCTCTCTCTCTCATCTTACCTAGACTACAATTCATTACGGACTATCCATTTTAAACATGTTTTCGATTGATCGAAAACATGCCTCTCTCTCTCTCTCTCTCTCTCTCTCTCTCTCTCTCTCTCTCTCTCTCTCTCTCTCTCTCTCTCTCTCTCTCTCTCTCTCTCTCTCTCTCTCTCTCTCTCTCTCTCTCTCTCTCACCCCCCATCAAACTTTGCAAATCATTTGGTATTGACAGCGGCTCCTAGACTATCCTGTTCTGTCGAAATCCCTGTTGGAAAAATGAAAAATGGGCTTCCACATCTTTGCTTGTCGTGGCTCGTCATTTTTTACTTCTGTGTCGACGATTATGGAACATTTCGGCATGGCACTCCGCAGTCGGGGAGACCAAATATTTGCATTAGACATTGAGAAGTGTCGCTCGGGCCGACCAGCCTCGAGGTTCTAACACATGTTTGAACACACAGCCGATGATCTTACGTTGAGTAAGAAGTTCATTCGTCGGATGCTGTGCCAGGAATGTCAAATCTGACCTTTGCAATTACAGTATTTAGCTGTAAAAAGGGTGTTTCTGCTTTTACAAAAAAAAGCTAAATAATGTAATTTACTAAAGCTAACTGTAAATCATCCTAAAGAGAAACCTTAGAAATCCTATAAATCTCTCTCTCTCTCTCTCTCTCTCTCTCTCTCTCTCTCTCTCTCTCTCTCTCTCTCTCTCTCTCTCTCTCTCTCTCTCTCTCTCTCTCTCTCTCTCGCTCTCTCTCTCTCTCTCTCTCTCTCTCTCTCTGTCTCTCTCTACCTCGTCTCTCTCCCTCTCATGATGTCGTCTGAAAGTCTGTCTACGTGGTCTCTCTCCTAACATCTCAATGTCCCTCTATCTTCTCCACAGCCCGGCAGCCAAAGACAAAGGGCTGACCGTGTTGATTGACAGCCGGCAGGGTCCGCCCTCCCCTCTCTTCCTGTCTGCTCTAAAACAGTTCCAGGTGAGCCCCCCCTCCCCTGCCAAGTCTATTCCCGCCTAAAGCTTTCCCACCAACGTGCTAAGTGTTCCAGCTTGTAAGCTGGAGTGTACAGATGTCAACAATGTGTGTGTGTGTGTGTGTGTGTGTGTGTGTGTGTGTGTGTGTGTGTGTGTGTGTGTGTGTCTGTGTGTGTGTGTGTGTGTGTGTGTGTGTGTGTGTGTGTGTGTGTGTGTGTTCAGATCTTGGTTCCAGGTGGTCTGGGTTCTGTTCTGGTTCTGCTGGAGGAACAACAGGAGGCCACGGCTTTCGAACTGGAACCACTTGAGGTACAGTACTACAATAACAACAACAAGTATATATACAGTAACAATACCACAATACAACACAAGTATATCTACAGTAACAATACTACAATAACAACAACAAGTATATATACAGTAACAATACCACAATACAACACAAGTATATATACAGTAACAATACCACAATACAACACAAGTATGTCTAAATGAGCAATACTACAATAACAACAACAAGTATATCTAAATGAGCAATGCTACAATACAACACAAGTATATATACAGTAACAATACCACAATACAACACAAGTATATCTACAGTAACAATACTACAATACAACACAAGTACAGTATATCTACAGTAACAATACTATAATAACAACACAAGTACAGTAACAATACTACAATACAACACAAGTACAGTATATCTACAGTAACAATACTATAATAACAACACAAGTACAGTAACAATACTACAATACAACACAAGTACAGTATATCTACAGTAACAATACTACAATACAACACAAGTACAGTATATCTACAGTAACAATACTACAATACAACACAAGTACAGTATATCTACAGTAACAATACAACCATACAACACAAGTATATCTACAGTGACTCGATAGCCGGTCACTTTCGCACACGAGACAAGCTACGCCCAAAGGACCATCATATTATTATCTGCTTTATTAAATCACTATTTAGCTAATAGCTACTAAGTAGGGAGACTAGATAGAGCCAATTATCGTTGGTGTTTAATTGAGCCGTTAGATGCTGAGTCCCTTATGATTCACCGTGACTTTTTTGTCATGGTTAGTTTTGAACCGTCTGGGTGGTCCTGTCCCTTCTCGGACCGGTCGTCTTTGGTTCCTCAGGTCCACACGGTGAGGGGAACCACGGTTCTGCAGCAGCACGTGGACAGGCAGCAGCTCCTCACGGACGTGGACGGAGACTTCAGCCACGGGCACGCCGACTGGCTCCTCTTCAGACTGGTAGGCTCTCGCCGCTCTCGCCGCTCGTCCCGACGCCAGGGAGGACGAGGAGGTGCACAGGTAGAGAGAGAGTAAGGTTTAGAGAGAGAAGAGGGGGAAAGGGAGAGAGAGAAGGGGGGGAGAGGGAGGAGAGACTTTTGGGGAGTGAGGTGTAGGGTTAAGGGGGGTTTTTTTTGCAGGAAAGGCAAAACTCAGTCGTAACTGAGGAAAAAAAGAGGGAGATGAAGAGGGAGATGAAGAGGGAGATGAAGAGGGAGATGGAGAGGGAGATGAAGAGGGAGATGGAGAGGGAGATGGAGACAGACAGAGAGGCAGATGGAGAGAGAAACAGCGGGGGAGAGAGGTCAAAAGAGGGAAGGGGGGGAGACGAGAGAGAGAGAGAGAGAGAGAGAGAGAGAGAGAGAGAGAGAGAGAGAGAGAGAGAGAGAGAGAGAGAGAGAGAGAGAGAGAGAGAGAGAGAGAGAGAGAGAGAGAGAGAGAGAGAGAGAGAGAGAGAGAGACTTCGGGGAGTGAGGTAAAGAGTTAAGCTCAGGAGGTTTATGTTGCATGAAAGGCAAAACAGATACAGCTATAGAGGGAGATGGAGACAAGACAGAGAGGCAGACGGAGGGTGACGGAGAGAAACAGTGGGGGAGAGAGGTCAAAAGAGAGAAGGGAGGGAGACGAGAGAGAGAGAGAGAGAGAGAGACGGTAGGAGTCAGACAGAGAGAGTGGGGGGAGGAGAGAGATGGATACTGGAGAGAGAGAGATGCGGAACTAAGGGAGTAAAGGACTAAAAAGCGCGAAGTGATCTTATCTGGGGGGCTCTCATGGCTTGTATCCCAGACCGCTAAATAAAGGGTTAGTTTATCTGCTCACGAGAGCTGGTTTCCGGTCCACTCTATCCAATCCCCCCCTGGCCTTACACGTTAAGCTTGCTTTTCTTTCTTTACATCGGTAAAACTAAAAACGTTGAACTATCGTAGGACAGAACTATCGTAGGACAGACCTATCGGTCTGGACCAGCGTCGGTTACGTAACAAAAATCACTTGACGCTATCATTTACTGTTTTTCACCAAATCGGAATCCGAAAATGACCAGTCAGTCCTTTAGTGGAGTCAGTAATAGGTCAAAGTAATAGTAAGTAATCGTAACCGAATACCTGTACTCTTCCTCACAGAGTCTGGAGTGCCTGACCGAGCGGTGTGAGAGCGCCCTCTCACTGCTGGGAGAGGCACTGCGCTCCATGGATGCTGAACCCATGCCAGACACTATTAAGGTACTTACACTCAGACTTGGCTTAAACCGACTTGGCTTAATCACACTCTGGATTCACGCGCACTCTCGTTTAGCGTATGTCTGTTAGCTCACCTCTCCCAGATGACTTTACTTTACCTTTACTTAGCTTCCGGTGTTTAATTCAAAGCCTGTGCACGTCCTTCCATTTAACCATCTATTATGGCTACCAAAACCAAAACCTTCCAGATTCAAGAAGTTTTTATGTTTTACAATGTTTAACTTGTTAATGTTTAACAAGCAGTATGAATTTCCTACAACAACAATATACTATACTACACTCTGTTATACTATGCAATACTACACCATACAATAATACACTATAAACAATACTATATACTATAAACAAACAATACGCTATAACAATATTATACACAATCTAAAAAAGAACAAGAAGAACAAAAGAACAATTAAGTGGCTAATGGGTGATATATATGTATATATATACATATATATATTTATATACATATAGACATGGCGGATGGTGAGAAAAAAGCATTTAAAGTGTTTGAGCCTTTGATGCCGGAGTCACACACACGCACACACAACACAACAGAGAAGTGTTAGAAGTGACGGGTCCCCTTTGAGACCCGTGTCGACGGGGTGTGTGGTCCCGGGCAGCCTGCTGGGACGTTTAGGAGTATGTTCCACGACTCATGTGTTCCTTCCTTCCTCCCCTTCAAAGTGCAACGGAGCAAAACCGGTCGGAGCCGGCCGCTCCACCTGCCACGCCCCTCTTTTGATGTTTTTCACTTGTTGTTCACAATTCTATCTTTGTAACTTGTTGGCTTGATTTTTTTTTAATGTATTTTATTTGTGTGTGCGTGTGTGTGTGTGTGTATATACAGTATGTATGTATATATATATATATGTATATGTATATATATATATGGTGCCACCTGTGGTTCCTCTGTTCCACCCCTAGGGGGCCTGTCACCCATTTCCCGAAAATTATCCGAATTTATTATTATTATTATTTAATATCCGATTTGTTGAATTCCGGAATTACTCCCTTGTAATTTCAATTAAAAAAAAAGTTATTTAAATGATATGACTGCCAGTATCTGTGATCAATATTATCTGTTGTTAACAGTGTTTTTCCTTGTTCCACAGGCTGTTCCTTTGAGCATTGAAAAGCACAGAGGACTTATGATGGGCGTCCTGGCCGACCAAAGGCTGACGGAGCTGCAGCAGAGGGGCGGGGCTTGGCTCGCCGGATTGACCAATAGCACGTCAGGATTGGCACACAAGTCCCCAGACTGCAAGTAAGGAATTTCAAATCAGTTTGAATATATATATATATATATATATATATATATATCAGTGGCGAACCGTGTCTATCAGAACTGGACCTTCTGTAGAAACCCCCCCCGCCCCCGAAAATGTGGTTGTTCTAGTCAGACGGACGTCACGGAGGCAGTCACTTTATGCGTTATCTCATTTAGGCAGATCAGATTGTCGCAGCCAATTTCTAAGTGGACCATAGTTTGCAAAGCAGTGTCCATGTAGTGAAGTAACAGACCAACACAGACCACCACACACAGGCTATCGGTTAAAGGGACGATGAAAGGGACAGTCTAAAACGCTTAATGTGAAAAGGCTTAACGTAACTTAAAGTTCCAAAACAGCGATCAATAATCACCAAATGTCTCTGAAATATGTCTTGTCATTAGCACTTTCACCTGTCCAAATATCAAAACCTAAATCCTACTATTACCGAAGTTATGTTACATTAAGTGTTTTCCTCTCCTAACGCTGCGTTAAAACTTTTCCTTACATATATATACTCAATATATAATATTCTGCTTAAATGTACTGTTTCGAATGTCATAATGACATGACTTCTGACAACACAGCATCTCTCACACACACACACGCATACACACTGTTGTGTGGGAGTCTTATGAATGTGTGTGTCACACACACACACACACAAACATTCATAGACAGTGTTTTGTTCTGGTGGGTGTCACCATTGACCTGTGGTCTTGTCGTCGTCCCCCACCCACCCACCCACCCACCCTCCAAAGCCTGAGAGAGTTAAACTGTTCCACCAAAAAGGACATTTCACCAGCGGATGTTATTTTCTAAAAGGTCCCAGCGACCGACCGTCATGAGAAATCCTCGCTTTTTCCCTCCGTGTTTTTTGACCTTGAGATGCGAAACAGCTGGTGGAGAGACAGAGAGAGACAAAGACATGTAAACTTCACATCCTGTTTGAAAACAACATACCGAACACGCACCGAAAAAAACTATATAAAAGTTGGTAAATATGGCGAGAAACATGAGCAGACATGTTTTCAAACACAGCTGCGTGTTCATTGGACACAAAGTTCATCCTTGTACTTTTTACAATTATATACTTTATACACTACTTGTGTACTTTGGAATTACATTCTAAGATTATAAAATGTACTTAATCTAATGTTTCATCTTAATTCCCAATATATTGCACGCATATTCCTATGAAAAAATATACACCAAAAATACATATATACACAGCATGTAGTAGAAATATATAATTAAATATAAAAGCAGAAATCGATTTTTTTTTAAATCGTTTGAATTTGAATGAATCAGCTTTTCGCCAGTTGTATATATCCTGTACCAACCTGTGACCTTTGCCCTCTCAGAGCTGCCTTGGCGGCCACCTCTGAACTCTACGAGAGTGTGGACGACGCCCTCCACCGATTGGTCCGTGTGTCCAACCAGAAAGGTCGCGACCTGGAAGCTCTCGGACGACTGGTGGGGCTGGTGGACAAGCTGGAGAAAGTACGGGGAAAACGCAAAAAGACGTCCTCAATACTCACTTTCTTCACCAAATAAATGAAATCATTTGAAGTATTTGTACAGGGAAATATTTGCAGCTTTACAATTTGCAATCTCTCCCTCTCCCCCCTCCCTTTTCTCCTCTCCTCCTCTCCCCCATCTCCTCTCCTCCTCTCCCCCCTCTCCTCTCCTCCCTCTCCTCCCCTCCGCTCCTTTTCCTCCCCCCCTCTCGTCTCCTCTCCTCCTCTCGTCTCCTCTCCTCCTCTCCCCCCTCTCCTCTCCTCCCTTCCGCTCCTTTTCCTCCCCCCCTCTCCTCTCCTCTCCCCCATCTCCTCTCCTCCTCTCCCCCCTCTCCTCTCCTCCCTCTCCTCTGCTCTCCCCCATCTCCTCTCCTCCTCTCCCCCCTCTCCTCTCCTCCCTCTCCTCCCCTCCGCTCCTTTTCCTCCCCAACTCTCCTCTCCTCTCCTCTCCTCTCCTCTCCTCTCCTCTCCTCTCCTCTCCTCTCCTCTCCTCTCCTCTCCTCTCCTCTCCTCTCCTCTCCTCTCCTCTCCTCTCCCCTCTCCTCTCCTCCGCCCCCCTTATCCTCTCCTTTCTCTTCCCCCCTCCCTCCTCCCCAGTGTGACCAGGAGATCAGGGAGGTGCAGTCCCAGCTGGAGGAGTACAAGGACCCGCCCCTCTCCCTCAGCCGGCTGTCCATCAAGCAGCACAAGTTCAAGAGCTTCAGGGAGACGGCCAACGTGAGTTCACAACGTTCTCTGTCTGTCTGTCTGCCTGTCTGTCTGTCTGCCTGTCTGTCTGTCTGTCTGTCTGTCTGTCTGTCTGTCTGTCTGTCTGTCTGTCTGTTGGTCTGCTTGCCTGTCTGTCTGTCTGTCTGTCTGTTGGTCTGCCTGCCTGTTTGTCTGTGGGTCTGTCTCTGGATCTGCCTTTCAGTCTGTCTGTGGGTCTGCCTGTCTGTCTGTCTGTGGGTCTGTCTGTGGGTCTGCCTGTTTGCCTGTCTTTCTGTCTGTGGGTCTGCGGGTCTGCCTGTCTGCCTGTCTGTCTGTCTGTCTGTCTGTCTGTGGGTCTGTGGGTCTGCCTGCCTGCCTTTTGATGGATGTATTAATTGTTAGCGAACATCATATATATATATATATATATATATATAAATATGACATCAGTCATGGGTTACCCTAGGAAATATGACATCACGTCATGGGTTACCCTAGGGAACTTCACTATGAGTACTTATGACGGCGTCCCTGTGTCCCTGTGTCCGTCCCCAGGACGTCCACAGTGACAGCCTGCAGGTGCTGGGCCAGCTGGAGGCATGGTCGGACCTGGACTGGCCCGGTCTGAGGGACGTCCAGCTGCTGTTACCCCCCGTCAGGGAGAGGCTGAGGGACATGAGTCACCTGCTGTCTCACCGCTGGAGCTGTCTGGACAACACCCAGAGACTACTCACCACTCTAACAGAGGTACATATACACTATTATATATATATATATATATATATACAGTATATATATATATATACACTCTGCAATCAACACTATCGTATACGATATACATACACCTGCTGCCTCGGCATAGATACGCTAACAGAAGTATGTATGTCTACGCTATGAAATCAAATGAGATAACATCACAGGATCAATCAAGATGATTCAATATTCAAGATTTAAAATTTGAAGATTTGAATCTTGAATCTTGAATCATCTTCAATTTTAGGATTTGCAGCTAAACAAAGAAATAGGCAAAATCAAGGTATATACATAAACCTTATACCTTACAGATTAACTAACTAGAGGTTAGTTAGTTAGTTAGTTAGTTAGTTAGTTAGTTAGTTAGTAACTAACTTACTAAGTTACTTACCACTATTTAGTTACTTAGTTAATAAGTAAGCAAGTAACTTAACTTATTTAGGAAATTACTATCTTACCTCTATGGACACACACACACGCACGCACGCACATACGCACATACACACACACACACACACACACACACACACACACACACACACACACACACACACACACACACACACACACACACACACACACACACACACACACACACACACACACACACACACACAGACTACAACTGTCTGTCTACAAACTGACGTCCTTCTCCTCCTCCCCTTCTTCCTCCTCCTCTCCTCAGGCCAGCCAGTGGTGTGACGCCGTCTCGTCCTCCTCCCCCTCCTCCTCCCCCCTGGCCTCCCTCCCTCCCATCCCCCCGTCACGCTTCCAGGACGCCCGCTCCCTGGCCCTGGAGCTGGGTGGGGGTCCCATGCTGGACCTCTGGAGCCAGACGGTCGAGCGATACCAGCGCACCGTGGCCCAGGTGAAGCCCCGGCTTCTCCAGGGCCCAGGCCACGCCCAGGGGGGGAAGGGCGGGGCCAAGACCCCCTGGGCCAACAGCCTGTGGGAGCTGATGGGGCCCGAGGGGGAGGCTGAGGGGGACTGGAGCGGAGGAGGAGGTGGAGGAGGTGGAGGAGGTGGAGGAGGTGGAGGAGGTGGAGGAGGTGGTGGAGGTGGGGATGGGCCCCCGGGGACAATGCAGTCCTGGGGCTCCCTGGCGTCGCTCTTCCGGCCGCAGACGTGCTCCACGCTGAAGATCACCGAGCCGGCCGGACAGCGGCGGGAGGGAGGGGGCGGGGCCACGGGAGGAGCAGGGGGCGGAGCCGGGGGCTTCCTGCAGAACCTGCTGAATCCTGCCAAGAAGACGGTGAGACAGGAGTAATAATAAGTACTACTTCAAAGGAGATAAGCTGTACTTGAGTGATCTGCCGATCGTATGTATTCTGTTCTTTTGTGTTCTTATCAGTTCTATCCATCCATCGTCTACCGCTTATCCGTGGTCGGGTCGCGAAGGTAGCAGCTTCAGCAGGGGACTCCAAACTTTCCTCTCCCTGGCAACCTCGACTAGCTCTGACTGGGGGATCCCGAGGCGCCAGCGTGGAGATGTAATCACCCCACCTGTACCTCGGTCTGCCCCGTGGTCTCTTCCCAGTTGGATGTGCCTGGAAAACCTCCCTCGGGAGGCGACCAGGAAGCATCCTTACTCGATGCCCGAACCACCTCAACTGGCTCCTATCTACGCGAAGGAGCAGCGGCTCTACTCCGAGTCTCTCACGAGTGACTGAGCTTCTCACCCTATCCCTCAGGGAGATACCAGCCACCCTCCGGAGGAAACTCATTTTGGCCGCTTGTATTCTCGTCCTTTCGGTCATTACCCAGGGTACAAACGAAGACTGATCGGTAGATCGAGAGCTTTGCCTTCTGGCTAAGCTCTCTTTTGGTTACAACGGTGCGGTAATCTCACGCTCCATTCTCCCCTCACTCGAGAACAAGACCCCGAGATACTTGAACTACTTCACGTAGACAATCCACCGGTTTCCTGCTGAGAACCATGCCCTCAGATTTAGATGTGCTGATCCTCATCCCAGCCGCTTCACACTCAAAGCGCAGCCCTGGCGGAGGCCAACACCCACTGAGAACAGGCCCGACTTACTACCGAGAATCCGGACACAGCTCTTGCTTTGGGAGTACAGAGATTGGATGGCCCTCAGTGGTGACCCCAGCAGCAGTACTTCCCGAGGGACCCGATCATATGCCTTCTTCAAATCCACAAAACACATGTAGACCGGATGCGCATACTCCCAAGCCCCCTCCAGGATCTTGAAAATCTGGTACGTTGTTCCACGACCAGGGCGGAATCCGCATTGTTCCTCTCCAATCTGAGGTTCAACTATCTGCCGAACCCTCCTTTCCAGCACCTTGGAGTAGACTTTCCCAGGGAAGCTGAGTAATGTGATACCCCTGTAATTGGTACACACCCTCTGGTCCCCCTTTTTGAACAGGGGTACCACCACCCCCGTTTGCCACTCCTCAGGCACTGTCCCCCGCAGTGACTTCCTCCCCGGAGATTGATGTTTGCCGTCCTTCATCCTCCAGCTCTGCCTCTACCGCAGAGGGTGGGTTAGTTGGATTAAGAAGTTCCTCAAAGTGCTCCTTCCACCGCCCGATCACCTCCTCAGTTGAGGTCAGAAATGTCCCACCCTTACTGTAAACAGCTTGGATGGATCCACGCTTCCCCCTCTTGAGGCGCCGGATTGTTTGCCAGAAACGCTTTGCTGCCAACTGAAAGTACTTCTCTGAATTCCTCCCACACCCGCTGCTTTGCCTCCGCTACGGCTGAGGCGGCCGTCCTCTTGGCCTGTCGCAACTGAGTCTGAGTCTCACAGGCTAACATAGCCTGGAAGGCCTCCTTCTTCAGTCGGACGGCTTCCCTGACCACATGTGTCCACCACAAAGTCCGAGGGTTGCTGCCCCTTGAGGCACCAATGACCTTGAGGCCACAGCTCTTCAGCAACAGAAGCTTTGAACAATGACTCATCCACCAGACATTCCCAGTTCACCCGCACTACATGTTTGGGCTTACCAGGTCTGTCCAGAGGCTTCCCCTGCCATCTTACCCAACTCGCCACCAGATGGTGATCGGTTGACAGCTCTGCCCCTCTCTTCACCCGAGTGTCCAAAACATGCGGCCTCTGGTCAGATGACACGATAACAAAATAGATCATTGACATTCGGCCTAAGGTTCTTATGAGCATCCTTATGTTTGAACATGGTGTTTGTTGTGGCCAATCCATGACTAGCACAGAAATCCAATAAGAAAACCCCACTCCGGTTCAGATCAGGTAGGCCGTTCATCCCCATCACGCCCCTCCAAGTTTCCCCATCGTTGCTCATGTGTGCGTTGAAGTCTCTCAGGAGGACTATGGAGTCCCCTTCTGGAGCCCCATGCAGGACTCCATCCAGGGTGTCCAAGAAGGCGGGATATTCCAAACTGTTGTTTGGCGCATAGGCACAAACAACAGCCAGAGTTTTCGCCCCCCATGACCCTAAGGCGTAGGGAGGCGACCCTCTCGTCTACCGGGGTAAATTCCAACATAGCAGCACTCCAGAGAAGGAAAGAGTCTAACCCCTATCCAGGAGTTTAGTTCCAGAGCCAATGCTGTGCGTAGAGGTAAGCCCCACCAGATCTAACTGGTAGCGCTCCACCTCCCACACAAGCTCAGGCTCTTTCCCCCCCAGAAAGGTGACATCCCTAAAGCTAATCTCTGTTGGCTGGGTCCGTCGAGGCCCACTGCCTTTACTGCCACCTGACAGTGCACCCGACCCCAGCGGTTCTTCCCGTAGATGGTGGGTCCGTTAGTGGCCACGTTACTTTTTCGGGCTATGCCCGACCGGGCTCCGTGGCTAACCCGGCCACCAAGCGCTCGCTGACCGGCCCACTTTCCGGGCCTGGCTCCGGCAAGGGGCCTCCGGGCAGGGTACCCTACCAGGAGGCTCCAGACAACACAGCTCTCAGGTTCACAGGGACACCCAAACCTCTCCACCACGATAAGGTGATGGTTCCCGGAGAGAGTATTGGTTCTATTGCCATCTAATTCTAATAATGTATTATAATAACTGTTGTATTGTATTGTAGCTCAGTTCCTCCTCTCTTCTTTCCTCTTCTCTTTTGTCTCCACTTCTCTCTTATCACCTCCTCCACTTATCTCCTCTCTTATCATCTCCTCCACTGCTCTTCTCTCCTCTCCTATCTTATCACCTCCTCCACTCCTCTTCTCTCCTCTCTCTTATCACCTCATCCACTCCTCATCTCCTTTCTCTTCTCTTATCACCTCCTCCTCTCCTCTCTTATCACCTCCTCCCCTACCCTTCTCTCCTCTCCTCTCTTATCATCTCCTCCACTCCTCTTCTCTCACCTCCTCCTCTCCTCTCCGGAGTTATTTCGTAGCAGCAGTTTGTTGTCTCCGTCGTACCATAAACACAGACACTCACCTTGAATGACATCATCACCGTCTCTTCCCTCACCCCTCCCCCCTCCTCTCTTGCAGGGGTCGGCCGACGCCCCCCTGCCGCCGAAGCCCCCCCGGAGACGCCACCCGAGCTTCGACCTCCAGGCCCTGCTGGCCCCCCGCCGGTCTACGCCCACACCCACGCCTTCCCCGGCCCCGCCCCCGACCCCCACCCTGACGCCACCGCCACCGCCGCCGCCGCCTCCTCCGGCTCCTCCCCTTTCCTCCGGCCTGACCGCGCCCAGCCGTAGCTCGCCCATGTCCTGGCTGGGTCGCCGCCACGCCGCCGCGGTGGACCCGGTCCTCACGGCGGCACTGGCCACCACCGTCCCCGTGTGGGGCGACGGCGATGGGAGATCAACGGGAGAACGAGAACGAGGAGGAGGAGGAGGAGGAGGAGGAGGAGGAGGAGGAGTAAGGGGCGGAGGAGTGTTGATCAGAGGCGTGGAGGTGAGCAGCAAGGAGGTGGCGGACCACACGGGGTCGCCGCGGCAACACGTGCTGCACGGACGCATGGAGCGGGAGCTGGGAGGAGAGAGGACGGGCGCCTCCACTGCCACCACCACGCAGAGGTAAGGGGGGGGCCTGTGTGTGCGTGTGCGTGTGTGCGTGTGTGCGTGTGCGTGTGTGCGTGTGTGTCTGTGTGCGTGTGTGAGCCGAGAGGAGATCAAAAGCCCCCTGAGCTCCTCCTATCGCCTCATCTCGCCGCTTGATGGCACCTTGTCATCCCCCCGCCTTTCAGCTGTCAATCATCTCCCCGTCAACGTCTCCATGTGCTCTCATCTCTTAGGATGCCCATCTCACCGCCTTCTTCTGTCTCTTTCGTTTAATTTAGCAAATATATACTATACATATATATATATATACTATACATATATATCTATATATTATTTCTGTACTGATTTCCTTTTTTACCCCCCACATCATTTCCTGTCATTTCGTTTTCCGTCCCTTCGTCCTTGTTGAAGAGACAAGCAGCCTTGTTATAATCACAAATCTCTCTCTCCCTCTCCCTCTCTTTATCCCCCCTCTCTCTCCCTCTCTCTCCCCCCTCTCTCTCCCTCTGCCTCTCTCTCTCCCCCCTCTCTCTCCCTCTCCCCCCCTCTTTCTCCATCTCCCTCTCTCCCTCTCCCTCCCTCTCTCCCCCCTCTCTCTTCCTCTCCCTCTCTCTCTCCATCTCCCTCTCTCTTTCCCCCCTCTTTCTCCCTCTCCCTCTCCCTCTCCCCCTCGCTCTCTCTCCCTCTCCCTCTCCCTCTCCCTCTCCCTCTCCCTCTCCCTCTCCCTCTCCCTCTCCCTCTCCCTCTCCCTCTCCCTCTCCCTCTCCCCCCTCTCTCTCCCTCTCCCCCCCTCTCTCTCTCCCTCTCCCTCTCTCTCTCCCCCCTCTCTCTTCCTCTCCCCCCCCCTCTCTCCCCCCTGCTCTCCCCTCCAGTAAGCTCTACCTGCTGTGGTGCAGGATGCTGAGTGCGGAGCGTCAGTATGTGGCCGTCCTGAAGGGGGCTCAGGAGACCTTCCTCCCGCTGCTGGAGCTGCCCGACACCCCGGCGTCCCTGCGGGGCAAGGCCGACGCCCTCTTCCCCTGCTGGGCCGGCCTGAGCTGCTTCCACGCGCAGTACCTGCTCCCGGCCATGGAGGGCGCCCTGCTGCAGAGTCTGCTGCAGCACGACTGCTTCAGCAAATACGTGAGTGAGAGGAGGGGGGTGGGGTGGGGGGGCGGGGGGGGGGACTCTATATGGGTTAAGGGGTTGTTTGGTTTATGGGTTCGGTCAGAGACAGTTACGTCAAAGTGGTCTTCAACCAGGGGTCTCCGCGACCCCCAGGGGGTCCGCGGAGGTACTGCAGGGGGGGTCCGCAAAAACATGATTAATGCAGAAACCAATTCTTGCTGTCACTTACCCATAAACTAAACAACCCATCGTGGGATGGGTTGTTTAGTTTATGGTGTTCACCCAAATTCCACCTTCAGTTCAGTGTTTGCTCCACGGGGAGCGTCCAGGTCATGGCCATAGATAGACCCGGGCCTGGGAATGATTTAGATCCTCCTCCCACACACCAGGGTCAGTCATCGTACAATGGAAAGGTTTGAGCAGCCTGATGCATTGATTTGAACTACGTCGACACATGGCTTACAACTGAGGTTGAAGACCCATGGTTTAGGTTGTAGGCTATTGATGGCAATGGTGAGTTTACGTTAAGTGCCAGCATTCATTGTGTGTTAATCATGAATGAAGGTAAAGTCTACACGTTGGGTTGGAGATGGTTGAGTTTGAGTTAAGGGTTTGCGTTGTTTGCTATTTTTAACAATTATCATTTGCTATCACTATAGCAGAGGCTTTTATCCAAAGCGAGATATGTGTCATTAAGGAGCAGGTAGGGGTCGTTCAAGGACGAATACAGGTTTACACTGCAGACACTGGGGGGGATCGAACCCAAAACTTTTTGTTTTTGTTTTGACCTCCACA
>CM051021.1:7938593-7941093 GCA_027704905.1 Muraenolepis orangiensis | reverse complement strand
AAAAATGAGTAAGAATCTGGTCCGGAAACTACAAAAACTATTTGAATTTAGGTACAAGATACAAGATGTTTTTTTGGGGCCATTTGCAACAAGTACAACGGAATGCTTACTCCCCATTTCGTCCCGCAGTGTGACTTCTTAAAACAATACTATAAAAAATATACTATATACAATAAAAAATGCCTCCTCCTCCCCTCTCCTCCCCCCTCCCCTCCTCCTCCCCCCTCTCCCCCCCTCTCCCCTCTCCCCCCCCCCCCCCTCCTCCCCACCCCCCATCCAGACCAGTGACATGGGTCTGACGCAGAGCGTCGGCGAGGACGGCCTGAGGTTCGAGGTGTGGGTGCGCCAGGCCCCCCGCGGACGGGACGTCCTGACGCTGCAGACGCCCACCGCCGCGCTCAGGGAGGCCTGGGCGCAGGACGCGGCCCAGCTGCTCTGGACGCACGCCATCAACAACACGGGTACGAAGAAGGGGGAGCGTCCGGGGGCCTGTTCTGTGTGTCCTGAATCTCTCTCGGTCTTTTTCCAGTCGAGATTGGGAAAAGCTATGGTGGGTGAGGGAGGTGGTCGATACAGAGAGAGAGAGAGAGGGAGGAGAGAGGGGGGAGAGAGAGGGGGGAGAGAGGGAGAGAGAGAGAGAGGTGTTTCTTTCCTCTCTCCGGAGATACAGGCGAGGGAACGGTGTTGTGAGTGAACGCCAGGTGAAGACGAATGTACACTACATCACAAGATGGGTCTGTCGTCTAGACCGAAGATCTTGCACCGTCAAAGCCAAAGCAAGGAGGGCTCATATAAACATACTTACCGTTACAAAGACCTTACTAACTTAATTTATAAATATATATATAAATATATATATTACATATATATAATATATATACATATAATATAGATATATACATGTATATATATATATGTACATATATATATAATATATTTATATAATATATGTATATATATGTATATATATATATAATATATATATGTAATATATATATATATATATATATCTAATAAAAATAGTAGTAAAACCAACAAACAACAACAAAAGCAGTGAAACACATTTCGATATCGTGGGGGGGGGAACTACGTTATGACTACAGCGCGACAAGAGTAGAATTATCTGAATTCTTGGTGTAAGCCAGTCCCAGCTGGTAGCCATCTTGGATCCTGGGAAATCCGACAGCTTCCTGTCAACAGACTCCTCCCCCCTGCGGTGTGTCAGGCTAGAGCTGCCATGGGCCCCGTCGCTCAGGGTTACCATAGTGGCCGTTGGTCCGATTATTATTATTTTTTGGTTGCATTTTTGTTCTTTTTAAAGGAACAAACCCATCTTCTTTCTAGGGACTAGGGCTAGTGTAGGGGCTAGGTTGTCTTTTACTTCCAGCCGAAAAGGTTCTCGGTTCGATTCCCAGTGTCTAAAGTGTCTGTAGGCGTCCTTGAGCAATATAATCCTACCTGCTCCTTAATGACCCGTCTCTGTACTGTCTAACCCCCTACCTGCTCCTTAATGACCCGTCTCTGTACTGTCTAACCCCCTACCTGCTCCTTAATGACCCGTCTCTGTACTGTCTAACCCCTACCTGCTCCTTAATGACCCGTCTCTGTACTGTCTAACCCCTACCTACTCCTTAATGACCCGTCTCTGTACTGTCTAACCCCTACCTGCTCCTTAATGACCTGTCTCTGTACTGTCTAACCCCCTACCTGCTCCTTAATGACCCGTCTCTGTACTGTCTAACCCCTACCTACTCCTTAATGACCCGTCTCTGTACTGTCTCACCCCTACCTGCTCCTTAATGACCCGTCTCTGTACTGTCTAACCCCTACCTGCTCCTTAATGACCCGTCTCTGTACTGTCTAACCCCTACCTGCTCCTTAATGACCCGTCTCTGTACTGTCTCACCCCTACCTGCTCCTTAATGACCCGTCTCTGTACTGTCTAACCCCTCCTGCTCCTTAATGACCTGTCTCTGTACTGTCTAACCCCTCCTGCTCCTTAATGACCCGTCTCTGTACTGTCTAACCCCTACCTGCTCCTTAATGACCCGTCTCTGTACTGTCTAACCCCTACCTGCTCCTTAATGACCTGTCTCTGTACTGTCTAACCCCTACCTGCTCCTTAATGATCCGTCTCTGTACTGTCTAACCCCTACCTGCTCCTTAATGACCCGTCTCTGTACTGTCTAACCCCTCCTGCTCCTTAATGACCTGTGTCTGTACTGTCTAACCCCTACCAGCTCCTTAATGACCCGTCTCTGTACTGTCTAACCCCTCCTGCTCCTTAATGACCCGTCTCTGTACTGTCTAACCCCTACCAGCTCCTTAATGACCCGTCTCTGTACTGTCTAACCCCTCCTGCTCCTTAATGACCCGTCTCTGTACTGTCTAACCCCTCCTGCTCCTTAATGACCCATCTCTGTACTGTCTAACCCCTCCTGCTCCTTAATGACCTGTCTCTGTACTGTCTAACCCCTACCAGCTCCTTAATGACCTGTCT
>CM051021.1:7931093-7933593 GCA_027704905.1 Muraenolepis orangiensis | reverse complement strand
GGCCGTCTCAGTTGCTGGCGGAGACATTGACACCAGAGGCTCTTCACTCACAGAGACACCATTGTCCGCCCCCCCCCCCCCCCCCCTCTGACTCCCCATCAGGACACTTGGTCCCCGACCACTGACTGACTGGTAGACTGGCTACTTCACTGACTGACTGGTAGACTGGCTGCTTCACTGACTGACTGGTAGACTGGCTGCTTCACTGACTGACTGGTAGACTGGCTGCTTCACTGACTGACTGGTAGACTGGCTGCTTCACTGACTGACTGGTAGACTGGCTGCTTCACTGACTGACTGGTAGACTGGCTGCTTCACTGACTGACTGGTAGACTGGCTGCTTCACTGACTGACTGACGGGTTGGCTAGGTGATTGAATGACTGGTACACTGACATACTGGCTGATTAGCTGACTGGCTGACTGGTTCACTGGCTAATTAGCTAGCTGACTAATTGACTGACTGACTAACTGGTTCACTGACTGACTGAGTTATTTGTTCACTGACTGAGTGATTTGTTCACTGACTGACTAACTGGTTCACTGAGTGATTTGTTCACTGACTGACTGACTGAGTGGCTGACTTACTGTAAATCACATGTCCTGCCATCTGATAGCAAACAGGAAAGGATGTGTGGGTAAGCAAAGAGGAGTGCATTGAGTCATCGTCGGCCATTTTGACGACTCTGATCGAGGTGGTTTTGGCTTTTGAAACTTGGCACCCCTCGCCCTCTCTCTCCCTCTCTCTCTCTCTCTCTCTCTCTCTCTCTCTCTCTCTCTCTCTCTCTCTCTCTCTCTCTCTCTCTGTTTAGTGTGTGTGTGGAATAGACCAGGTGAGATTAAATCTATGGAAATGAGATGGAGGGAGTGTACACATTAACACACTCATGTGCACACACACACACACACACACACACACACACACACACACACACACACAAGGACACAAAGACAGTCATGCGTTACGTGGAATTACACACATACACACACACACACACACACACACACACACAATACACACTGGGGCTCACACTATAACGGGCAGACATTCCTATTGTTGTGAAACAGAGGGGCACTGTTCACACACACACACACACACACACACACACACACACATCCGTACCACATACCTAGACCCATGCACACACATACACACACACATCCGTGCTCTCTTTCATACACACACACACACACACTCATGAACACACATCCCTCTCCCCCAGCCTTGTGTGTGTGTGTGTGTGTGTGCGCTCTAGTGTAGAGACTGGTACCGATGAGCGGAAAAGCTCCAAAACGAGGGGCAGGGCCGTGTGACAGGAAGTGTTCCCCTAAGCCCCGCCCTGATTCAATCACCAGGGCCCATGTTACCGTAACGACCGTCTGTACATTTTGGGAACTCTGCATTTACTTGAGCTAATATTGTTTGTTCTGTTGTTGTCGTCGTTGTTGTTTAAACCAACATTAGGGTAACATAACATGTCACACCAAAGATGCACAGGCTTGTCAAATATGATTTTTTTTTGTTTTTGTATGTTTATTATTATACGCTTATTACAGTGTAACAAAAACAATATACAGGGACGGACAATCTATTTTATTCTGATTTTATTCTGATATTTAATTATATACCTTTTTGAATGTGTGGTATAACAGGTGGTGTATATACACAGGTGCATCTGCAGTGTTCAGGGCGTCCTTGCCATTGCCTGATTTGAATGTGTTTACTGTTAATTATGTAACATTCATCTCTTTATATTCAAACCCCATTTTTTTTCGATATTGTTTTCATTCTCGCAGTGTCTTTGGACACACGACGAAGACAACTGTGTTTTAATGATTATTTGTATGTTGTTGTTTTTTTAAATAAGGGAAAATGCAATGCTCAAACGTGCCTTAGCTTAGCTTAGTTTAGCTTAGCTTAGCGATGACTTGCAACTCGTAACATTGCAGTCGTTTTTTTTTTAACCCCTCAGGCTTGCGAAGTATATTGCGAGTCAGCGTAACACAAACTGTATATATCGCCTTTAGAGACGGGGCTCAATAGCGCACATCGCTTTTTTAATAAGCATCTCATCAACAACAACAACAACGGTATCCTGTCACTACATGCTAAGCTACAAACGTACAAGGTCACAAAAGGCTACCATGAAGCGACCACAAGCTACGATAATATTTTGCTTTCGTGGTTCAAGCCCCCCTTTTTTTTGGGGGGGGGGGGGGGAATAACTTGCTTGAGAATTTACCACCACCCCCCCCCCCCAAAAAAAAAAGGAAAAAGAGCGAAAAAACCGAAAAGAAGAAGGGAATTACAAATGACTATTGAGCTGCGCTGAATCAATATGTAATTTTCAGGCTCGAAGACGTCCGCTCAATTGCTAGCCTATAGGTGTTTGGCGCGTCGCGTATTGTATCGAATACAACGTAATGAATGCCATATTTCATTCTCCTTGCCTTGTATGGATTTACATACAGTATATATATATATATATATATATATCTATC
>CM051021.1:7873593-7901093 GCA_027704905.1 Muraenolepis orangiensis | reverse complement strand
TATATCTGTCCTTCTCTCATTCTGTCTCTCTGCCCCGTTTCCTTCCTTTGCCTACCTGCCCCCCCCCCCCCCCCTCTCTCTCTCTCTCTCTCTCTCTCTCTCTCTCTCTCTCTCCTCTCTCTCTCTCTCTCTCTCTCTCTCTCTCTCTCACACTCTCTCAGAGAATGGATTCCCCTCCCGAGTGTGTGTTGGCCCTGTCGTGTGAGCAGCCCCCATCCCCGTCCACCCTGCCGTCCCTGGACCACAGTCCCTTGGCTCCCTCCTCCCCCACCACCCCCACCCCCACCCCCACCCCCCAGCAGGGCACCCTCTCCCTGCCCGCCAGCCCCCTGCTGCTCCTGCCCCTGCACACGCCCGGAGCCTCCCCACTGGGCTCCGACACCGGCCACTACTTCCCCCTGTCCCCTTTCCCCTCCTTCCCTGCCGACGACCCCTTCCTCCTTCGCCACAACGGGGATGAAGACGAGCTGGAGGAGGAAGAGGACGACGACGACGGAGACCCGCCGGCGGACGGGATGGAGCCGGAGGGGGCGCCTCCCTCGTCTCCCACCCCGGCCGTGGCTCTCTTCCCGGGGGAAGGAGGAAGAGGCGCCCGGGAGGCCCGGTGCAGCCCCGGTCCGGACGAGAGCTCGGTGCCCGTGGCCCCCCGGCTCCTGGGCTTCGGTGCCCTGGAGCTGGCCCTGGCCTCGGGGCAGAGCGGTGGCGGCAGCAACGATGAGCTTGACCTCCAGCTCTTCCAGAAGGACTCTGGCGGGACCAACGCCAGGGTGACGCCCTCGGCAGGCGGAGCCGCGCCCTCGCAGGGCCCCGCCCTCCGGTTCCCGTGCTTGGTGTGCGGCAAGAGGTTCCGCTTCCAGAGCATCCTGTCGCTCCACGCTCGTGCCCACAGCCTGGACCGCGAGCGACGGGCCACGCAGCTGTACCGCGCCGGGCTGCCCCCACCAGCCCCCCTCAAAGCCCACGGGACCCACAACCACCAGGGGATCCACGACCAACGACCAGCGCCGCCGCCACAGCCGGCGGCGCCACCGCCCTCCTCCACGCTCATCCAGCACCTGCGTGACCAGGCGGAGCCAGAGGAGGTCCTGCCGAGTGACAAGAGCTGCCTCCTGGCCGGCGACATCACACCCCTGACCCCCCCGCTGACGGAGGACCCCATCACCTCGCCGTACGCTTCCTTCTCCTCCTCCTCAGCCGCTGGCGCCGGGGCCGCCGCCAGCTCCTTCCGCTGCCACGCCTGCAAGGGCAAGTTCCGCACGGCGTCCGAGCTGGCCCGGCACGTGCGCATCCTCCACAACCCATACAAGTGCACGCTGTGCCCCTTCTCCGCCAGCCGCGAGGACCACCTGGCCGCACACTTGCAGGAGTGCCACTCGCCGCCGGCCCAGGGCCTCCGCCGCTCGCCGCTCCCCGCAGTCTACAGCCCCCGGCCGGTCATCGCCGCCCCCGACACCCCCGTGCCAACGCCGACGCCCACCCCCACGCCGACGCCCACCCCCACGCCGACGCCCGCCCCCGGAGTGTCGCAGTCGCCAGCCACCACGGCCGCGGCCACCACGGCCGCCACCACGGCCGCGGCCACGCCGGCTCTGCCGGCGTTCCGCTGCGACACGTGCGGACAGCGCTTCACCCAGTCGTGGTTCCTGAAGGGCCACATGCGCAAGCACAAGGACTCCCTGGACCACAAGTGCCAGGTTTGCGGCCGTGGCTTCAAGGAACCGTGGTTCCTCAAGAACCACATGAAGGTGCACCTCAACAAGCTGGGCCTGAAGGCCGGCCTGGGGGGCCTCAGTGTGGCGGTGGCTGCGGGGATGGACCCCGCCTCCTCGGGCGGCGTGAGCAGCCAGTCCCTCAACGCGCTGTACTCCAGCCTGCTGCTGGCCCAGCGCAGGGGGGCCGGGGCCGGGGGACGGGGGGCCAGAAGCCGGTCGGACCACAGAGACGGAGGGGCGGTGCCGGGCGCCGGCAAGTCCGCCATCCTGGGGTACCTGGGGCTGCCGATGGACGGGGGCGGGGCCAGCTGCATGGAGCGGCTGCAGGCCGTGGCCCAGGTGGCCGAGATGGGCGGTGTCAGTGACCCGGGAAGTCGGCCCGGCGGTGGCGGGGTCGGCGCCGTGGAAGCGGCGGCGGCGATGGCCGACGGCGGCGACCAGGTGGCCATGTGGCAGCTGGTGGCCCGCAGCCTGCTCGCCGCCCAGCAGGCCCAGCAGAACCAGAGGAGCCAGCAGCAGCAGCAGCAGCAGCAGCAACAGCAGCAGCAGAGCCAGCGAGCCCCGAGTCGGAGCTCCGTGATGGGGGAGGCCGACCAGGTCAGGGCCTACCTGGGAGGGCTGGACCCCAGGCAGGAGGCGGTGTCCTCCACGGGGGCCGGTGGCGGCGGGGGACCTTGGGAGTGCCCCGACTGTGGGAAGCTCTTCCGGAGCCTGCAACAGGTGGTGGTCCATGCCCGTGTACACGTCCAGAGACCCCAGAAGGGAGGCGGAGGCGGGGGTGGTGGAGAGGAGGGCAGTGGAAGCGGGAGAGCCTCAGGACGGAGTGGTGGTGGAGGAGGAGGAGGAGGAGGAGGAGGAGGAGGAGGAGGAGGAGGAGGAGGAGGAGGTGGTGGAGGTCGATCTAAACCTCCCAGCGCCGGAGCCCGACCGGCAGGTTCAGCAGGAGGATTCCACGCAGCCATCTCTAACCTCCACGGTAGAAACCCCGCCCTGGTTCTCCCCTCACTACTGCGACTGTTGCTAATGTGAGGAGATGTTGTAGTGGTGGTCATGGGATAGTTAGGAGGTGGTTGAAGCAGGGAACTCTGCCACCCTCAACCCTAGGTGGCCTTTTTGGGCACCTCCGATGCATAAGACAGAGGTAGATATTTAAAAAAAATTGTTGGGGAGTCTGCAAGACTTTACAGGCCAGAACAGGTGTTCCATGCGGAAATGTAACACTGGATGGCTTGTTTAACCTGCGGGCCTTGATTACCAAGGACCCACTGATGATCAGTCTGACTGGGCTCCAGGTGAGGCTGCTTCAACCAGCCATCAACCATACACACACACACATACACACACACACACACACACTCCACAGGGACGTTAGGTGATGGGGTGGCCATGGTGTAATTATGGTATATGTGATGCTATTGGATCATCATGTAATGGTGATGGGATGGTTATGTATCAGTGTCGTAGTTATTCCCACTTTGTAATGTGTATCCACACACATTATTTTCCCACGCTTTTCTTCACCCACCAATTTGTTTCAGGGATATTTGCTGAATTTGACTTCTAATAATATTTCTTAGACAGACAGACAAGACATGGGAGGACAGGATAGTGTAGTAGCGCTTAGGGTGTTGACTCCCAGCTGTGAGGTTCTAGGTTCGACCCCCCCCCCCCCCCCCCCCAAGTCTCTGCAACCTGTAGGGATCCTTGAGCAAGACGACCCCTGACCCCTACTTGCTCCTTAACGACACAGATCTGATTTCACCGACAGTCACTTTGGATAAAAACGGTCGGATTTGATTGAGTTTTTACAGTCCAGTAAGTTCAACGCTGTTACAATCGGTGCTTTCGGACCAAACAGTTCTGGGAACTATGGACCTGGGGAGGAATAATCCAAGGGCTTTTTCTGTTTGCATTCACACCGCCAATAGGAACGTTACGTCAACGCCATTGACAGAACGTGGTAATGCATTTTGTATTACGACGCCGTTGTATTTTCCCCCGTTGCATATATACTCAATAACGCTTGGACTTCGCTGGTCGGCCCGACTTTTGTCAGTGTTTTGTTGTGTTTCGTCTGTTCCTTTACCGATAAAGTGCTGTTTTGTACCTTATTTACCAACAGTTTATGCTAAACACAGCTAAAGGGTTTTCAGTAGTGTATTGGCTCGTGTTTTACGGCCAATCCCTGTACACCTACGATGCCACCAACCTCTTTGCCGGGAGAGTACCTGCCCTGAAGTAGGAGCTAAAAAAACGTCCCTCAAAGCAGCGTTCTGGGAACTATGACGGTTCCTAGTTCCTGTGGTGCGAACAGACGAACCGTCTGTTCGCAGACGGTTCGATAGTTCTTAGAACTATGAAACGGTTCCTTTGGTTTCCGAATGCACCTATTATGTACAATAACACAATATGTGCAGACAACATGAGGTCTGTCTGTATGTATGTGTGTAACACTGCATGTTATCCCCTCCCCTCCCCCCACCCCTACTCAGCAGGTGAGAACGGCCTCCCGGCAGTCTCCCCCGTGGCCGGTGGCGGTTGCGGCGGTGGCGGTGGTAGCGGCGGTGGCTCCACCGCATCCAGGGAGCGTGTGCGAGGCTCGGGGGTAAAGGACTGCCCCTACTGTGGTAAAGCCTTCAGATCCTCACACCATCTCAAAGTTCACCTGAGGGTTCATACGGGTGAGGCACCACTGCCCACAGGCAGCAACAACAACAACAACAACAACACACCAGACTTCCAATAAGAATCCCCCCAGACGCCATATTGTTTCTTTATTTCCCTCACATCGGGACGCCATGTTGTTTTTTGTTGTTTGCTTTAGCACAGGAAGTTTCGCAAAGACACTTAGGTCCCTATGCTACGTGCGTACGCTTGCGTTACTACGGTGTCTTTGCTAGGCTATAGTTGCGTCGCTATTATTATTATTTTTTCGTTAAGCGGTGGTCAGCTCGAAATTACATTTATAGTAGTATATATCAACTAAATAGTATTATTATTTGTGAAATGAGAAAAAGTGACATATTTATATATATAATATAAATATAAATATAATAATATCAGTTGTTTTGTAATGGTAGTAGTAATACTGTAGTAAAATATTGGGCCTCCATGCCCAATGGTTTACTATGATGTGTTTTGAGCTTTGGGTGAACCAAAAAAAGCCCAAATAGCTCGTTCTACATTGTATTGATATTGTTTATGATGCCTGCTTATGGTATAAAGTCGATAGATAGACCCTCGCTCAGCCTCATCAGATAGACACAGGACTAATTACAAAACTGTCGCAAAATGAATATTCATGAGCAAACTACAACCTTTGCCATTTAATAATCTATTCATATGTTTTTTATGAATATAATGTATCAGGGCCCCTACTTTGACCCCCAGGTGTGAGTGTGATTAGCCATTTCAAGTCTACCCAGTGGACTGTACCAACTGGCTATCTCTAATCATACATCTGGGGGGACTTTCCCCCTTTGTAATGTCACTATGTCAATGACAATTTCAGTCACGTGAAAATTTTGAAACGGCCTGTAATTGCTTAACGTACTCACACTTGGTGGTCACAATAGGGGCCCTTTAAGCTACGGTGGCTACGCTACACTATCACCACCATGCATTGCTAAGCAATCTTTGCTTGGCTAAGATTGTCGTTAGCTATTGTACGTAAACGTAGATGGTAGCTACCGCTAGCGCACTACCGTAATAGCGCCATAATAAACATTTGAATACAAGTGCAGGTATCAGAGTTTTTTCGGGTGTGTCCTCTGATATAGATAACACGCTGAATATCCAGTTCCTACACATTCAGGCTCTGGGGGAAATGCTATTTCTACACTCTTAATATCTCCACAATAAAAGGACAAATGCGATAAGGATCACTATTCATCAACCAGACATGTTCAAAGATAGGGCCTGCTTTCTTTGGTCGTTCATTTCTAAAAATAAATAAATAAAAATGAACCCAAGGCGTGAGGGCTGAATGGCTAGCGTAGCTAGCATAGCATAGCTCGGTGCCAGATGTAGCCTACCGCGGCGCTTTCCCAGGAGGCGTTCAATGGGAGCTATTCAGCGTGAGCGTTGCAGACGGCTAGCTACAGGCCGTAGCACCTGCCGCTACACAGGCACACTATTGTTTGATGGTGTGGCATACAGTAGGCGCTTCCCATGAGCTATCGGTTTCAATCTGTCAAATGATGACCACGCGTTCACTTTGGTAGAGCTTTATTTAACGGGCTGAAATATAACTCCCTCGGCACAGTGCACTTGAAATTATATAATGCTTTATATAATTATATAATTATATAAAGCCCTTCAAGAATCCGTCTTGCTTTGTTTTCCGATATAGGTGTTGACTTTAGTGGACAGATTGCAGTACAGGTCTTTGCCATCGTGAAAAGTGTGTTTGTAAATTTGTATAACATAGTTACTATGTTGTTTTTCACCGATAAAGATCACTATTTTCCTTTCATATGCAACACGTTATCTCCTCATACAGCTGAAAAATACTTAAAGGTTTATCTGTACAATCTGTGCTTATACACTGTAAAATAATGCCACCTAGTGGCGGAAATCCGGAACTGCAGGCTTTGAAAGCAAAATATGCTAAATGAGCCCAGTAGAATAGAACATTACTTTGAGTTTAACTATCTAGTAGAATGGAGACTTCAAGATTAAACGGATAGAAAATATGAATTATGTGGTTTTGCTTCTATTTACACCCACCTAAGTCCCATCTGCCATGGTACACTATGATAGCTGAATTAACCCTACTAACTCCTACTGATCAAAACCATCTCATCTAAACCCAAACCTCTAATCATGACTAACCCTTTCATCCAACCCTTACTCACCCTTGCATCTGACCCTTACTAACCATTTCATCTGACCATTACTAACCCTTTCATCTGACCATTACTAACTATTCCATGTCACACTTGCTCACCATTTCATCTCACTGTAATTCATACACTTACACCAACCCGTTAATTCAACACTGTAACTCTTAACTGATCCTTTCATGCAACACTGCATCCCTTCCAACAGTAACATGTGACAGTGAGGCAGTGAGTACATGAACAACAGACTGTTGATGATTTTCTCAGTTTCTCACCTGTCTCTCTTACCCCGTCTCTCCTCCCAGGTGAGAGACCCTACAAGTGTCCCCACTGTGACTACGCCGGCACCCAGTCGGGCTCCCTCAAGTACCACCTACAGAGACACCACCGCGAGCAGCGCAACGCCCTCTCCACCTCCTCCTCGTCCTCCTCCTCGGCCTCCTCCAACAACTCCCCCACCATCGTCGGCGCCCCGGCTTCCTCCGGGGCCGTGCCTCGCCGGGACGGCCCGGGCAAGCAGGGCCGGTCTCAGGGCCACCAGGGGGCCGGACACAGCCAGGGGCCCCGGGCCCTCGCCGACGCGCTGTCCTCCGGGCATCACCCCCACCATCACCCCCAGCAGCAGCCCTGGCTCCTGGGCGCGCCGGACCAGCGGGACCAGCAGAAGGCGCTGGCCGCGCTGCGGGAGGTGGACGTGGAGGCGCAGTACCGCTACCTGTCGGGCGTCATGGGGGCGCTCTACCAGGGCGGGCTGGACGGGGGTTGGATACGGGAGTCCCCGCCGGCCAAGGCCCCCAAGGTGTCCCGCCGCAAGCCCCTCACCACCAGCCGCATGGTGCAGCGGCCCAACGGTACCGGGGGCAAGGGGGGCGCAGGGCCCCCCCGAGCCGCGCAGGGCGAGGGCGGGTTCGAACCCCTGGATCTGTCCCGGCGCACTTCCCCGGGTCCGGAAGGAGGGGAGGAGGACGGAGGCGCAGGCTCGGAGGACGGAGGAGGAGGAGTGGCGGGCGGTGTGGCGGCCGCGGCAGACACCCTGAACCAGTGTGTGTTCTGCCCGTTCCGCACGTCCTCAGTGGAGCTGATGGCCATGCACCTGCAGGTCAACCACACCAGTAAGTCCCGGCGCAAGAGGGGCTCCTCCGGTCCGCCGGGGGCCCGCGACATCCCGGCCAAGCGCCCGCAGCGCGTCCACCCGGACCCCGTGGCCATATGGAGGTATGCCAGCCAGGCCGGCGAGGACCAGGGGCCCCTGGGTGTGAACCAGGCCCACAACGGGCTCTCGTTGGAGGCCGTGGCCCTCTCCGGCTCGGCCCCCAAGTCCGGGAGGCTCCGCGGCAACTTGACGGAGCCGGAGGAGAATGCCAAGGGCCGCGAGGAGGACGACGACGACGAGGAGATGGAGGAAGAGGAGGAGGAGGAGGTTGAGCCGGAGCTGCCGGAGGAGGACAGCAGCGCGGGGGGGTCTCCCGAGGAGTTGGGGTCCCCGTCGCTGGGATTTGAGCACTTGATTAGGGGGGAGGAGGGTGGGGTGGTCTGACAGAAGAGCGAAGAAGAAGGAAAAAATGGCGGAACTGTGAAAGCCCGACGAGAAGTGGAAGTAGTGCTGCCTGAGGATTCGTACTCACAACCGATTTGGGGCGGGGCGGTAAAACGAGGCCAAGCTGAATATTTAGTTTAGTTCCCCCATCAAATATTTACTTGCATTTTGACAGCGTTGTTCTCTCCCACATGCAACCAACCGTTCCAGTTACTCTCTCTCTCGAGTTCAGGACATTGTAGACTTGCCTTTTTAGGTCAAACCGAATTTCAGTTAAGGGAAAATGTGATGTAAACGGTGCTCGATTTGTGGCACCAACCTTCCAGGTCGTACAAGCATTTCCAACACTAAATAATTGATGTTATCCGTATAAATTATTCATGACCGCCGTCGACTACTGTACTGTTAAACGTGCCACGAAAAACGTGACAGTGGCAGGGCGTGAAGACACACGCCCTCTCTCGGTTGGGAGCGTTAAAACCTCTGTTTTCCGTTATACCGGACCAAACGATATCTATATATATATATATATATATATATCGGTAGGACGTAAATAAACCCTGTGGTAGAAACAACAGGAAAAAACAAGAAACCTTAAGGAATGTTTTGTCTGGTGACTCGTGTTGGGGGCAAAAGCAACCGACCTCAGCTTCAACTGTTCAGTATTCTCTCTCCGCATGACAGAGGCGGGCCGTTACGGACGACGACCTTCTTGTTCAGATTCAGCTATACTGTAAATCCGTCAGACGTCTGTGTTTTTGTCAAGTGTTCCTAGAGGTTTGAGAAGCAGTGCGTGTAGATGGACGACTTTGTGTGTCTAGGTCTTTTTTAATTTTTTGGTTCGTTGTAGTGGCTGTTGTCGTTACAACGTCGAGGGAGATTCTAGGAGCCCCCCCCCTCCCCTCCCCCGCCCCCCCCCCCCCGACGCTCTGGTTGGATGTTTTATCTGGAATATACAGTTTTAAAAGATATAAGTATATTGGATGGGGAAAATGGTTCTTGGAGTGTTGTGAATAGTGAAACTTTTTAGAGCGATTACGCGAGTGACGGGAAAAACTGAAAAAATGTTCAAGTTCTAAACCTTCCTGCGCCTGACCGGCGGGGAGCTAAATTATTACGGAAATTAGCTTTCCGTGGCAGCGTACGGTGAAAAAGCAAAAAAAAGGAAAAGGAAGTAGCTGGAACGTTCGCCGGCGTTTCCGAACACACGTTGACTTGACACCCATGTTGTCGCGACCGGAAACCTGGGCACGCGGAAGAAGACGGACGTATGGAAATAGTGCATCTATGTCACCCGTGCAGGACTAAAAACGGACAAACTAAACGTACTCTTGGTATATTCTAGACGAGTAGATTCCCCTCCCCCCCCTCCCCCCCCCCCCCCACACACACCTATTTGAAAAGAAAAAGACAATGATAGGAGTGAACTCTAAAAACACTAACAGAGAAGCATAGACCTCCCAGTAGAATATGTGTAGCTTTTGTAAAAACGAGAAAAAGGAGGCAAAGATGAGAAAAAATGCAGAAAAATACTTTTTATGGTTTATTTTTTATTTCAAGATGCTTACGAAAAGAGGTTATGATATAGTTATTATTGATTATTAAGGGTTTTTAACCCTTTTTTTTAGCTAAGACTAGTCGGAATGTCCATACAGAGCACTGTGCAAAGTTCCCAAAGTAGATCGTTCTTCTGTTGTGATTGTTGTTTTTCTTTATCGATAGACCAAACTTTTATTTTGAAAAAAAATCGTCACTTCCTGTTGTGGCTAGCAGTGGGATGCTGTGGTTTCACCCCCCATCGACCACCGGTTTAATCAACTCCGTTAATCAACCGATAGAGCTCAAGTCGTCGTATCCATACCTTTAAAAATCGTCGTTTTTCTTCTCATCGAAACTTAAAATCTTAACGACAATGCACTATTAATGTCAATAATCACCCTTTTAAATATACTGCCATTCGATATCTCTCAACACGTGCATTAAAAAAGCACGTTGAGCGTCATCGAGGCTCGGCGGCACGTTTTTTCCGACGTTTTTGCCGACGTCGGAAATCCGTCAATTCGAGTGAGTCTTCGGCTCGAATTTAACTTCCCAGCCTATTTTGTGATGAAGGGGTAGCCAAGGATTGTGACCGCCGCCTTACGTATATATATATATATATCTGTATATATATCTATATATATATAGATATATATATAGATATCTATATATATATCTGTCAATTTACTTTGTTTTCTTCTTCTTCTTCAAATGTGCATTATTAACTATATTGTCTTTTTTGTGTTTTTTCGGTTAGAGCACCTTACGTTGAGTTTTAGTTTCTCGGTGGGACGTCTGTGAGTGGTCTTTGCTTCACGACTGCTGTCTACGCCGCTGTGCCTTCTGTCTCAAAACACTTCCTGGTGTAATATTGTAAAACGCTCACCAAAAGCACTTAGCCTATATCTTTAACACACTCTTTGACGCTCTCTCTTTCTCCCTCTCCCCCTCTCTCTCTCTCTCTCTCTCTCCCTCTCCCTCTCTCTCTCCCTCTCTCCCTCTCTCCCCCCCCCCCCCCTCCTCCTGTTTCCCCTTCCTTTTTCATCTACTGTTGTCCCTCTCCATTCTTTACCAATCAGGCTCCTTGGCCTTTAAACCTGACCTCTATAGGTCTTTAATAACCAGCTAGCGTAGCTAGGCATTCATAATACGAGGGTTTGGAAAACCCTGGGACCAGTTAAATTCGTAGTTATGCTACTTGCTTACTAACCTTTGGGACGAAATAAAGAAAAACAACCAAAGCCAGAGTCTAAAGACTGAAAGTCTAAAGACTGAAAATTTGAATATTGTATTTAATTTCACGAGGTGCCAAAACCCGTCCAGGGCGACTCTTAAAGTGTTTAACATTTTAGGAAAATGCACATTCGTCAAACCAACTTTTTGGTTTTGTTGTTTTCATTTAATTTTAGACATCCATCAACATGCTTGCTATTCTCTCTCTCTCTCTCTCTCTCTCTCTCTCTCTCTCTCTCTCTCTCTCTCTCTCTCTCTCTCTCTCTCTCTCTCTCTCTCTCTCTCTCTCTCTCTCTCTCTCTCTCTCTCTCTTTCTCTGACACTCCATCCAAACTATTTTAAGTCCCTCTCTCTCTATGTCTGTCTCTGTGTCTCTCTGTGTCTCTTTATGTCTCTCTCTCTGTCTCTCTGTCTCTCTCTCTCTCTCTCTCTCTCTCTCTCTCTCTCTCTCTCTCTCTCTCTCTCTCTCTCTCTCTCTCTCTCTCTCTCTCTCTCTCTGTCTCTCTGTCTCTCTGTCTCACTCTCTCTCTGTCTCTCTCTCCCACCACTTGAAGGTGGCGTGTACTATCTGGTATTGAGGCCTTTATTAGAGTTTTATTTCAATTTGATGTGGTATTCATTCAATGCCGTCGAGATGGGAAAAAAATGATCGTCTTTATAATGATAAATGTTGTTGTTTTTATTTTTGTTTTGCATTACGGAGAAAAATAGACAAAAAAAGACAAAAGAAATGTGTTGTTGAATGTTGTACAGATAGCGCTAGAGACGTGTTTTTTAAATGAGAGGAAAAACCTGGGCTTTGGCCCCCCCGCCCCCCCCTAGCTTGCTTAACCAATCAGATATGATTAAAACGGCCTGTCAATCACTTGAAACATAGCCTCTCACCCGCTGGTCAATTTAATCAACAATTGTATCGAGTCGCCTTGAGAATCGACTTCTTTCACCAACGGGAAAACGTTGAAATCGACATTTTTCGGGGCACAGCCGATTTTTATGATTTGACGACCATTTTGACATTGCACCTTACGGGCTGTATCTTTGGTCGCTCTTTTTCTTACCGCCAAATGATACTTTTACAATCAAGTGCGTAATTAGAAGTAGCCCAGCTAATGTAAATCGGTGACTAGGTTCGTGGGGGGGGGGGGGAGGGGCAAGCCCGGTTTGGAGCTCTCGTGTAGTTGAGTGAGGCACTCAAGCTAACCTTAGTAGTGACTAATATTGTGGAAAGATGAACAAAAAAAAAACAAAAAACACATTAGAAGTAAATAAACGCCAACAAAACTGACTCTGGTTCTTTATTCATGTGTAACGTGTCGTGTCTAACAACGCCAAGTTTTTGGTTTGTTTTACTGTTTGGAAGATATCCGAGTGCGATCAACAGGAATTGTGGGAAATGTTAGTATGTTACAATATGTCATCTGTTTGTTGGACAACAGCAGCTCTCCTCTTTATCCATTTATTATGAATACAGAGATACATATCTGTACACACTGTACAGAACTGTAGACCAATCCGAATGTAGGAAAACAAGAGTAGAAATTAGAATTTTTTGCTGCTGATATGCAAACCACACACCCTGTCACCCTGTATTCTGGAACCGGGGCTCGGGGAACCTTTTCAGTTGGCAGAGCCATGAAACATTTAATGACTTGAAATAGTTCATAGACGAGCCAACTCATTTTCTCAATAATTATTCAGCCTTCATTCAACCATTTTAGGGCAGATATCAATTCATTGCAAATTAGGCCGAAAATGACCATTTAGGCTTGAAATAATTTGACTTTGTATTGCCTGTTCTACCTTTTCATTGTCTACTAACTGTTATTTTTTTATCTAATAATAATATCTTATTAGATATATTATAATAAGTATCAAACTAAATATCAGTCTTACAAAACAGAAAACCCTTGTTTAAATGTTGGATGGAAGGAACAATGTAAGTTATTGAGGAAAGAATATTGATAACCACAAATTAATTTTAAACATATTTATATTTTGGCCCTCATTTGCGGCCGAGATGAGATTTTGGCTCAGGTCCAGCTGTGGTCGGTCTCCATGGGAACCTGATGTCAGTCTCTATGGAGATGTGAAGTATTTTGTGCACCACCAAAACAGAGACTAGGATGTAGTCAGATGTTACAGATGACATTAATATTCACAAGACACCATGAACACGACCACTGCATCAAAAACAGACTAAATGCTGTCCCAAATACTTTATCTGTCTATCTCTGTTCATATGATTATAAACAGATGTTAATTATATTTGTAGTTTAAGAAAATAAACATTCCAGTGTAACAGTTCACAGGTCACATAAACAGGCTGAGATGTCAAGCGTATTTGCGGATGGCTCCCAAACTGAGGAAGGCCATGAGTAAATGTACATGCTTATAAGAAATACATATTTCTTATAAGTTTGGGGGAAAAAAACACAGAAATCATGACATCAAAGTAAACTAAATGTTCTCCAGGAGTTGATGGTGGAGGACCGCACCATGCAGGGCCTCAAGCAGGTGGGGGCCTTTGGCCTCCAGGTGTCAGCAGACCTCGGGGGCCTCATGGGCCTCACACCAACACACATGTAGACTCCCTGTAGATTCCCCCTGCCCAAGCATCACTTACATTCCCATGTTTGTGTGTGTGTGTGTGTGTGTGTGTGTGTGTGTGTGTGTGTTTTTCATTTAGGAAATGTAACTTTAAATTATATATTAATGCTCCTGGAAGATAGCAAAGAAGTGTTGTGGACAGGGTTTGTAAGCATAGTTGATTTGTCATGTATAGATACAACAAATAAGTACAGCTTATAGCATAATAGCATTTTAGAAGCATATTAACAGAGAAAAACAAAGCAACAAGTGGCAAATAGCCAACATATGACGCACATGGACATATGAACATTTGAGTGTCTCAAACTCATAAGCAGTCACAACAACCACTGGCCGTGTGATTGTAACGTGTTGTAATTCCTCTGTCGTCCAGCAGGGGGCAGTAATCCGCCTCAACGACCTGTATTATTGTTGACAGAAGAAGGAAGCTGTCCATCAATTGTCTCGTCTGTGGCCAAACTAAAGTCTGTAAATCTGGTAAGTCGTGACAACAACAATATAACGAGCTATAAATTAAATCATTATATCGTCTGCAACGCGTACCGCCTCCGCTATGAATCCATAGAGGTGTTTATGTCACAGGACGTCGTGTTAAGCAGTAGTTTAAACATTAAGACAGTGTTAGCGTGCTGGGTAGCCATCAGCTAACTAAGAGCTTCTTTAAACTTTTGTGTTATTAACTGTAACCAACTTTAAAGTTATTAACTGCAACTACCTTTAAAATGAATAAATGTCACTAACTTTTAATGTATGAATTCTCACTCAACTTTAAAGTTATTAAATGTCACTCACTTTAAAGTTGTTAACTCTTTCACTTTAAAGTTATTAACTCTCTAACTTTATGCTTTTAGTCTCAATGGCCTTGTTAGAGTCCAGTAGGTTCCTTTCATCCAAGCTCTTCACAGAGTTCTCCTTGTACCACTCCTTGACCACCTTGGGTGGTCTAGTAGAGCCTGTATTCATATTAATGTTATATTAAATATATATCTTCACCGACCAGAGCCTATTAACCTATTTTCATTAAGAGTTCATATTGAATAAGTTACTTAAATGTTCAGCCTAAACTGTACAGGTCTAGGCTGTGTTGTGATGAATCTGTGATGGTGTTTGTTGTGAAGGAAATATTAATGTAGCATGTCACTGTCTATTAAAATGTAATTCCGCCTCATCCCTTTCTTTCTTTGAATGGTAGTCTATTAAGTGTACATATTTTCTTGACTCATAAGTCATCTCCCATCATGCTCTGCTCCATCCAGATTCTTACCTTGTGTGGTTTGTCTATAGTGGTTGACCTGGACCATGGCGGGTGCCAGCCACCAGAAGATGGACCTGGAGCAGATCTCTGACAGGTGACGGTTACTCTATCATCTCAACGTTGATATGAATGTAGTCTAGTGGTCAGGGAGTTCCACTCTCAGCCATACGACTCTGGGTTTGATACTATTCTGTGTTTACAAAATCATCAAATGGAACGGATTAAACTGATAGTCCATGGCTACTGATGTTTATTATATAGTTTGTCTAAATTGTCCTAAATGTTTGCTAATATGTTTTAAGTGAATTCTCTATATAGAGAGAGGGTAAAAGCTCTCTCTCTATATATATATATATATATATAGAGAGAGAGAGAGAGAGAGAGAGAGAGAGAGAGAGAGGAGAGAGAGAGAGAGAGAGAGAGAGAGAGAGAAAAATATACGCACATCAATAATATATTACTTTTAATATTCATCAGAGTTGGCAAAAGTACACATATTCTGTACTTAAGTAGAAGTACAGATACTTGTGATAAAATACTTTAATTAAAAGTAGTGATTTAACTTTTTAAGTATAAAAAGTACAGGCTCTGAATATAAATATTCTCTCATATAAATATTATAGAAATATATAATAATAATAATCAATAATATAAGGGAATAGGAACTTTACTTAAACTTATATTACTGCCATTCTGAATGTATTTAAAGTATGAAGACAAGCTGTATTTGCTGTCGCCTACATTGCAGATGGGTGACTTTGTCTCTACATAGGCCTCAACTTAAAGTCACACAAAATGATAGTAAATGCAGCATGAATAACAAACTCAACAAGGTCAATTATACCATAACATTTATTACAATGCAAATAGACTAGAGATTAAATGGACTACAGGCATCAATGTAAACTCAACTTAACCCTCAGTTTACCAGTTCTACAGTTAAACAAACTAACACAGTCCAGAGGGACCAAACCTTACAGGTTTCAGATGAAGAGTAACTTAATACTGATGAGTTTATGAGCAGCTTATACATTTTCATATGACAATGTTTCATTTAACTAGAATTGCCTCAGTCAAAGTGTAACAGGATACATTACGTCATGGACATGAAGCACTTTTTGTACATGATATGCACACCAAGGTGTGGTCTTTTCTATTGTACAATTTAGGGCTGGGCGATATGGCCCAAAATGTTATCACGATATCTTCTTTCATATTTATCGATAATTATCCCATATGTACATTTGATAATGCTCCATTTAATGTGTTGAAAGTATTTTGCTTAGGACTGAACGCTAAAGAAACCAGAAGGTTAATTGTGGTGTATATACAATAATTATTATAATAACCAATAGGTTGAGCTATACACATTCAACAGGGCCAACAACATGGCTTTACATGAATAAAATGCATCAACAAGGCCATACCAAGGCAACGACCTATAACCTAGGCCTAAGTCTTTCTCTCTGTCTGTCTGCATCTCTGTCTTTCTGTCTCTCTGTATCTCTCTCTCTCTATATATATATATCTCAGTCTCTCTGTATCTCTCTGTATCTCTCTCTCTCTCTATATATATATCTCAGTCTCTCTGTATCTCTCTCTGTGTCTCTGTCTCTCGATCTGTCTTTCTGTCTCTCTCTCTATATCTCGGTCTCTCTGTATCTCTCTCTCTGTGTGTCTGTCTCTCTCTCTATGTATCTTTCTCTTATCTTCTTGCCCCCCCCCCCCTCTGTTCTTCCTGTCTGTTGGTCCTCTATCTACCACCACTCTGTTTCACCCGCTCAACACCTTAGAGGCGGAGCACAAGCACAAAAAGAAACAGAGGAATTATTGCAGATGAGATAGTGATGAAATCCACTAAAGACATGTTTATGGCTCCATTCCTTTTTTTTTGTCTCCTCCCATCTCTTGCTTTGGTCTCCTTGGTCTTCCTTAATCAATACCTTAGCAACAAGACGTGTTGCTGTTTTTTCCAGCTGACCGGACCATGTGTGATGGCCTTCTCTTGCCTCTCAGCACTCTCTCTCTTACCGTCTAGACGGGAGCCCCATCTCTCAGGCGCCTGTGACCATCTAGTGTAGGTTGAGCTCCTCTGGAGCTGCTGCTGCCAGATCTCCCTTCTGTTTCCAAGAGATGGAGAAGGCTCTGACCCTTCTGGAACACCCCAATGGCTCTCTCTTGAGCCTCTGGTCTCTCTCTGAAGATACACTCAAAAGGCAATATAAATATGGTAAATAAAACTCCTAGTAACAGTTGAGGACATGAAGAATATAGCCTTAGCAACAATCCAAAAATATCACAAGACTACAGTCATGGTGTAGCATACAGCCTACCAAAGATACAGTTAAATAGAACAAATAGTTGATGACATGGCTTTTGCAACTATCAAAACCCTCACAATACTACATTGACATGGTGTAGCTTACTAGGAAATATTAAAATAATGAAACATTAACTAAGATAAACACGGCTTAAAAAAAATGTACTATTTGTACATAAAAAGTTTTAACGATCCCCGTCACCACTGCATCTGCGGAAAGGACATTTTAAATATTATAAAAACATATGGAGGAACAGAACAGGACAATCCCGACTCACTGCATTAGCTTCTTCTTTTGGATCTGGAAGCAGTGATCAGCTTTATGACCGGGTTATCGATCCATCCAGAAGGACAGGAGAATGGATTTGGTCTTTAAGTGAACATCATTGGTGAGTGACACTCATTTGTCTTGATTAGTTCACTTGTTGACTGATTAGTTAATGGCTGTCATGGGTTTGTTAAGCATTGTTGTGCGTTTAAATTGAGAGTTTTGACTTCATCTTTCTTTGCATCGCTTAACGTGAAACGACTTAACGTAAATAAGAGTGACAAAACCGCAATCAATAATCACCAAATTGATCTGGCATATGTCTTGTCATTAGCACTGTAAAAATATCTTAACTTAAATCCTCCCATTATGGACGTTATGTGACATTGAGTGTTTTCCTCTCTATTGAGCCAGTAGGGAAAAGTCTAAACGCAGCTTTATGAGAGGAAAACACTTAATGTAACATAACTTCCGTAATAGTAGGATTTAGGTTTTGATATTGTGACAGGTGAAAGTGCTAACGACAATAGACATATGCCAGAGACATTTGGTGATTATTGATTGCTGTTTTGGAACTTTAAGTTACGTTAAGCCTTTTCTCGTGAAGCGTGTTAGACCGTCCCTTTCATCGATAGCCTGTGTGTGGTGGTGCTGTGTTGGGCTGTTACTTCACTACATGGACACTGCTTTGACAACTATGGTCAACTTGGAAATTGGCTGCGACAATCTGATCTTCCTAAATGAGAACGCATAAAGTGACTTCCTCCGTGACGTCAGTCTGACTAGAAAAACGGGGGGGTGGTCTACAGAAGGTCCAGTTGTGATAGACACGGTTCGCCACTGCTAAATACATAATGTAAATAATAATACAAGATAAATATGGGTTACTAGCTTACCAACGCAGCCGTTGGCAAAAACACTGCAGTTGGGTCCAGTTGCCTTCACTTTCACTGGTAACGGACACCTGACGCACAATACATAGTGAGTATTGTGAAAGTGAGACTCGTATACATAGTGAGTATTGTGAAAGTGAGACTCATATACATAGCAGTGGTGGACAAAGTACACAAATCCTGTACTTGAGTAAAAGTAGAGTTACTCTAGGTAAAATATTACTCCAGTAAAAGTACAAAAGTACTCGCCTTAAATGTACTTAAGTATCAAAAGTAAAAGTACTGTGATTTAATATAAGGTAATTAAGTTAGTCACTGGTGTCAATTAACAGTCAACATTTTCATTGAACAATTTCCATTAGAGAGGTCTGAGAGGCTGTGAAAATAACAGGATTTGAGAACAGGCTAACTTTTCTTTTACAATTTATTTGAAACTTCACATATTTACAAGTTTAGACTTAAAACTAAGAACTAATAAAACTATAAACAAATCTGATCTTCTGTGCAGGGCATCGATTTAGCAGTGTGTGTCTATGTGTGTGTGTGTGTGCGTACGTGACTACTAATGGATCAGTATGGAACTGATTATCTAAGCAAAGCTGCAGAATCGTTTCTTCAGCTTGAGAATGAGCTGGTTCTCAAAGTTGTTTGAGTCGATTCTTGCTCTCCTGGGACTGAAAATAAGTCCTGCTGTGCTGAAAAGCCTTTCACAAGCAGCTGAAGCAGGTAAAGCAGTATTCACCCTCAAAGACAACTTGCACACCACTGGGAAGGACTTCAGAATGTCTTTGTCATCAACTTTGCAGGCAACTTTCCTGACCATGAGCATGAGGCTTCATGCTTGCAAAGAAGTCGTCTTCATCAGAGGCGCTGGAGGCATCACCTTGCAAATGATTGAAGGTCTCTTGTTCCAGATGGTCCTTGATGTAGTCCAGACATGAAATGAAAATTCCATTGGATGCTAAGAATCAATTCAAACCTTTTGCAGTCACACTGATAACCATTTCACCAGATTAGAATGTCAAAAGAAAAGTATAGCCCCATGTATTTCCAAAGTGCATTTGAAACTAACCACTAAATGAGGTTAAAAGATGGGTCATGAGCACTTACGTTACAAACTAATGTGAAACAGCTAGCTAGCTCACATCAATAGATACCTTGAAGTGATTACTAGCTCCAGCCTGCGTTGCTATTATCGTTGCGGTGTAACAACACGGCTCAAGAGTTACCAATGACATCCAACAGCCATCATGCAATGACACGACATACGTGTGTTAGTGACTGACCACATCAACAATGAAAGATTTCATGAGCTTACCGACCTCAACGTGTTTCCTCAAATTCTACGGAGAATTCTTATAGGAAGAAATCGTGTGGGACTGAGGCAGGCAGAGAAGGCATTTGTAAGGCATCTGTTCCACAACTTCAAAGAAAAATATATAGTGAGTATTGTGAAAGTGAGTGATGGTGTATGGTTCGGACGTGCGTTTAGACCACGTGTGTGTGTGTGGTGTGCGTGATATTCCTGAGCTGCTCTCCGTGTGTTGCTTAGGTGGCGCCGTTTGAGAGAAATGTTTTGGCCCAGGCAGCGCGTTGTTGACGTTAATTACCTTCATTAGCTTCTTGAAGCCGTCTTTTTCAACCGTGCTTATGGGCATCATTTCTTTAGCGATATAATAAGTAATTGCATTTATTATGTCCTTGTATCACTTCTTTCCGAAAGGTTAAGTAGGCTGAAAATGTGTTGTTGTGTGAGTGGGTGCAGTGTCAACAACATGCAAGCTTATTTCTGTTGGGTGATTAGCTGTTCATGTAGCGTTGGGCAGGTGGATGCGCGCAATGATGAGCCTGTTTTCAAAATGCAAGAAGTAGAAAATACAGATATTTGTGTTAAAATGAAGCGAGTGAAAGTCAAACCGATACCTGAAATATTGAAGTATTCGTACTTTGTAACTTCCCGCCTCTGGTATTTATATAAGTAAGTGTTAATAATTAGTATTAACACTATCGAAGAGTGACCTTAAACTGTTGACTATATTCGTTTTTTGTTATTTTATATTCTTATAATTCTATCTATTTGCTTCCTGTGTGTAGCTGCTGACCAATCACAGGTCATGCAGGACCAGGTGACCGGTGACCGATGACCGGTGCTGCCATGGCGATGCTCCCTGGAGCCAACGAGGTTTTCAAGGTATGGTGACATAGTGATTTAGCATTTGTTCATCAGTCAATAGAGGACATTGTGTTGTAGCGTAAAGTGTAGTACGTTTTATCTAAGATTGTAGTACCTAGTAGACGGGAGTACCTAGTGTTGTGGGTTTGTTCTGCAGTACCTAGGGTTGTTCTGTAGCAGTCACCACTACACACTTCTAGGAACAACCTAGTTGTGTGTAGTTCCAATTGTATTCTTGTTTAACAGAGTATTGTGCCTTGTGTGTTTTCAAGATTCAAGATAACTTTATTTATCCCGGGGAAATTAAGGTGCAACAGTTGAAACGGGGGGAATAAATGCACGCAAAAATATACTAATACCTAAAAACTAAATAACAACAAACTAAACTAAACTAGTTTCAGAGCAGGAGATATTGGAGGCGCTCTTGGCCAGGAACCACAACCCTTGGACCCACTTGAGCAGGAGGAGCACTCCAATAAAGACCAATGTTTTCATCTCTTCTCATCTCATCTTTTCATCTCATCATGTCTTTATTGGAGGGCTTCCCCTGCTGGTGGGTCCACCAACATCTCCTGCCCTGAAACACAAGGAACAAGACTACATAATACTATTGGAACTGCACACAACTAGGTCATTCCTAGAAGTGTGCCGTGTTGACTGCTACAGTCAACACTGGGTACTACAGTAAACACTACAATACTAGGTACAGAACAACCCTGGGTACTACAGAACAAACCTACAACACTAGGTACTACAATATTAGATAAAACATACTTCTAATGCTGCTAAATCACTGTTATTATATTTAACAGCAGTCAAACTCTGACCTTTAGGGAATGAAGTGTCACCTTACCTTAAGCTCCAGGGAGCATCGCCATGGCAGCACCGGTCATCTGGTCCTGCATGACCCATGATTGGTCAGCAGCTACACACAGGAAGCTAATTTATCAAATTTGAAGATTATACAATAACAAAATACCACTATAGTCAACAGCTTAATGTCACTCGTCGATAGGTCAATACTCATTACATTGCTTATACAAATCTATATTTCTAAAAATATCCATACTAGTATACTTCCACTAGATGCAATAGGCTAACTATACATAATACTATATCAATTATAAGAATTACTTCAATACTAGAATACCAACAACATACATTGATTAATACTGATTATTTACACTTAATTAAATGAATACCAGAGGTGGGAAGTTACAAAGTACAAATACTTGTTACTGTTACAAGATTGATTTTTCAGGTATCTGTTTGACTTTCACCCGCTTCATTTTAACACAAATATAGAAAAATGTATTTTCTACTTCTTGCATTTTGAAAACAGGCTCATCATTGTGTGCGTCCACCTGCCCAACGCTACATGAGCAGCTAATCACCCAACAGAAATAAGCTTGCCTGTTGTTGTTGACACTGCACCCATTACACCTTTCGGCAAGAAGTGCAAGTGATACCAGGACATAATAAATGCAATTAGTAATTGCATCGCTAAAGAAATGATGCCCATAAGCACGGTTGAAAAAGACGGCTTCAAGAAGCAAATTAAGGTAATTGACGCCAAGAACGCCCTGCCTAAGCGATACGCGGAGAGCAGCTCAGGAATATCACGCACACACCACACACATGTGGTCTAGCCGCACGTCCGAACCATACACCATCACTCACTTTCACAATACTCACTATATATACACCAGTCTCACTTTCACAATACTCACTATATATACACCAGTCTCACTTTCACAATACTCACTATATATACACCAGTCTCACTTTCACAATACTCACTATATATACACCAGTCTCACTTTCACAATACTCACTATATACACCAGTCTCACTTTCACAATACTCACTATATACACCAGTCTCACTTTCACAATACTCACTATATATACATCAGTCTCACTTTCACAATACTCACTATATATACACCAGTCTCACTTTCACAATACTCACTATATACACCAGTCTCACTTTCACAATACTCACTATGTATACCAGTCTCACTTTCACAATACTCACTATATATACACCAGTCTCACTTTCACAATACTCACTATGTATACGAGTCTCTCTTTCACAAGACTCACTATATATGAGTCTCACGATAGACTCCATCGACCAGTAGTGGAATCTAAGCACGACATATTGTCCGAACTGGACCGTCAGGTGTCCGTTACCAGTGAACGTGAAGGCAACTGGACCCGACTGCAGTGTTTTTGCCACCGGCTGCGTTGGTAAGCTATAGTAACCCATATTTATCTCATATTTATTTATTTTATCAATGGATTATTATTTATATTATGTATTTAGGTATCAAACAGTTGGTTAGAATTTGGTTATGAAACTCATTTAATGCAATACGGATTTAACTGATTTCTTCGTTAACGTTTTGTTTATTTTTAAATTTCCTAGTAAACTACACCATGTCAATGTAGTATTGTGAGGGTTTTGATAGTTGCAAAAGCCATTTCATTCATGTCATCAACTATTTATATTGTTGCCTAGTATTCTATAATGATATTGTTCGATTTAACTGTATCTTTGGTAGGCTGTATGCTACACCATGACTGTAGTCTTGTGATATTTTTGGATTGTTGCTAAGGCTATATTCTTCATGTCCTCAACTGTTACTAGGAGTTTTATTTACCATATTTATATTGCCTTTTGAGTGTATCTTCAGAGAGAGACCAGAGGCTCAAGAGAGAGCCATTGGGGTGTTCCAGAAGGGTCAGAGCCTTCTCCATCTCTTGGAAACAGAAGGGAGATCTGGCAGCAGCAGCTCCAGAGGAGCTCAACCTACACTAGATGGTCACAGGCGCCTGAGAGATGGGGCTCCCGTCTAGACGGTAAGAGAGAGAGTGCTGAGAGGCAAGAGAAGGCCATCACACATGGTCCGGTCAGCTGGAAAAGACAGCGACACGTCTTGTTGCTAAGGTATTGATTAAGGAAGACCAAGGAGACCAAAGCAAGAGATGGCAGGAGACAAAGGGGAGACAAAAAAAGAATGAAGCCATGAATATGTCTTTCGATGATATCATCACTACCTCATCTGCAATAATTCCTGTTTGTTTGTTTGTGCTCCGCCTCTAAGGTGTTGAGCGGGTGAAACAGAGTGGTGGTAGATAGAGGACCAACAGACAGGAAGAACAGAGGGGGGGGGCAAGAAGATAAGAGAAAGATACATAGAGAGAGAGAGCGAGAGAGAGCGAGAGAGAGAGCGAGAGAGAGCGAGAGAGAGCGAGAGAGAGCGAGAGAGAGAGCGAGAGAGAGCGAGAGAGCGAGAGAGAGCGAGAGAGAGCGAGAGAGAGAGAGAGATATGCAGACTGACAGAGAGACAGAGACTTTACTAACAGGCCTAGGTTATAGGTTGTTGCCTTGGTATGGCCTTATGTTTTATTCATGTAAAGCCATGTTGTTGGCCCTGTTGAATGTTTATAGCTCAACCTATTGGTTATTATAATAATTATTGTATATCAACCACAATTAACCTTCTGTTTCTTTAGGGTTCAGTCCTTACCAAAATACTCTCGACACATTAAATGGAGCATTATACAATGTACATATGGGATAATTATCAATAAATATGAAAGAACATATCGTGATAACATTTTGGGCCATATCGCCTAGCCCTAAATCGGACAATAGAAAAGACCACACCTTGGTGTGCATATCATGTACAACAGACGTTTATAGAGGAATGCAACGTTAAAGACTAATCTAAACTAAATAGTTTGGCAGAGAAAAAGTGCTTGAGGCTTCATGTCCATGAGGAGAATAAGTAATGTACCTTGGTACACTTTGACTGAGGCAATTCTAGTTAAATGAAACATTGTCATATGAAAATGTATAAGCTGCTCATAAACTCATCAGTATTAAGTTACTCTTCATCTGAAACCTGTAAGGTTTGGTCCCTCTGGACTGTGTTAGTTTGTTTAACTGTAGAACTGGTAAACTGAGGGTTAAGTTGAGTTTACATTGATGCTTGCAGTCCATTTAATCTCTAGTCTATTTGCATTGTAATAAATGTTATGGTATAATTGACCTTATAGGAGTTTGTTATTCATGCTGCATTTACTATCATTTTGTGTGACTTTAAGTTGAGGCCTATGTAGAGACAAAGTCACCCATCTGCAATGTAGGCGACAGCAAATACAGCTTGTTTTTCTACTTTGTCTTCATACTTTCAATACATTCAGAATGGCAGTAATAGAAGTTTAATTAAAGTTCCTTTTGCCTTATATTCTTATTATTATATATATATTTATATGACGTGAGGTTCCGTTAGCTTTGCACCAAAACAGCGGATTAAAAAAATACTTTTTACTGTACTTGTTATACTTAAAAAGTTAAATCAGTACTTCAAATTGTAATACTTTATTGTATTATAGTATACTTTAAAGTATTTTTTTCAGTATTTTATCATACTTCTACTTAAGTACAGAATATGTGTACTTCTTCTCAAAACCCAGAGTGGTATGGCTGAGAGTGGAACTCCCTGACCACTAGACTACACTCATATCAACGTTGAGATGATAGAGTGACAGTCACCTGTCAGAGACCTGCTGCAGGCGTCCATCTTCTGGTGGCTGTGGGAGGGGCAGTTGGCTGAACGAGTCACGCAGCACGCCCACGAAGAAGGTGATGAAGACGATGGTGGCTGCACCACCCACGCACGCCCCGATACTGGAGTCCAGGTCACAGGTCAACCACTAGAGACAAAAACACACCAGGTAAGGCTCTGGGAGGAGCAGAGCATGATGGGAGATGAAGGACAGAGAGGCGTGTCTGTTTAAACTACAATACCGTACACTCCCAGTACTCGGTACAATACTATACAATCCCAGAAGGGAAATGTGCCACAACAGAAACCACAGGATAGTAATTTCATTGAAGAGATAAGAATAACACTACAATTAATAGAAAGAAAGGTAGACGTATAATTCAATCTTAATAGACAGTGAAATGCAACATTGTCAACGTTATCTTCTCGCACAACAAACACAATCACACATGTATCACCACAGTGTAGACCTGTACAGTTTAGGCTGACAATACACGTAATTTATTCAATATTAACTCTGACGATGAAAAGAGTTAATAGGCTCTGGTCGGTGTAGAAAAGATGCTGTTATTAAACATGCTTCATGTTTAATAACATTAAATATGAATACAGGCTCCACTACTAGACCACCCCTTGGTACAAGGAGAACGCTGTTAAGAGCTGGGATGAAAGGAACATACTGGACTCTAACAAGGTCATTGAGACTAAAAGCGTGAAGTTAGAGAATTAATAACTTTAACGTGAGAGAGTTAACTCCTTACGGCGTTCAGGTCGTTGAGGCGGATTACTGCCCCCCGCTGGACGACTGAGGAATTACAACACGTTCCAATCACACGGCCAGCGGTGGTTGTGAGTTTGAGATACTCAAATGTTTAAGATGCCATATGTCCATATGTGAGTCATATGTTGACTATTTGCCACTTGTGGCGGCTATATTTTTCTCTGTTAATATGCTGTTCAAATAATAATAAATAAATAATCAGAAGCTGTACTTGTTTGTTTTATCTATACGTGATTAATCGACTATGCATGCATAGGTGTTTTTTAAGTCACACGCACACACACACACACACACACCGTTTTTTCCTTAAACTACAAATATAATTAAGTGATTAACTAATTAATCTGTTTAGAATCATATGAACAGAGAAAGACAGATAAAGTATTTGGGACAGCATTTAGTCTGTTTTTGATACAGTGGTCGTGTTCATGATGTCTTGTGAATATTAATGTCATCTGTAACATCTGACTACATCCTAGTCTCTGTCTTGGTGGTGCACTATTAACAAATACTTCTCCATAGAGACTGACATCAGGTTCCCATGGAGACCGACCACAGCTGGACCTGAGCCAAAATCTCATCTCGACCGCAAATCAGGGCCAAACGATATAAATATGGTACAGATCATTTTGAAATAATTTGTGATATAAAACATTAATCAATATTCTTTCCTCAATAACTTATATTCTTTCTCACTTTGTTGAGAAAGAATCAGGGTTTTGTACTTATTTTATACTTATTATAATACATCTAATAACATTACATCCATATGCTGTTGCCAAATCAATGTTGAAAAAAATAGTTTCATATTACCACGGAAAATGACCAGCATTCTTCATCCCCTCTGGTTATTAATGCAAGTTATAGCAAATCATTGTTGCTAACTTAGGAATAAACCACTGGGCCCTTATTGTAAACGAATGTACGTACAGTACATTACAAACATTTCAATATATTAAAACAATTTAGTCAATTATGTTTGTGTAGGGTAGGGGTTTCTGGCTGATAAAGGGCACACCACTGCCGTCCGCTGGAATAGAGAGGAATTACATGCATCACAAGTCCATTCATATTCGAACTATAAGTCCGTTTTAATGTTCTATAGCACAGTTCCCTAGACCCCCCCCCCTAACCCTAACCCTAACCCTAACCCTAACCCTAACCCTAGCCTGTATCCGGACGTCTTTCCTGTCCTATGTTGAACACCGACCACAACGCTACGGAACATCATATAGTCACCGCGGTGGGGGGGGGGGGGTAATGTGTGTGTGTGTGAGTGTGTGTGTGTGTGTGTGTGTGTGTGTGGGGGGGGGGGGGGGGGGAGTGGGGGGGGAGGTGTCATGCTTCACTTGAACCCTGTAAAAAAATCTGCATCGGCTCTATACCGTTGGCACGGAAGCAACTCTTTACTCCCCGGTGACTGGCTGAGAAGAGAGAGAGAGAGAGAGAGAGAGGAGAGAGAGAGAGAGAGAGAGAGAGAGAGAGAGAGAGAGAGAGAGAGAGAGAGAGAGGAGAGAGAGAGAGAGAGAGAGAGAGAGAGAGAGAGAGAGAGAGAGAGAGAGAGAGTAGAGAGAGAGAGAGAGAGAGAGAGAGAGAGAGAGAGAGAGAGAGAGAGAGAGGGAAAGGTAGAGCTAGAGACGGGGGATCCTGACGCTCTGTTGGCCGCAGCCGCATCGCACATCCCCATCACCGCTGCCGAAGACGAGACACACACACCACACACACCGAGCAGCTAACACACTCAAACACACACACAACCGCC
>CM051021.1:7868593-7871093 GCA_027704905.1 Muraenolepis orangiensis | reverse complement strand
ATATATATCCATTTGTGACATCACAAATGGGATAGTCGGCCCAGATGTGTGATGGAGACTCTCCAACTTCCAGACCTCAACAACATCATCAACAACTCGATATAGTTGCCCTTTAATCCTCATATCGACCAATTGGAATCTTTTTGGATCAATTAAAGGGCTCTGTTGTCTCTCACACACACACACGCACGCACGCACGCACGCACGCACGCACGCACGCACGCACGCACGCACACACACACACACACACGCACATCACACCACGCACACACACACACACACACACACACACACCACACCACACACACACACACACACACACACACACACACACACACACACTCGCACACACACACACGCACACACTCGCACACACACACACACACAACCTCTCTGATTGGTCTGAAATTGTGGATTGATTGGTCTAAAAGCGGTATAATAATAATATGTAATATATTTAATGAGTCGTACCTCATGGTCATTCTGGAACTCGTACAACAGGGCAAAGACAACAATAACACAGGAAAAAACACATTACAAATTAAAAATATGCATTTACTCACTGATGAGTAGATGCCGGATGCCGGAGTTTGCCAGCTTTCCGAAGTCAAAGCGCACCCCCACGCCCCCAACCCTCCCTCCCTCCCTCCCTCCCTCCCTCCCTCCCTCTCCTCCACCCATCTGGACCATCTCATTAGCATAACCCCGCCCCCACACCACCAGCCCGGGTAGGGGGGGGGGGGGGGCGTGGTGTTGCGGTTTCTTTACGTTATTAACAGAGTCTCAGAGCATGCGGCCCTGAAGTCTTGGTTTATACTCCCAGAGGTTTTCGTCCATTCATTCCTTTCTCTGGACTTCAGGGGGAAGGTGTGCGTGGGAGAGAGCATTCGGCAGCAGAGTGTGTGTTGCCTGCAACTAGAAAAAAAAACTCTTTCGACCCCGGAGAAAGAAAATATAGAGAGAGATAGAGAGAGAAAGAGAGAGAGAGAGAGACACGCTAATATCTCGCGGCGTTATTTTTTTTAAATACACTTGCGGAACTTGCGGAAAACGTGCTATATTCCCCCCGACTTTGCTTCCCAATAAAACCCAGATTTATCAAATGACCGGACCTCGAGCCTATTTGGCTAGTACAAGTACGCCGTTTACCTCCGTTAGCCACATTCAGAGGTAAAGCCGCGGCTACACACATGCACGCTACTAGGCTAACGCGCCGACAGGCTAAGCGGTATAGAATGAATGAAATCATTGTTTTGCTATACTGCTATACATATTTTCTGCGCGTCCCCCCCCCCCCCCCCCCCCCCCAAACTAATCGCATTGGGAAGTGAGCCGCCGACTAGCTCCGCGTGGCTCGGCTAGCTACAGTCGGCAAAAAAAAATCAAAAGCCAAAATCGAATGATTCATCCGCTGCCGCCACGACTATTGTGTACCCACAATGCACCAGCGTGTAGCCGCTGTGTCAAACCGGATTGAATCTACCTATTATAAATGTCCGCCCTAAACCCCCCCCGCTTTCTCTTACCCCCCCCCCCCACTCCCCTCCCCTCCCCTCCTCCTTTCCTGCGGCTGAAATCCGGTCGCCATGGTTATTTCAGATTCCCTTTTCTTTTCATCTCTTCTTCGGTTTCCCTTTTTCCAAAGCCCCACTCTGCGGTCCTTAGCAACAGAGAGTGAGACTCCGCTAAGACTCTGGGTATTACAGGGTGCACGTGTGTGTGTGTGCGCGCGTGTGTTCCCTGTGTGTGTGTGTGTGTGTGTGTTTGTGTTCCCTGTGTGTGTGTGTGTGTGTGTGTGTGTGTGTGTGTGTGTGTGTGTGTGTGTGTGTGTGTGTGTGTGTGTGTGTGTGTGTGTGTGTGTGTGTGTGTGTGTGCGTGTGTACGTGTGTGTGCCCCTGTGTGTGTGTGCCCCTGTGTGTGTGTGTGTGTGTGTGTGTGTGTGTGTGTGTGTGTGTGTGTGTGTGTGTGTGTGTGTGTGTGTGTGTGTGTGTGTGTGTGTGTGTGTGTGTGTGCGCATGTGTGTGTGTGTGTGTGTGTGTGTGTGTGTGTGTGTGTGTGTGTGTGTGTGTGCGACAGCCAGTAAATGAACGCGACAGGTGAGTGATTTGGAGTGACCGTAAAATCCAGTGTGAGCGAGTACAGTACATAAAACAGTGTGTGTGTGTGTGTGTGTGTGTGTGTGTGTGTGTGTGTGTGTGTGTGGTGTGTGTGTGTGTGTGTGTGTGGTGTGTGTGTGTGTGTGTGTGTGTGTGTGTGCGTGCGTGCGTGCGTGTGTGCATGTGTGCATGTGCTCGGCTGAGGGATCAAGCACGCTTTTAATGTGTAGGATTTGGTGAATGGTGAAAGTGGTGCATGTTGGACTAGGAGATCTGGGCTCTCTCCGCGTTACGTAAGTATGCCCGCTGTCCAAACACAGCTGCTGGCGCCCTCCCCCTCAGCTGGCTCTGCTCTGCTGGCCCCTCCCCTCGGCCCCCCTCCCCCCCCTCACCCCTCCCCCCTC
>CM051021.1:7849382-7854382 GCA_027704905.1 Muraenolepis orangiensis | reverse complement strand
CCCCCGCCGAAGGCAGCCGGCGAACCAATCACAACGCCGGCCGCAGCCTTGGAAACGGCGTCACACAAGAGAGTGTGTGTTACACAAAAAAAACAAAACCGAGTACTGTACCACGGAAGACACCCAAGTACCTCCATGTGTACCCCCAATACCAATACTAAATATACTACCACCCCCGCCCCCCCCCCCCCCCCCCTCTCTCCCTCTCCCTCTCTCTCTCTCTCTCTCTCTCTCTCTCTCTCTCTCTCTCTCTCTCTCTCTCTCTCTCTCTCTCTCTCTCTCTCTCTCTCTCTCTCTCTCTCTCTGTGTCTCTTTGGGGTCACAACCACGCCGCCATGGATATAAGTAGTGTACGGTAGAATAGCGTGGTATGTACCTGTATATACGCCTGCGACATATAGCATACTTGAAGTGTACCGTGTGTGCTGAGGTTCTCTAAAAGAGGATTGGGGGGGGGGGGGGGGTTAGTTGTCAGGCCTGTGCGAGAACATCAAAGCCATATTTTAAGAGGACAAAAAGACACACAAAACACACACAAAAAACATATCACATTCATACCACCGTACGTGTGTTTGGGTTTCTCTCCTTGTGCATCCCTGTGTGTTTGTGTTGTCCTTAGTGCTTTTTGAGCAACAATTCGGGTAGCTCTTAGTGACACTTAAGAGTCCACTTTTTGAGACCACACATCCCCTCTTTCTCCTCCTCCTCCTCCTCCTCCTCCTCTCTCTCTCATCCTCTTCCTCCTCCTCTCTCTCCCCATCCTCCTCTTCTTCGCTAGGGCTTTCACGGTTGCTACGGTAAGGACCACACTGCGAAGGCGCACACAGCGAATACAATTTAATCAATTTCGTTCCACTCCATTCATGAATTGTGTAACAGAAGCACATATGTATAATATATCTCTATATATATATATCTTTATATATCTATATATATGTAACGTGAACCCTTTCGTTTTGAGCCTGAATGTGACCTATTGGGACTTTCCTGTCCTTTGCAGTGTGGCCAATCAGTGACCACCGTTGTATCAGGGATAGCATCAGCCAATCAGAGGGCTGCTCGGAGCCCCCATCCACCCCCACCGCGAAAACCAATCCAAACTCTTGTTGTCGTTTGCTCCGTTTATCTGTCATGAGGATCCTTATCGATGAGCTAGGTTTTTGTGTGTTTTTCTCGATGACATGTACTATTTAAAACGTGTGTATGATTTAACGTGTGCATATCTTAAAATCCTTAAAACTTGTGAACCCTTAAAAAAAAAATATGTTTTGGTTGTGTTTTTATTTCACCAGGAAGAAACTGTGTGTGTTACTGACCATGTGTGTGTATGTGTGTGTGTGTGTGTGTGTGTGTGTGTGTGTGTGTTTGACGATAGGATACAGTTGTGTGTTGGGATGGCAAGTCTTTAGAGGGGTGTTATGTTGGCCGACGGAGGAGGATGTTGTACGAACGGACACTTCCTTCCTGTACTGTGTTTTCTGCACTCAATAAAAACCTGCTGCATATTGCTTACAAAACGCTGCTCTCATGTGCACTCATTCACTGGGATATACAGCAAAGAGGACGTCTCTCTTTCTCTCTCTCTCTCTCTCTCTCTCTCTCTCTCTCTCTCTCTCCGTCTCTCTCTCTCTCTCTCTCTCACTCTCTCTCTCTCTCTCTCTCTCTCTCTCTCACTCTCTCTCTCTCTCTCTCTCTCTCTCTCTCTCTCTCTCTCTCTCTCTCTCTCTCTCTCTCTCTCTCTCTGTCTCTCCATCACTCTTTCGCTCTATCTTTCTGTCACTCTTAACTCTTTTACTCTTAATTTGTTCTAGTATCAACCATCCTTATAGGTTTTGGCCATAAAATAGTGGGGGCAGAATATAACCAGAAAGTTCACCCCCAAACGGATCACCTGACTCTCCTTCAAGTAAGGGTAAGAGCATTACGTTGTTCAGTGTACTTTTGACATGGTCGACAAGAGGTTAGAACACTTGAGAGAGAGAGAGAGAGAGAGAGAGAGAGAGAGAGAGAGAGAGGAGAGAGAGAGAGAGAGAGCGAGAGAGAGAGAGAGAGAGAGAGTAGCTGAGGGCAGACCGGACAGCTGCAGTGACGGCGCCTCTAGAGGTACAAAGTGGTATTACCAGACGGTACGAGCCTAGGAAAATATCCCGGCAACACAATACATCAAGGTTTTTGACTTAACGTCAAAAACTGTTATTTCTTCACAATCTGTTGATAATTGTAGTTTATTTTTGAATCTTTTAAACCAGGTCTGGTCTTCAACCAGGGGTTCGCGAGCCCCAGGGGATCTGCGGCAGTACTGCAGGGGGTCCGCAAACATGATTAATGCAGAAACCAATCCTTTCCATCACCTTACCCCCACGTTTCACCCTCATTTCACCTTCAAGTCTGTATTTTCTCCACAGGGAGGGTCCAGGTCATGGAGATAGATAGGCCCAAGCCTGATGCACTGATTTCAATGATGTCGACATGGCCTATTACTAAGCATCAAAGCTGGATATATTGAGACATTAACAAGACATTATGAATATATTATTAGGCCTAAAGGATTGGGATGAATTGACACAGCATTTTATTGAAAATAAAATGCCAATCGAAATATCGGTGTGGTTTTTAACTAAGTCACTTGTTCTGCAACAACCAATCTAGCCAATTATTTCCACGCAGAAATAATACTTTTTGCTTCCACTGTGAACTCAGAATTCATCCCCAAAAAAACAAGCCATCCATAATCCTACTCCCTGAGTGTAACCAGCATCATGAATGCATCATGGGAGTAGTCTGCCAAAGGTCCATCTAGTTTCCACCCACCAAGTTTACCTCAGAGCTCGGGAAAGAGTGATGATGGTCGTCTCCAAACGTGGGACGGACGCCTGCCTGTGGCAATGCTGATTCGATCCATTTCCCACCGGGGCCCCTCACAGCCAGATGACATGCTGGTACCTTGTGAAGGACAACCAGATGACATACTAGCACCCCCTGGCAAAACCAGGGGGTCATAACCAGATACTAGCCCCTTCTAGAGGACCCAGGGTTCATAACCAGATACCAGTCCCTCCTGGAGGAACCAGGGAGTTATCACCAGATACCAGCGCCACCTGGAGGAACCAGGGAGTCATGACCAGATACTAGCCCCTTCTAGAGGACCCAGGGGGTCATAACCAGATACCAACCCCTCCTGGAGGAACCAAGGGGTCATAACCAGATACCAGCACCTCCTGGAGGAACCAGGGGGTCATGACCAGATACTAGCCCCTCCTGGAGGAACTAGGGGGTCATAACCAGATACTAGCACCTCCTGGAAGAACCAGGGGGTCATAACCTGATACCAGCCCCTCCTGGAGGAACCAGGGGGTCATAACCAGGTACCAGCACCTCCTGGAGGAACCAGGGGGTCATAACCAGGTACCAGCACCTCCTGGAGGAACCAGGGGGTCATGACCAGATACTAGCCCCTTCTAGAGGACCCAGGGGGTCGTAACCAGATACTAGCCCCTTCTAGAGGACCCAGGGGGTCGTAACCAGATACTAGCCCCTTCTAGAGGACCCAGGGGGTCATAACCTGATTCTAGCACCTCCTGGAGGAACCCGGGGGTCATAACCAGGTACTAGCACCTCCTAGAGGAACCAGGGGTCATAACCAGATACTAGCCCCTTCTAGAGGACCCAGGGGGTCATAACCAGGTACTAGCACCTCCTGGAGGAACCAGGGTGTCATAACCAGATACTAGCCCCTTCTAGAGGACTCAGGGTCATAACCAGATACTAGCCTCTCCTGGAGGAACTAGGGGGTGATAACCAGATTACCAGCACCTCCTGGAGGACCTAGGGGGTCATGACCAGATACTAGCCCCTTCTAGAGGACCCAGGGGGTCATAACCAGATACTAGCTCCTCCTGGAGGACCTAGTTACTATCCCATCCTGGAGGAACCAGCGGGTCATAACCAGGTGACCCCGCTAGATACTAGCACCTCCTGAAGGATCACCACTGTCGAGGGGACAAAGTTGCTCCCAACATTCTTTGAATCCTCTAGCTCTAAACAATCCCATGCCCTGTCCAGAGGTTAGGGTGATTAGACTCCCAGCCGAAAGGTTCTCAATTCCGATCCCCCGATGTCAGCAGCCTTACCTGTAGGCATCCTATAGCAAGACCTGCTGCTTCATGACCTGTACCTGAACTCACTGGAAGTCCTTTGGAGTGTATTTGATTATATTTAGCAGACACTTTTATGCAAAGAGTTTAGAGGTGAATTCAGACACAGGCTAAAAGGACATCCGTGGGGTTCAAACCGAATACCGATACAGCCTGGGGATTGAAACACCCCAACACCGTGACACTATCCCACCAGAGGATCAGAATCATCCAGCCCAGTCTCCGCACTTAGCCAGGCCGATGGTTTTATTTAGACATGTTAAGCTCAACCTCAACACGACTCAGTGTAAATATCGCGCGGTGAGAGTAGTGGCACCAGGGGTACATCCATCATAGAGGAGTGGAGCGATCGGAGGCCCAATATCAACGCCCTGCCTCCTGGAGCTCGCCTGGAGGAACCGGCAGATGAATGAATGGAAAGATACTGGCGGTAAACACCGGGGGAAGCAGCCAGCCCCGAAACCACCACTCACACACCCTCTTCACGCGAAGCCCCCTGGGGTCAAATTATGGATCTCATCCTACGGGTGTGCTTTTGAATTGAATTGTTTTTGACGAGTGGAAATACTATTGATTGATGATGATTTAATAACTCCTTTTTATCCCTACCTAACAAAGAAACCCCCAATATGTCAATAAAATAAAATAAAATGCAGATACTGCACTCTGCTTTGAATGAATATATATATATGTATATATATATATATATATATATACATATATATATACAACAGTAGCTAGAGTTTTAATTCAGTTATCTGTATCTGTTTTTATTCAACATTAATATTGAATACTGTATACATACACACACACACACACACACACACACACACACACACACACACA
>CM051021.1:7821882-7844382 GCA_027704905.1 Muraenolepis orangiensis | reverse complement strand
CCTCCATCCACATCTCTCTCCTCCGTCTCCGTCTCCCCTCCACCCCCACCCCTCCGATCTCCTCACCTCCATCCACATCTCTCTCCTCCGTCTCCTCTCCACCCCCACCCCTCCCATCTCCTCACCTCCATCCACATCTCTCTCCTCCGTCTCCCCTCCACCCCTCCTCTCCCATCTCCTCACCTCCATCACCACTCCATCACCTCCTCCGTCTGAGGATTTTCAGGAGTTTCCCTTAAAAACGGACCCTAACCCTCACCCTATTCTCCTCCTCCTAATAATAATAATAATAATGCCGGCTTTTATATAGCGCTTTTATCCAAAGCGCTTTACAAGTCATGCCTCACATTCACCCATTCATACACCGACGGCGGAGTCAGCCATGCAAGGAGACACGTCAGCACGTCAGGAGCGGTTATGGTTAGGGTGTCTTGCTCAAGGACACATTGATAGTTTTTGCTAGGAGGAGCCGGGGGGATCGAACCAGCGACCTTTCGGTTGTGCTCCTCTTGACCTTTCGGTTGTCCTCCTCTTCCTCCTCCTCCCCAGGTGCCGTCGGCCCCCCGTCGGGCCCTCTCCTCTCGGAGGACCAGTTCATGTGCTCCATCTGCCTGGAGGTGTTCGTGGAGCCCGTGTCCACGCCGTGCGGCCACAGCTTCTGCAAGGCCTGCCTGCAGGGCTACTGGGACCACAGCAAGAAGTCCCTGTGCCCCATGTGCAAGAAGAACTACGCCAAGCGGCCCGAGCTCAGCGTCAACCGCGTGCTGGCCGAGATCTCCACCCAGTTCCTGGGGCTGAGCACGACCGATGGTGGAGGTGGAGCGGCAGGAGGAGGAGGAGTAGGAGTAGTAGGCGCACTCCGGGGGTCCACCCTCAACCTGAGCCCGGGGCCGACCGGGAGCCTAAGAGACATGGCATCTCCGGGGAGAGGAGGTGGGGCGGACAGTAACGGAGATTTTGCGCGGGAGGGCGAGGTGCCGTGTGACTCCTGCATCGGCCGCAAGGTGAAGGCCCTGAAGTCATGCCTGAACTGCCCCGGGTCCTACTGCGAGACCCACCTGCGCCAGCACAAGAAGGTGGGTCCCTCCATCGGTGTCCTGCCATGTGTGATTCACCTCAACACTGTCTATTGTACCGACTTTCCCCCCTTTTTCATTCAGCGGACGCTTTTAAAACACTTCCATGTTTGGAGCAGGTCGGTGTGAGGGTCCCGCATCGGGCTCGAACTCACGACCTTCGGCATGAGTGGCGACGCTCTAACATTGGGAGCTAAAACCCGCTGTCTCTAGCTTCATCGCTTTTTAGAACGTCATTTAAGTGTCATGGAGTGAGGTTTACCACCTGCTGGCATCCGTTACACAGGCACGGGGGGGCTGGGGGGCCTGGAATCGAACCCGGGACCTTTCGTTCACATCGAAGCCTTTCACGCTTCAGTGTATAGAGAGAGCCGAAAGATCACAGCGGGCGACCTTTTAATCCGCTTAGATGTTTTTTAAATTATTGACGCCTTGGTTATTGATCAACTGAAAGAAGGTGAGAACTCTTTAGTTTGACCTTTTTCATAGGTTGGCTCTGCATCCATAATGAACTATTCTATTCCAAAGTACCTTCATGTGTGTACATTTTAAGATGCATTCACACATGGAATTAGATGAGGATATGAGCTAATAGGAGCCCGATGTGGTTGTGAGAACATTGACGAAGCAATAGACCTCTGACTGGTCTCTACTCTTCCCAGGGGAGTGGAAATGCAACTCGATGTGTTGACTGAAGTACAGGCCTAGGAGTAAACATGGTTTCAGGTCGTCGTTCATCTGCAGGAGACTTTCTCCAACAACGCCCGGAGCAGGTTTTAGTTTAGTAGTTTAACGATGCGGAAACAAGCTGGATACCGACTGAATAAAGACACTGTTGTCTTGTTAACTTTTATAGCTGTTGCTACCACTGGTAGCATTCAAGTCACCAAAGAGAGGCGCTTTCTTCACAGGAGTTCAGCTTTAATAGCCATCTTTTCTCTTAAACCTCGAACGACCTCATAATTGTGTGTGTGTGTGTGTGTGTGTGTGTGTGTGTGTGTGTGTGTGTGTGTGTGTGTGTGTGTGTGTGTGTGTGTGTGTGTGTGTGTGTGTGTGTGTGTGTGTGTGTGTGTGTGTGTGTGTGTGTGTGTGTGTGTGTGTGTGGTGTGTGTGTGTGTGTGTGTGTGTGTGTGTGTGTGTGTGTGTGTGTGTGTGTGTGTGTGTGTGTGTGTGTGTGTGTGTGTGTGTGTGTGCAAAACTGAACATCCACAGTATGCAAGAATCCGATTATAGATTAGATGGGTCCACCTCATTCCTTTGGAACAGCAGCACACATTATGAGATTACACTACAACAGAACGAAACATAAGGACAAACGACCATACAATTAAAGCTGCCCTTTCTGTATTTATAAAGTTATATATATATATATATAATAATAGCATACAAGTACAGAATCACAAATGTAGCTTAACCCCTATTGGTTTAGCTCTCACGGTGTCTCTTTTCACATGTCTGTCTCTCTCTCCATGTCTGTCTCCGTCTACATGTCTCTCTCTGTCTGTCTCTCTCTCCTGTGTCTGTCTGTCTGTTTATCTATCTGTGTCTCACTCTACATCTGTCTGTATCTACATGTCTGTCTCTCTCTAAATGCCTGTCTCTCTCAACATGTCCGTCTCTCTCTACCCCCGTGTGCGTGTGCGTGTGCGTGTGCGTGTGTGTGTGCGTGTGCGTGTGTGTGTGTGTGTGTGTGCGTGTGTGTGTGTGTGTGTGTCCATCCAGGTGAAGACCATGACGTCTCACCGTCTGGTGGAGCCAACCTTCCACCTGGAGGAGAAGATCTGCAAGAAGCACCAGCGGCTGACGGAGCACTACTGTCGCACGGACCACGCCTGCGTCTGCTCCGCCTGCGCCGAAAGCGCGCACAAGTCGCACAAAATCGTGTCCGCCGACCGGGAGTACAAGAAGCAAATGGTAGAGTCAGGGGTCTCGCTAGCACAAAGCGCGCGTTTGTTTGCACCTGCTGTTTGATTAGCAATCACATGCGCATGTATTTAGCGCCATGTTTACCAATCTAATGAAGTCGTTTGGCGGCGGCAAAAATATGTAAATCATTTCCCGGACATTTTGTGGCAGGGACTAACACCTGACGTGATCAATTAAAAATGTTCTAAAATGTGACCATAAACACAGAAGACCATAAAAACATAGATCTTAACCTTTGTGAAAAATCTAAGAAAATAGAACAGTAAGAAGCTTTTCCCCCAATGTGTGAGTTTGCCTCGTATATCGGTCTCTCTCTCTCTCTCTCTCTCTCTCTCTCTCTCTCTCTCTCTCTCTCTCTCTCTCTCTCTCTCTCTCTCTCTCTCTCTCTCTCTCTCTCTCTCTCTCTCTCTCTCTCTCTCTCTCTCTCTCTCTCTCTCTCTCTCTCTCTCTCTCCTCTCTCTCTCTCTCTCTCTCTCTCTCTCTCTCTCTCTCTCTCTCTCTCTCTCTCTCTCTCTCTCTCTCTCTCTCTCTCTCTCTCTCTCTCTCTCTCTCTCTCTCTCTCTCTCTCTCTCTCTCTCTCTCTCTCTTTGTCTCTCACACATTGACTGGACATTTTATATGATTGAACAACGAAATAGGTGCCTTTTTGCTTTCCAACAAGCATGGGAAGGAAAGATACCACCCCGAAATAAAGACTCCGGTAAACGGAAGTTTAAAGTCTGGAGTAAAGTGACGATTTAGCCGCTTTGAAAACACGGTAAACGTCAGCGTAGTCCGAGGGAGAGGCGACACCCGTCGAGGTGTAATCAGGAGAACACATGTACGGCTCACATTTCAACCGCATGGCTCACACCTGATACAAACATCCTTCAGTTTCCACTCGCTTTGTTAACCAAAACACGGAAAAAACCCTGACTGTTTATGCAGATATATATATATATATATATATATATATATATATATATATATATATATATATAACATTTATTTATTTTTGCAGAGTTACTTGGCCAAGAGAAGGTCGGAGGTCAAGCATCTCATCAAGGAGAGGACCAAGAAACTGGAGGACATCAAGCAGTCCATCAAGGTCATCAAGGTGAGGTCAAGGGGTCACGACTGAGACCAAAAAGGCTGCTACGCCGCTAAGACTAAGCCAAACTAATTTTGAAACGAAACAAAGCAGAGTTTTGGAATTCTGCTTCTTTGAAGATGTGTGTGTGTGTGTGTGTGTGTGTGTGTGTGTGTGTGTGTGTGTGTGTGTGTGTGTGTGTGTGTGTGTGTGTGTGTGTGTGTGTGTGTGTGTGTGTGTGTGTGTGTGTGTGTGTGTGTGGTGTGTGTGTGTGTGTGTGTGTGTGTGTGTGTGTGTGTGTGTGTGTGTGTGTGTGTGTGTGTGTGTGTGTGTGTGTGTGTGTGTGTGTGCTGACGAGAGCCTGCCTGACTGGTGTGACGACTTTTGTAAACATCGCCCTGCCTCTCGCACACTGCCTGGGAAACCTTACCATTTAAAGGAGGAGGAGTCATTTAAAGAGGCTTTAATTTAAAGCCACACACAGGGGTTAGGGGGCGTCTTGCTCAAGGCTGCCTACAGGTTAGACTGTGGACATGATGGGGGGGGGGGAATCGAACCCAGAACCTTTTACCACTGGGAGGCAAGAACACTCCGCTGTCTAGACTGTCCCCACACTCACTATTCTGCAATGTTCTTGTTTTGTTTGTGTGTATAGCTCGGCAAAACATAAGGACTTAATTCATTAGAAAGTTTTATGTAAATTGTATTTGATCAATAATATAAATGGACATTGATCGCAATTTACTGACCTGTAACAGAATCGTAGTATTTACATCATGAAGGTCTAGGATTTGCATTTAAGCTCATTGGCGAGAGAGAGAAGAAAGAGAGAGCTATAGACAACAGAGGGCTTTCTTTACAAGTAACAACAGTGTATTGAATACATAATTCAATCATTGGCTTTTTGCTTTGCTTTCACATCAAATTTAGGCCATAGTATTTCATCCTCGGCGTGTCGCAGGGTTCAGAATATAACATTATGTCCCTGAAAATGCTTTGATCTTTGCTTTGAAATACTTCTGGGATTGAGTTACGAGGTGTGTGTGTGTGTGTGTGTGTGTGTGTGTGTGTGTGTGTGTGTGTGTGTGTGTGTGTGTGTGTGTGTGTGTGTGTGTGTGTGTGTGTGTGTGTGTGTGTGTGTGTGTGTGTGTGTGTGTGTGTGTGTGTGTGTGTGTGTGTGTGTGTGTGTGTGTGTGTGTGTGTGTGTGTGTGTGTGTGTGTGTGTGTGTGTGTGTGTGTGTGTGTGTGTGTGTGTGTGTGGAACCTGTCTGACTGGTGTGTGTGCGCGCATTTTTACACACATTCACACACTGTCTAGTCGTGAGATAATTAACGGGCCTCTATTGTATCACCAGACGTCGATTGGCCATCACAAGCCGTTTAAAAAATGGAGCCGTTAGTGACATCACAAGTGGGCTTACCCACCCTGATCTATCGGTCGGTCCATCCATCCGTACATCCGAGGGGTGGCCACTCCCACTCGTCATGTCACAAAAACAGACGCAGATTTTTGAAAATGTTTTGTGACGGTGGCCAATCAACGCCACAAGTGGAGGCTAAGATGGTGGCCCTTTAAAACGCTCTAAGACACGGAGGTCCAAGTTCTTCCTGTCTCAGGAGGGAGGGGGGGGGGGGGGGGAGGCAGTAAGACCGGCTGGACCCGTTCTACCAGCTGCATTCATCCAAGTCACAAACACCTCCTCCGCGCAGGCCAAGGTATTCTAACGCTAACGGGAACAACCCACGACTCAAAAGTACACCCAAACGTCCCACACAGGGGAGGAGGGGGAGAGAGAGGGAGAGGGTAGAGGTAGAGGTAGAGAGAGAGGTAGATAGAGAGAGGTAGAGGTAGAGAGAAGTAGAGGTAGAGAGAGAGGTAGAGAGAGAGGTAGAGGTAGAGGGAGGTAGAGGTAGAGAGAGAGGTAGAGAGAGAGGTAGAGAGAGAGGTAGAGGTAGAGGGAGGTAGAGGTAGAGAGAGGTAGAGGTAGAGGTAGAGGGAGGTAGAGGTAGAGGTAGAGAGAAGTAGAGGTAGAGAGAGAGGTAGAGAGAGAGGTAGAGGTAGAGGTACAGAGAGGTAGAGGTAGAGGGAGAGAGAGAAGCTAGACGTAAACAAAAAAAGGAGTTCTGTATGGCTCTATGAGAACATTATAAAACTAGAGGGCACTCCATAAAGCACATGCACCTTCGCCACACCAAAAAGTCCCCTTGACATTGAATCAACTGCCCCTTGAACCATTAGTAATCTAACCACCAGGTTTTGTCCAATTCCATACATGACTTTTTGAGTTGTCTCTGACTGTCTCAGACGGGGCTGAAAAACATAACCTCCTCTACAGTAATACTACACAATGCTTGCACAGTACGACTCAGACTTCCATCCGACCGAGAAAGACTTAGCCACCTCCCGACTCCTCTCCCGCCCGCAGACCAGCTCCCAGAAGGAGCTGGAGGACAGCTGGCAGGTGTACGCTGAGCTCCAGCGGCTGGTGGAGCAGAGCCAGGCGGAGCTGGTGGAGCTGATCGCCTCTAGGCAGCGCGAGGCGGAGCGCCACGCCCAGGAACTGGCCCGCGGCCTGGAGCACGAGCTGAGCGCGCTGCGGAGGAACAGCAACGAGCTGGACGCCTTCGCCCACACCCAGGACAGGATCGTCTTCCTGCAGGTACGCCACTTTGTGTCCCGGTTGTCTCAATGACAAATGCAGGGTGATGTCACTTGCCATGCTAATTGCTACGTCACGGGCCGTTACCCACATACTGCTCGCTGCTGTCCCTGTAGTTTGATTATAGCGTGCTGTTCTGGTCTCTCGCCTCTCTCTCTCTCTCTCTCTTTCTCTCTTTCTCTCTCACTCTATCTCTGTCACTCACTCACTCACTCACTCACTCTATCTCTCTCTCTCACTCTCCACCCCGCTAGTCACCATACCGCTATATGACCACATATGGTTAGGGTTAGCCATGTGTTGAATGCTTTATTTGTTATATTTTTTTTACAAAAATCTTTAAAAAGCATTTAAAGTGCCAGTAGTTCAGCAGCATCATGAATACAGTGCAGTACAGTGCACCATTGTTGTCCATCACTGATGCGGGATCCTTGTTCTCCATTGGTCAGATAATGGGGGGGGAAACTCAATGGTTTTTAGAACAAAAATGTTTTTCCTCTAGCACAACTGATGTGGGACAGAACTGCACATAGTGCACTGCACAAGTTGTTTCATAGTTGCTTAAATCCCCAGCGAAACAACACATAGCTGGTAGTAAACATTGTGTTTTATCAATATGAACTTCAGTTACTACTTTTGACATACTCAAATCTCATACAACCTCTCACTCACTCACTCACTCACTCACTCACTCACTCACTCACTCACTCACTCACTCACTCACTCACTCACTCACTCACTCTCACTCTATCTCTCTCTCACTCTCCACCCCGCTAGTCACCATACCGCTATATGACCACAGTCTGGTCGAGGTTAGGGTTAGCCTTCTGTTAGCCTACTACAGTCAATCATCTCCCCCGGCCCTTAAGTCAGTTAGGCCGCTCTACAGACTGCAGTCTGCATTGGTTCCAACCTACTGTACATGGGGGGTCTTTTTGTTCAGAACTTATCGGGGCTGCCCCCGCCGCTGGAGCCGCTAGACTGGTCGTCGGTGAGCGTCAGCACGGACCTGTACCTGGGGAACATCCGCTCGTCCGTCGGAGGACTTATCGACAAGTTCCAGGTGGAGCTTAAGAAGCTGTACGGAAAAGGTTGGTCAGGGAGCTCCTCTCAGCTGCAGTATGTCCGGGGATTACAATATCATTCAATAGGGCAAGGCAACAAAGACATTTACTTGAATACCTTGTTCTCTCTCTCTCTCTCTCTCTCTGTCTCTCTGTCTCTCTGTCTCTCTCTTTCGCCTTCAGAGCTCAGGAAGCTGCAGAACTATGCAAGTGAGTCACTGGCCATCTTTAACCTTTTCTATTTAATATATTCAAAGTTCAGTTGAGGTATTTGGGATTAAGAATGGTAAAGTCTTGATGAAAGGTTTGAACAGGTTGAGGCTGGTGTGGTTAAGGTTGGGTCTCTCTCCCTCCCTCCCTCCCTCCCTCCCTCCCAATCAGGCGAGGTGATCCTGGACCCAGGGACCGCCCAGAAGAGCCTGGTGCTGTCTGAGGACAGCCGCCAGGTGCGCTACGAGGAGAGGAAGTCGTCGCAGGTGGAGAGCGCCAAACGCTTCAGCCCGGCGCTCTTCGTGCTAGGCCGCGAGGGCCTGTCGTCCGGGCGCCACTACTGGGAGGTGGAGGTGGGCCGCAAGACGGCGTGGACGGTGGGCGTGGCCCGCGGCTCCGCCCGACGCAAGGGCGACATCAACCTCTCCCCCGAGGGCGGCTACTGGTGCCTGTGGCTGAAGAACGGCGAGATCAAGGCGCTGGCGTCCAGCCGCGTGCCGCTGATGGGGGCGGCGCAGCCCCCTAAGCTGGGCGTGTTCCTGGACTACGAGAGCGGCCAGGTGTCCTTCTACGACGTGAAGGCCCGCCTGCACCTCTACACCTTCGTGGACACCTTCAGCGACAGCCTCTACCCCATCTTCAGCCCCTGCCTCGTCAGCGAGGGCAAGAACTCCGCCCCCCTCGTTATCAGCCAAGTCAAACACACCTGAGGATCGACCGCCACCGCCGCCGCGTCCCGAAGTCAACCGACAAACGGAGGTCGAATTTCGACCTCCCAAAGTTAACCGACTCGTCTTTAACAAGATTAACTTGTATATAACTGCAATTTCTAAAATCAATGCTTTTTTTTATATTTGAGACAAAAGACAAAAATATGAAGGATAAGGAGAAAGTTGAACTGATTTAGCTAGACGTGCTAAGCTAATGGCTAGTAGAAGCTTGATTTGGGTGATGTATGTTGGCACTTTTTCTGTTAATCTGTAATTACATCATAGTAAACACGACTCATGTTAAATTATTAACCTGTACAAGAAGATAGGATTTTAAATGGGCTTGCCGGATAGGAGCAATAAGTTGTGCTTAACTTCAATTGTTGAGGTTTTTTCCAGGTTAAAATTCTGGCTTTTTTCGTCAACTTTTTATTAAATATATTTGTCATGTCAGTTTTTTTTTTTTTCTAATAAACACATTTATCAATAATATTTTGTCCCTTTGATGAGTAGGAACCAATTGCTTCAATTGTGATACTTTGAAAACTTTTAAATTCATTTCTATATTTATTTATTTATTCTGTTTGGAGATTGTGTAACAATCCATAATTTAAATATTTAAATCCATGGCAGAGAGAGAACGAAAAAGAGAATGGGGAAGAGTGAGAGGCAGAGACTGAACGTGTGTATAAAGTAGCATCAACGTGGGGAATTTACAATAAAACTAGTGCAGTCAAGTGTATTTAACGAGGTCCTTGTCGCAGTTACAGCACACACAAGTACATAAGGTTGGTCATATTCAATGACCTTATAGAACCATTTGTTATGAGCATTTTCAAGATTAGGGCACTAACGTGTTAGTTACGTAGTGCTCAGCTGTGTGTTTTCAAATAACTTTCAAATAATAACTGTTTAAAACTCAATCTATGTATTTTTATCGATCCTTATTAAGCGACACACCATGCATTGGGACTTGACGTCAACATTTATAATCCGACTGTAACTGAGAAGCAGTGACAGTGTGTGGCCACTGGAGGGCACCAGATTCATCCTTAATTACCCCAGTCTGAAACTCCGTCTAAATCTGCACACACAATTACAACAATGTCATTCAGATTCAACAATCTGTACTCCAACTGTAATTCCATGCGTAGCGTTAGGGTCTACCATATGGATCTATTTAATTATATATATTTTTGTGATCCAACAAAACCTAAACAAGTAACATTGCTATCCTTTGTCAACATGAGAATAACGTAGGGAAACTGAGCTTGTTCTGCTTCCATTGGTGTAAACTTGTGATAAACAGCAGTGGAGATGAGAGATGACGGCACAGAGATAATGATTATGTTCACCAGAAGGGTTAAAGAGGATCCCCCAGAGGGCTGCAGGGGTATATTTGTATCTGGGGTAAAACTAAAGGGAGGGAGGGGGTATATTTTGGGTCCTGTGTGTGTGTGTGTGTACGTGCGTGCGTGTGTGTGATTAGTCATCTGTGTGTATGTGTGTGTGTGTGTGTGTGTGTGTGTGGTTGTCTGTGTGTGTGTGCCTGTGTGTGTGTGTGTGTGGTTGTCTGTGTGTGTGTGCCTGTGTGTGTGTGTGTGTGTGTGTGTGTGTGTGTGTGTGTGTGTGTGTGTGTGTGTGTGTGTGTGTGTGTCAGTAGTGTCGTGTGTCACAGTGTCCAGCAGAGATCTCGAAGCAGCTGCTCCCAGGTTAGCCTCTCTCTCTCTCTCTCTCTCTTTCACTCTTTCTCTCCGTTTCTCTTCTATTTCCTCCTCTCCTGCACCCCTTCACACATTTAACACATTTAACACATTTAACACTCTTTAGCAGTTAAAAGTCTACACCATTAGTATGTTCTTCTTGTTGTTGCTGCTAATTGAAGTGGTAGACTTGTGCTGATTGGTTAAGACTTGATTGGGAAGGAGTCTGCATGGTTTCTGCTTTTCTCTGCTTGCAGCATGACATCTCTCTCTCTCTCCCTCGCCCTCTCTCTGTCTCTCTCTCTCTCTCTCTCTCTCTCTCTCTCTTTCTCTCTCTCTCTCTCTCTCATCAATATCTCGATCTTCCTCTGATTAAACGTTGGCGGTTGAAAGACCTTTCAAGAGTATTCGAGTATTCGAAAGTCCAAAGTTGGACGTTGTTCGGATGGAGGAAAAATATGGGCTGACTTCCAATGGCGCACTTTTATTTAGACCGTCACGTAAAGCCATGTGCTTCTCTCCTATATTTATAATCTCTCTCCCTATGGCTCTCTCTCTCTCTCTCTCTCTCTCTCTCCCTCTCCCTCTCTCTCTCCCTCAATCGCCCTCTTGTCATTATATTCTAAAGCAAGTTATTAGCGCCTATGCTAATCTTCCTAGCTTAACATATTTAGCCTGACAGCTAGGACGGCTGCACCCCGATCCAACTTATCTATTTATAAAGCCCAGGACAACATCCTACTTCGTGTCTCAAGGAGCAGCGAGCATGTTTTAAAGTGGGAGTGCTGAAGTTAAAGTTGACAAATAATCAAATAATAAGAGAAGACCTCGACATTTATCCTCATATTTATGTGTCCATAGAACAGTTTATTTATGTTTACTGTGCAATTATGAGATAACTAACATATTGGCTACTGCTACAACTACTATACCATAGCTAGTGATATATATATAAATATATATATATATATATACTGTATATATATATATCCCATAATAGTATTGTGAAGCGACCTGTGATTAAGGGCTACACAAACACAACTTACTGACTTGACCTCAAATTATAATGACCCACAATGCTTTGCTGCAGCGCTGTCTAACCCCACTGCCCAAGTCTCCTGTGATGATACTTCTACTCCATTTGTGATCAGGGGTTACACAAATACAATTGATTCATTTTTTTGTAAGGAAAACCCGTCACGCTTGACCATTTTGTAACATGATGCCTAACCCTCCCCGTCATCCCCATCCTAAACTGACGTGGTATCGCAGCAGGTCTCGATGCCGCCGCCCCCCTCCCCCCAGGTGGCTAGCTTGTTGCTGAGTATGACCCTGCCTCTCCGCCGCGCAGGAATGGCCTCCGCCTCCGCCAACGCCACGGGCAACCTGTCGGAGGAGCAGGTGCACTGTTCCATCTGCCTGGACGTCTTCACCAACCCCGTGTCCATCCCCTGCGGACACAACTTCTGCCAGAGTTGCATTCTGGGATACTGGCGCACCAGCCCCTCGTACCAGTGCCCCATGTGCAAGAAGAGCTTCCTCAAGCGGCCCGACCTCAGCGTCAACACTGTGCTGCGGGAGATCGCCCAGCAGTTCAAGGAGATCCGCGTGAGGAGCGTCGAGAGGATGAGGTGCGAGGAGCAGGAGGAGGTGGAGGAGGCGGTGCGGGAGAAGAAGGAGGAGAAGGACGACGACGGGGAGGAGCAGGAGGCGAAGGAGAAGAGGTGGACGACGGAGAGGAGGAGGAAGGGTGGGGACGAGGAGCAGCTCCTGCAGGAGGACAAGCGGCAGCAGCTGGTGGTGGAGCTGAAGGAGCGGCAGGAGGAGGAGAGGCGGCGGCGGGAGGAGAAGGAGAGGAAACCCTCCGCGGGGCTGCAGGACGAACTGCCCCCGCTGGTCCCTCCCTCCTCCTCCTCCTCCACCTCCACCTCCTCCGGCCTGAAACCCTCCCCTCCAACCACGCCTGGAGCATCGCCTCCCCAAGCCACGCCGCCCAACACCCCCCAACGCCCTCCTCAGCCGGCGCTCCGCAGAACCTCCTCGACCCCGCCTTCGCCCCAAACCCAGGCTCCTCCCACCCCTCCCTCCGCCACCGCCGCCGCCGCCGCCGCTGCCGCCGCCTTCGCGCCCTGGGTGGCCGAGGAGGTGCTCTGCGACGTGTGCCTGGGCGAGGACCGCCCCGCCGCCGCCAAGTCCTGCCTGGTGTGTCTGACGTCTTACTGCGAGGAACACCTCCGCTCGCACACCGCCCGCTTCACCAAACATAAGCTGATGGCGCCCGTGGCCAACATGGCGGAGCGCATGTGCCCCAAGCACGAGCGGCTCCTGGAGCTGTTCTGCAAGAAGGAGCAGATATGTGTGTGCGTGCTGTGCACCGAGACGGACCACCGGTCCCACTACACCGTGCCCGTGGAACGGGAGTGGATGGACAAAAAGGTGGGGGGGGGGGGAAACACTTAGTTATACATTTTTCAAATTTTTCCAAAAAATGTTATTGTTTTATTTTTTACAATATATATTAGTTACATTTTTTTTGTTACATATTAGTTTCATTTTTGTTAAATTTTTGTTTCATCATTTGTTTAATTGTTGTTACATATTGGTTACACTTTTTAGTTATATAAATTTCCTATTTGTTTGTTACATTTTAGTTACATTTAAGTTACATTTGTTTCATTTTTACTTACATATTAGTTGCATTTTTGTTTCATTTTAGTTATATTATAGTATCTATTTGTTCCGTCACATTTAAGTGGCACGTAAGTAACATTTTAGTTACATCTTTAGTTACATTTTATAGCCATATTAGCCTAATCTCACTTCTAGGATTAATAACTTGTGGTCAAATTGCGCCCCCTGCAGGCGCAGCTGAAGAGAGCGGAGATTGACGTTCAGCAGATGATCCACGAGAGGCTGAAGAAAGTGGAGGAGATCAAACAAGCGGTGGACCTCTACAAAGTGAGTCTTCACCGAAGTTAGAAAAACAAACCGACAAAGTCAGATAGTGTTTTATGAAATATATTCATTCTTGTTATGTTATATTTTTTTGTAATATTTTAGAATTTGACTTATCTGTACGTGTATTGCTGGTAAAATTGTTGATGAAATATACCAAAAATGTTGAATATTTAAACATGGCTTGATAACGGCCAAAGGAAAAAAAAAAAATAATAATTAGCTAAACAACCAACAAAACCGACAAACGACTAAATGAATCATGAGATCGATCGATGGATATTTCCCCTTCACGCAAATGTCCGGCAGGCCAGCGCGGCGAGGGAGGTGGAGGAGAGCGCGGCGGTGTTCGCGGAGCTAGTGCGCACCATCCAGCGGTCGCAGGCGGAGCTGGTGCGGACCATCGAGGAGCGGCGTGGCCACGCGGAGCGCCGCGCCCGGAGCCTGCTGGTCGACCTGGAGCAGGAGATCGCAGAGCTCCAGAGACGCAACGCGGACCTGGAGAACCTCGGCCGCACCGACCACATCCACTTCCTGCAGGTGAACTGGTTCGGTTGGTTATAATGGCGTGTATTATTGACGGAGAATGTATGCTAACTTCCCGAAATGTACTTATTTTGTCCGAGGTACTGCCAGTCTCACATCTAGATTTGATTGACAAGTTAAAATCACTCTATTAACTATTCGATTTAATAGGGGCGGCACTCAGAGGGGCATGTGCCACCCCAGCCCTCCACCTGGACACCCCCCTGATCCAAAGCCACTTGTGTTCAGATAACAGCCAACACACACACACACACACACACACACATCATTTATATAATCATTTTAAATAATAAGATGAAGCTACAATAAATCAGTACACGCACAGAAGGAATAACGATGGATCATGTACAATTGGGGCCTTGAATCTTTAAATAAAGTCTCTAACTTTATTTGTACTGAAAGTGGTGATACCAATAAAGTTTTTTGTTCCTCTCTAGAGTTTTCCAGCATTCAGCGCGTCTCCTATTGTGAAGGACTGGTCTGGTACCAGCGTTCCCATGGACACCAGCGTTGGAACCATCCGCAGGGCGGTCGCTAAGCTACAGGCCGTGCTCAACGCAGAGATAGACAAGCTGGCGGACAGTGGTACGTCTGTCTGTCTGTGTGACTGTCTGTCTGTCTGTGTGTGTGTGACTGTCTATCTGTCTGTCTGTGTGTGTGACTGTCTGTCTGTATGTGTGTGACTGTCTGTGTGTGTGACTGTCTGTCTGTGTGTGACTGTCTGTCTGTCTGTCTGTGTGTGACTGTCTGTCTGTCTGTGTGTGTGACTGTCTGTCTGTCTGTCTGTGTGTGTGACTGTCTGTCTGTCTGTGTGTGTGACTGTCTGTCTGTCTGTCTGTCTGTGTGTGTGACTGTCTGTCTGTCTGTGTGTGTGACTGTCTGTCTGTCTGTCTGTCTGTGTGTGTGACTGTCTGTGTGTGTGTGACTGTCTGTCTGTCTGTGTGTGTGACTGTCTGTCTGTCTGTGTGTGTGTGACTGTCTGTCTGTCTGTGTGTGTGACTGTCTGTCTGTCTGTGTGTGTGTGAGACTGTCTGTCTGTCTGTCTCTGTTGATATCATGAAAATTCCTCTTTTCTGAGAATAATAATTCTGTCCTTTTTTGCAGAGATCAAGAAGGTTTTGAAACACACAGGTGAGTTTCTCAAACATACATCTCGGTGTAAGGTGTTTCCTAAACGTTTATCACTTTTAATTAAAGCAGTGTAGCATGTTTTAATTGTTATTATAGTTTTTTTTATTTACTTCAATTTTTTTTACTAAAGTCATTGTGAATAATATAGTTTGGGTTGAAGTTTTAACCTTCTGTCCATTCTTCGGTTGTGACCCCCCCCCCCCCCCCTACCAAGCCGACCTGACCCTGGACCCGGACTCCGCCAACCCCTGGCTCCAGCTGTCCCAGGACCGCCGGCAGGTGCGTCACCTGGGGGCGTGGCAGGACCTGCCGGACACGCCGCAGCGCTTCGACACGGTGGTCATCGTGCTTGGCCGCCAGGGCTTCGCCGCCGGACGCCACTACTGGGAGGTGACGGTGGGCGAGAAGGACGACTGGTACCTGGGCGTGGCCCGGTCCTCCGTCAACCGGAAGGGCCGCATCGCCGTCAGCACCGCCCAGGGTTACTGGGCGCTGGCCATGAAGAAGGGCCAGGGGTACCGCGCTTCCACCGCCCCGCCCTCCCCGCTGGCCCTGGAGCCCGGGCCCAAGCGCCTGGGCGTGTACCTGGACTGCGAGGAGGGCCAGGTGTCCTTCTACGACGCCAAGGCCCGCAAGCACATTTACACCTTCTGGGACACCTTCGGGGAGAAGGTGTTCCCCTTCTTCTACCTGTACTGCTGCGACAAGGCCTCCGACACCATGGTGATCTGCCCGGCCAATCACAAGGCGGCCCTCAAACACACCTGAGGTCGTACAATGTGGCGGGAAAAACGGATGGTTTCATGTGTTATTTAAAAAAAAAAAAAGACTATGTTTCTGATCTTCTGATGTCTGTGTATAGTTGCGGTAGTGTGTTCAGAAAGAGATACGTTTCACTTATGATTGACCTTTTCCTGCCTTAAAAGCCTAACACGTATAACGAAAATAACTAGTTCAAAGTGATGGGGGTCCATTTTGTTCTTGATAAGCGACATACTAATTTGGCATCAATTTCACCATTTTTAGAGAATTACGATGTTATATTTATGAAAATAAAATTGTAAATGTTTTGACTTTATTAACAAATATGTTAGGGTGTATTTTAGACTCTGTTATAGTTTAATTTCGCCAACGCTGTTAAGGTGATTCGTCTTTTCAGCAGTAAGTCTCATGTTGAAGAGTCTACTGTCATTTTGGAGAAAAAACAAACGTGAGAGTCTGTCTCTGAAACGAGTGTCGTCTTGTCTGCCAGCCCTGTGGCCATAACACATTTTCCTGCGTTACTCATAGCTTAATTGACCTTCCGAGATAAATAGTGTCATCTTATGACATAACTATTATGGGTTGCTTCCCCCCTGCCGCTGTTTTTACGAGTTCTATAGAAACGACGATTATTTCAAGACGGAGGAGAGATTGAGTCATTCATCATTACAAAATAAAAATAATACTATTGGCTCATGTGAAGTTTGGGTTCATTTTAAAGGTCACCTGTCAGGTGAGGGCGGGAACGTTCATGTCTTGGGTGTCATTCCTCTAACACGTGTCAGCAGACGTGCGTTTGGCTAACAACCTTATCGGGAAATCATAATAAGTGGGAGCGCATGCACACATTCGGACCAAAACAAACATTTCCCCGCTGCCACCTCCACTTCCTGTTCCTGAATCATAGGGGGCGTGGTCTACCAACGACAGACAGCAGGTCTCACGCTGATGTGACGGAAAACCCTTTTTCTGCTGTGGCTCACAGCCTCACGCACACACACGCACGCACACACACACACACACGCACGCACGCACGCACACGCACACAGCCTCACGCACACACACACACACGCACGCACGCACGCACGCACCGCACACAGCCTCACGCACACACACACACACCACACAGACACACACACACACCACACACACACACACACACACACACACACACACACACACACACACACACACACACACACACACACACACACACACACACACACACACACACACACACAGGTGAACACTATATATAGAACACTATGTATGACACTATTCCCTATTCTGGGAACAGGTGAGGCAGGAAAGTTGGGGAAATTGTTATTCACCATAAATCTATCACGAGGCTCAGCAGTGTAAACAAGCTGAGTACACATCCAAAGTTTACTTTCGCTTTTGAGGGGACTTCTTTTCAACCCTAAATCTCATATGTTGAGGAGAGCCTATTGTCATTTTGAAAAACATTTTAATTTTCTATTCCCAAACGTGACGTGACTAAACTACTAATTAAAATCCCCATAAACTCCCAAGATGTTTTTGGTTCATGACGCAGTCACTCCAGTCTGTAGGTAATCTTATCTTAAAAATATTATAGGATTGCATTTTGTTTCATCTGACCTGATCCAAGAGTACCAACGCCAGGTCAAGGGGTCGTAGGCGACATGACTGACCCTTGAACGGCGACACGGTGTCTAAACAGGAGATATCTCTAATGTAATCTAATCTACTGGAGAATAAAGCAACAAGCGACACAACATCCCTTCACTTTTTCCCGCTCCGTCGCTCGTCCTTAACGCTTCAGTTTTATAGTCTAAAAAAACAAACTGAAACTGCTTTGGATCAGGAATGAAGCAGGCGTGGGAATAACATACACAACGTAGAGAGGGTAGACCGTCAGATAACCGTCAGAGTACCTTGAACCCCCGCCCATCTGATTATGTTGTTATGTATCTCGTTATGCCTCCAGGTGTATCAGCCACCTGGGAAGCAGCTATATCAATAAAAAAAAGAACACTTCATACAGAACAGTTAAACTTTGCCCTTAGGCGGGCGTGTCCACAGCCTTCACGCAGACGACAAGCGGCACCAGTTTACACTTCAGGATTCGCAGCGTTCGTGCTGTCACTCCCAAAAGGTGCGTACAGTACTTCTTAATGAAATACGGTCATTTGTGTCATTCTAATGTCTTATTTTGATTTGGCGTATGTATGTGCTGGAATGTGTGTGTGTGTGTGTGTGTGTGTGTGTGTGTGTGAGTGTGTGTGTTGGCTGTAGGTGTTTTTAAATCAAGAGCACCTGTTTGCTGCTGCTAAATATAGTTTCATGAAAGGTCTAACAGACTGTAGCTTATGTTACCCCCCCATCTGTTTGTGGCTTCTGTTCTGTACTGTATTTTTATCCAGAATTCTCATGGATAAAACAACTTCCTGTATCTCCTCTCAACAACTCAGGGAAACAGGGAAACACTGAATAGCAATATTTTTTAAAGATGTTATATATTTATTATTTAGATTTGTGTATATGTTAATTATTGTCTTTCTTTATTGTATCTTCTCTGGCGTCTTGGGTGTTGATTCATGTTGTGGAGCAGCAAAAAGTTGGGCAAAAGCTAAACAAGAATCACTAGACATGTCTTAATCATAGATTAGATTAGACTAGATTAGATTCTAATTTATTGTCATTGTACAGCACAAGTACAGTACAGCGAAAATAATTGAATACACCGTCAGCCAGTGATTAAAGTTAACCACTGGTTAACTGCACGTTGACCACTGAACACCCTTTGAACAACCCAGTTTAACCATGCGTTAAAAGTAAACCACTGATTAGCTGATTTAACGACTGGTTAAGAGTTAAACACCCTTTGAATAACCGGCCCCTGGTACCTAACTGCTGCATCCCACCCTCTCTCATCCTCTCTCTCTCCCTAACAAACCATCTCTCTCTCTCTCGCCCTCTCTCTCTCCCTCCCTATCTCCCATCTCTCTCTGGGACGTTGATGTCCCCGTGGTCCCCAGGCATGTCTGAGGTACCTGAGGACTGCTGTATCTGTCTGGATGTCCTCACCCGGCCCGCTGCCCTCCCCTGTGGCCACGCCTTCTGCCTGGCCTGCATCGGGGAGTACTGGAGGCTCAGTGACGGACACTGGCAGTGCCCCTTGTGCAAGGCACACTTCCCCGTCCGGCCCGACCTGCGACCACCGCCACCGCCGCAGCCGCCGCAGCACCGCCCCTGTCCTGTTCCCCCCACAGACGGCGGCGCGACCCTCGCCTTAGCGGCCGGTGAGGTTCCCTGCGACGTGTGTTCGGCCGCCACCGCCACCACGTCCTGCCTGGCGTGCCTGGCGTCGTACTGCCCGCTGCACCTGGAGCCGCACTACCGCCGGCCGGAGCTCTGGCGCCATCCTCTGGTGGCCGTGGGGAAGAATGCGGAGGAGGGCGGCGCCGTGTGCCGGCTCCACGGGAGGCCCGCGGACCGCTTCTGCCGAAGCGACCGCACCTGCGTGTGCGCGCTGTGCGCCAACGGCGAGCACCGGGGCCATCGCATCGTATCCATCTCCAAGGAGGCGGCCAGAGCCAAGGTCGGGTGGCAACCGCGGCAAAATCACAGAGACGTGGATCTTAGTAGGATCTTAGTGGCCAAGTACTCTATTTGTCCATGAGCTGTGGTGCAATATAGAGGAAACCGAGAGAGAGACATAGGACAGTGAGATGAATACATTAATAACAAATAACCAATTATAAATTCACAGAAACAACAAATTAGCCGTTGTGTATTTTTAGCACTCTTAGGGAGTCTATTGAAAATATATTTCAATGTCTAAATATTTAATAATTCTTTCCACAGGCTAAGCTCAAACGGCGGCTGCTGAAACTCACACAGACGATCCAGGAGAAGGTGCCGCTAGCCGAGAGCACTACGACCACCACGACCACCAGGTCCGCCACGCTCCGCCCCGCAGTCAGAGCGGGAGGGGGAGACGACCGGGGCCAAGCCCAGGGTCAGGTGGTCAAAGACCTGGGCCGGGAGATCCTGGACCTCCAGCAGAGGAAGGCACACCTGGAGGAACTTTATCAAACCACGGATCCTCTCGGCTTTCTACTGGTCCGCTTACACACACACACACACACACACACACACACACACACACACACACACACACACACCACACACACACACACACACACACACACACACACACACACACACACACACACACAGTGGCATAGCGGAGGCCCCCGCAACCCCTGCGTTGCGGGGGAGCCCCGGAGCTTAGGAGGCCCCCGCCCCCACTGTAGGCTATCCTAGATTTCGTAACGGGAACAGGGCGCAGAGGGCGGGCCCCCCCCCCCCCCTCCCTGCTATGTTGGCACCTGGGCTGGACTGGCCATCTGGTATACCAGCCGGCACGAACGCGACAACCCCCCCCCCCCCCGTTGGACTTCACGATCGCGACAACACCCCCCCCCCACCCCTCGTTGAACTTCACGATCTTGGCAACACCCCCCCCCCCCCCCGTTGGACTTCACGATCGCGACAACACCCCCCCCCCACCCCCCGTTGGACTTCACGATCGCGACAACACCCCCCCCCACCCCCCGTTGGACTTCACGATCGCGACAACACCCCCCCCCCACCCCCCGTTGGACTTCACGATCGCGACAACACCGTACAACAGTGTACACATGAGTTCCTACTGACCTATACTGTTTACAAAAGATGCCTGAAAAAATAAACATTTAAGAAAGTGGCCGCGATGTCTATCCCATGTCACTCTATTATTGATTTAGGGGAGGGGGCGGGGCCCCATGGTCCGACCTGCGGGGGGAGCCCGGAAATATTGCGCAACGCCACTGCACACACACACACACACACACACACACACACACACACACACACACACACACACACACACACACACACACACACACACACACACACACACACACACACACACACACACACACACACACACACACACTTTCCACTTCCCAGGAAATCACAGTTCTGTAACAAACTTGCTTCCCCGTTTCTTTTCACAGAAATTTCTACACATGCATCGTAGTTACGAGGAAACCTGTGAAGAAGATGACTCAAGAGAAGGGAGCTAATTTGATTAGCCTCGAATAGCCTTGTTGCGATCAAAGGACAGCTCGTGTTTTTAAACTATGTTTTTATGTCGTGTTCTAATGTGTGTTTGTATATACTACATTTTTTTGTTTAGCAGATAATTTATGTTTGAGTTTGTGTTCTTCATGTAATCCCTTAAAAGAAAATGTATGTCTGATAGTTTGGGGGGGAATTGTAATGTTTCAGTGTCAGGCCTATGATATTTAAAGTATTCATATTTTTTAATATTAGATATGTTTTTAAGTTATCCCAATAGAGGGGTTTCCTGTGTGCACAGCCATGAGGCAATACACCATGGAGTTCTTACCATGAACGACTGTGGTCACATTAGCGACATCAGTATTATAGTTATATATAGACGATAGTTATCAACTTATAAACGGTATCGTATCGTTGTCGGTCTGTTGTTTTTCGCTTTTTCTGCCAACTCTTTTTCAGCAAAGGCAGCTTAACACTGGCGATCAGTGGCGGCTGGCCCATAGGGGGCGATGGGGCGCCGCCCCCCCTAAACCACACGCACAAACATTATTAACATTATTAATAAGAAAAAATAAGAAAAAAAATTAAAAAACTATATAAATTGTCAATATGTGTGTGTTTAAAATATGGAATGCACCCAGAAATATGTGTAAAATATGATTTTAAAATAATTTGCGCAACATAATATGCTTTTCCTAGTACACATATGCCTAGTACACTGTATGACGATGAGGGGGGCTGTAGAGAAATAGCCCCACGGAGGCGGGTCTCTAGCAGTTTAGCCAATTGCTGATTCAAGATATAAACGAGTGACATACAATGTAGCCAATCAGCGCCCTCCAAACGTCTTGGGGGGGCTGTTTCAGAACAGCCCCCCCGGAAGACAATGCTATGAAGCTAGCCACGCTAGGCAGAGTGAACATTGCTACGCAGCTGGACGACGGCCACAGGATTGAAGAAGCACAATGAGGAGGTGGACAAAAACACATCCTGTCTAAAATAATAGACTGTGTGAAGTTCTGTGGTGCCTTTGAGCTGGCCATGATGAAAGTGATGGACAGAAGGGCGACATTTCAATACAAAAAGTAATTGTATATAATGTAATTAACAATATTGTGACGCTTTAGCGGTGGTAGCCAGCTTGATACAGAAGACTGAGACAATGTTCTTATTTGATAGCCAAACTGGCCCAGATTTATTCCCTGCCGCAGCTCACAACTAACCCGGGGGTTGAAATGTCCACTCTTCAAAACAATAAACCAGGGTGGCAAGCCCAAAACGATATTCCTCCAACGCAAATAGTCTGTGTCTCTTTCTCCCCACCTACTCCACCCCGTCTCACCACACCCCCCTTTCCTCTCCTCCCAATCCCGTTCCCGTTCCCGTTCCCGTTCCAACTCTCGCGTGACTCTCTCACTCCCGTTCCCACGCAACCTGTTCCCCCTAGCGCTCGCAGCCAATGACCCTCTATAGTGGACACTTCCCCTCAAACACATGCAGGTAAACAAACACACACATACAACACCCAATGAACTCCCAAACCCCCTTTGTCCTGGAGGGAGACCCATGGTCGGCC
>CM051021.1:7815237-7820882 GCA_027704905.1 Muraenolepis orangiensis | reverse complement strand
CCTAAACCCTCGAAGGCCCCCTTTGGGATGCGCAGACAAAGGGCACAAGTCTGCAAATAGTTTTTTTAAGCTAAGTGGCCGTCTTTTTCGTTGTTTCTGATTAAACCCATACAGTTGGCAACATTATAATTTTTTTTACTCCTTTAGACTTATTCGGAGCCATCAGAAGACAACAACATAACGGAGATCGCACTCGATGTCTCCGTCTGCTTCGGCACCTTCCGAAGTATCGTACAAAACATGCTGGATGACATTCACGACAAATTGGAACGAGTGACTCCTATCGGTAAGAAAGTCTAGCCGATATTACCTGGGAGAAGTGATACACTGTAGCTGTGAATTGAGAGGTGAATTTAATTCTTCCCGATTTCCCTACACAGAACTACAGAGGATCCTAAAGTTTGCAGGTAACTTGTCCTTTTAAAAAACAAACAAACGTTGTTTGCTGGGTTATTTTCCAGTTCAAGATTTAAGGAGCGAAAGTTGAATAAAGAATGTGTTTTCTAAAGAACATTACCATGTTCATAAAACCAATTAAATAACCAACTGTAATTCATTAATTAACAGTGGACGTGAAGCTGGACCCGAGCACGGCTCACCGGCGCTTGATTGTGTCTGCCGACGGCAAGGAGGTCCACGATGGCGGCATATGTCAGGAAGTACCCGACGGCCCCCAGCGGTATGACCTCTTCGCTAGCGTTCTGGGTCAGAACCCGTTGACCTCCGGCAAGGCCTACTGGCAGGTGGCCGTGGGCGACAAGGTGGGGTGGGATCTGGGCGTGGCGTCGGTGGACTCCATGTGCAAAGGGAAGCTGGTGTTCGAGCCCGACACGCGCTACTGGGTCATCGTGCATTACGACCAGCAGGAGTACGCCGCCATGACGGCTCCGCCCCGACACCTTACCCTCAAAGCCAAGCCCAGGATGGTGGGCGTCTTCCTGGACTACCAGGAGGGCCTGGTCTCCTTCTACGACCTGACGTCTTCCTCGCACATCTTCTCATTCACCGCCTGTGTATTCAGCGGCGAGCTCCGCCCCTATTTCAGTCCCCATACCGCGGAGGGCGGAGATAACGCCGAGCCTCTGGTCATCTCTGCTGTGTAGGACCAGTAGACGGACATGTAGCACTGTGTTAAGTGTGTGTACTACCAAATATATATTTATGAAATCTATGAAATACACATCTATGGTTCGTAGGTTGCGGTTTGATATATATATTTCATCCAATATGCATGTACACGCGTGACGCGCGTGATTAGTATGTTTGAAGACCGAAAACTAGAAAACTGTAAAGATGAACCATAACCATAGGGAAATGTCTAAAACGATCACTATGGTAACGGTGATGACAATGTGTTGCTTAAGTGTATTTGTTGGGTTTCAGCAGGACGAAGTTTGGGGACCTTTCTGAAGCCATGTCAACTTGCCTTAATAATCATCATAATGCCTTAATGTCTTGTCTTCAATATACAATAGAAGATTGCACATCTTAAATATGCGATACACAAGTCACTTCTTCAACTGATGCAGTTTTTCTTTGTCTGACATCAATATAAACCTTACGTTTAAACATTTCCGTAAATGGTTCACTATGTAGTACTACTACTATACTACTTTTATGTATGGTTCGGTATATTAGTTTATAAATATTTTATTTTATTTAAAATAAATATCAATGATAATAAATCATGTGTTATCTTCTTTGTCAACGCCCACATGACATGAGCATGTTATGTTAGCCTTCGGCCATGCAGCAGTCATTTCAAGCAACAAACGACAATCAGTTGATTTTTTAAATATTTTTTTATCCAAGTGAAATATCATCTTAAAATAATCGTCAATTTATTCCGGGATTTTCGAGTCTCCAAAAAGATACTCAATTTTTAAGACTATATCCAGTTAAGTTAAGTTCTCTTCAGAAAATGTGACACAACTTTTTGGTCACTTTCCATCGGGGTAGAAAATGTTGCAACAGAATAGGACTAGAATAGGTTTTTTTGATGTGACTTCTCCGACAGATCTTAGCTTTGAGTCGTGGGCCAACTTGATGGAAGTACGAAGCGTACGAAGCGCAGAAACCTGTGTGTACATTTTAACCCCATTTGACACTTTAGCGGTAGAACATTTCAGATTTTTCCTCCATGTCCCTTGGGAAAATGTTCGGCACCACGACCAAAAACAGCGAACTGTCGAAAGTCATCGTTGTTGCCTCTTGCTGTGCGCCATCACAGACCAGAGGATGGCTGGCAAACTTTTAGATTTGAGACGGTGAACATTTATTCATCGTCATCATCGTCGTCATCATCGTCGTCATCATCGTCATCATCATCGTCGTCATCATCGTCATCGTCATCATCATCATCATCATCATCGTCATCATCATCATCATCATCATCATCATCATCATCATCGTCGTCATCATCATCATCATCGTCATCATCATCATCGTCGTCATCATCATCATCATCATCGTCGTCATCTCATCATCATCGTCGTCATCTTCATCATCATCATCATTATCTGGGTCTATTTTACCGGAGAGCACATCTTCGACCCACTGTTCCAGTTCATCGGCTGTAGGCATGTCGTCCTGGTCGTCCATCTCCATCCACACACTGTCGGCCTGCGGGAGGGAGGGGAAAAAATGAAGCCATATGAGTAATTCTACGTCCAGGGGGGGTGGGGGGGGGTGACAGGGACCGTAAAGACCTTATAATTCCCTTGAGGAAATTTTTACTCTTTATCATTCTAAAACTGGACTTACTTGGCTTGTTATTCCGTTACTGCACTACAGTCACTTTAAAATGCTTTTGGCACCATTTGCCAATAGACACTTTATTGTTATTTTTACTGCGTATGTATTGTGATAATACAGTGTTGTTTATAGAATATAGTAGACAAAAAAAAGTAAATTGCATGGTAATATATAATGTACAGTGGTTAAATAAGATGTAAAGACAGTCTACTAGGTAAAAAAACAGGTATAAAATTACTTATAGAGTAGGTATGAGATATGTGCTGAATTATAGCTATATATATATATATATATATATATACAGAGGTAAGGATAGTATAGTAAAGCATTGTTATAGAAAGTAAGCATTCCATTTTAGAATCTTGAATCTTGACTGCACAAGAAGGAGATCTTACATCCTCCACGTCCACCACACCAATCTGTGGGGAGCCCAGGTCGATTCCGAAGGTCCTCTCCCAGTAGGGCACCAGCTGAAAGGACGAGAGATCAGAGATCATCAGCCCATGTAGCTCAACATGTAGCATTGATCAGCAATGCTAATGTGAACACCATCATAATTATCTAAACGGCAATAATAACACCTCCTCTAAGTAAGGAGCCTCAAGGGCATATTTTGTTGAATGGGGAACATTCCCTAACGTCACAATTTTGAATTCAATTTCCCGATTCCATGCGGGTTCCTGGTCGTACCAGGGGGAAGTTGTCGGGGTCAATCCAGATGATGCTGAGGTTGGGGTTGTCTGTGTTCTCGCGAGCCACCTCCTTCAGAATCTCCAGGAATTCATAACCGTCTGGGTGTTCAAAGGTCAAAGGTCAAAGGGAGTTGGCAGGCGTTGGCAGCCTGTGGTTTCATCTAGCAATGTGGTTCATTTTTGCAACTTATTCCTTATTATGAACTTATTTAGAGGTTTAAGTCATGAGAAAAGCTGAAGAGTCTTTTTTGCCAGTAATTGTGACCACTAAACAATAGTTACTTTGTCTTACATTTAATTATTAGATTGTCTTTGCGAATCTTTGCGAATAATCATTATTATTATGTTATTGTCATACTCAATTTCATATATGCATACATACCTGGGTCATCCTCCTCAGCAAAAGCCACAATGTGCTCTCCGTCGATGTCGTCCTCCTGTTTTACGAGAGACGGAAATTAAAGAGGCACAAGGTTGACCAGAGATTCAGACAACAGATTCAGACTACAGATTCAGACTACAGATTCAGATTACAGATTCAGACAACAGATTCAGACTACAGATTCAGATTACAGATACAGATTACAGATTCAGACAACAGATTCAGACTACAGATTCAGATTACAGATACCGATTACAGATTCAGATTACAGATTACAGATTCAGACTACAGATTCAGACAACAGAGATTCTTCACTACATACCCAGATCTCATACATGCTGTGGGGTTCAAGCTTCCTCAAGGTGGGCCTGGAAATGAAAAGAAGACTAATTATATTATTATTATGCAATTTCAAAAACATTGTTGTATTATTGTTATGCAATACCATAGCGTTATGGTACGTTATGGTACACTAGTGTCGCAGTCGTGTGACGGTCGGACCTGTCGTGCTCCTCGATGTAACGGATGAGCTCATCCTCCGTGTAAGGCTTGCCTGGAATGGTCACCGACTCCTCCATGAAAGGCTCATAAAAGTCCACCTCGTTCAGCTTCAGCTTCAGAGTTTTGCCGATCTGATGATAGGAGGCAAGATAATGCACAACGGATCGCCCCGAAACAAGAAGTGTGTAGCTGAAGTACATTTTTTTTGAAACTATGTCATGCTTAGCTACTTTTTTTTAGCAATTGTGACTGTTGTACGTGGATATGAATTTTAGGGCCCGAATGCAAAGTTATTCGCTTTGTTTGAATTTGAATTCACAGTTGACATCCAAAATAAATCTGATACACAATCGCAAAATTGTATAACATCAACCTTGGGGTCGAAGGTGGCGAAGAATTTAATGAAAGGGTGGAACTCCTCGGCTGCATCTTCATATTCAATGAAGTCTGAAAGAAAAGAGAACAAACCAAAAAAAATCCATCAGATTAACGTCAGGAACAAGGTTTTCAGAATCGCCACATCGCAACAATCGTTTTACTGCGTCCACGTACGGGGAGACTTCTCGCTCTTGAAGTATCCAACGACCTTGATGACCTCATCCAAGTTGTGGAAGCCCTTGAGCTCACGGTCGTTGTCAATGACCTCCACAGCGTCTTCAATCACCTTCACGCCCACGAGAGATTATGGGAAATTAGGAAAATGTTCTTTGCCAAGGGACTTCAACGTGTACATAAGTTGTTTGTTCAATTCAAATAGAAAAAAAAATACAAATACAAAAAAAATTACAACAACTAAAAAAGACCGAAAACGAAAGACTTTTCCGACTTTTCCAGGATTTTCCCACAGCTGAGGGAGTACAGGCCTAGACTCACGTCGTAAAGGAACTCCACCAGAGTGTCCGCCGCCAGCTCCCCATCGTACTCGATGATCTCGTCGTCAGCAAAGATATAGATGCTCTCCACCTCATCCAGACCTGAGAAGAGGGGGTCATTTCATAGGGAGGGGGTCAAAAGTTGCGATGTTGACCGGTGTCGAGTCATTGTCACCTTTTTCATTATATTGAGGTACCTATTGGTATCAATGTTGACGATTTATTTGCAAATATTTAATGATTTAATAAATGTAAATGTTCAAATGTTCAGTCGCCGCTCTGTCTCACCACTTGAGGGCAGCAGAGTTTCTCTAATGTCTTACCTCGCCTGGATGGCGGATGGCTTCTAAAAATAGTTTTAAATTCGGATAAATTATAAACCTTATGCCTTATAGCGGATACCACTATTGGTATATACTGCTTTAAAAGTATAGATATAATGTT
>CM051021.1:7797737-7800237 GCA_027704905.1 Muraenolepis orangiensis | reverse complement strand
TAAATCTTGAATATTCTCTACAACGACGCTGTTCTAGATTTACTCTGTATTAAGTTTGTAGGACCTATTTATTTTGTATTTGATTTGATTTGATTTTAACAACACCATGGATGCCAATGGATTGTCGACCAGCAGGACTGCAGTGACTGGAACAACGTGAGCCGTGAAGGATTTGGTGATCAAAACGTGTCACTCTCTAGGACCTGGAGGAGGCCATACGGAACAGATTGCGTTCCCAGGAAGGCTGTTGTCTGGCTGAGGGGGTACTCAGGGCGGACCGAGGCTGTCTGAGCAGCCCACCCGTTGGTGTGAAGAGTGTGTCACGTCTGTCCCCCAAGGACCCTGGGGGGTCGTCTCTGGTCACACAGTAGCTAAAACTGTTAGTCTGTCTTCTTTCCTTTTCTCTCTCTCCATCGGTCTCTCTCTCTTTCTCTGTCTCTCTATGCATAAACAGGTACAAATATGATAAACCGCTTCAGACAGACAGACACGCACACGCACACACACACACACACACACACACACACACACACACACGCACACGCACGCACACGCGCACGCACGCACGCATGCACACACACAGACACACACAGACACACACACATACACTCCTGCTGTGCCTATCCTCTCTGTCCCCTCCCACGGTTCATATGTTTGCACAAACTTTTCTAAACACCTCCCCACCCACACACACACTCACCCACCCACACACGTGTGTGTGTGTGTGTGTGTGTGTGTGTGTGTGTGTGTGTGTGTGTGTGTGTGTGTGTGTGTGTGTGTGTGTGTGTGTGTGTGTGTGCGTGCGTGTGTGCCCTCATACCACAAGTTAGCTTGAAGCAACAGGTTGAGATGGAGAGTTGGCAGGAGATATGTGGAGAGGAGAGAGAGAGAGAGAGAGAGAGAGAGAGAGAGAGAGAGAGAGAGAGAGAGAGAGAGAGAGAGAGAGAGAGAGAGAGAGAGAGAGAGAGAGAGAGAGAGAGAGAGAGAGAGAGAGAGAGTGGGAGGGGAAGAGTGAAATAGTGAGGGATTTATATGGAGGTAGATGGAGAGAGGAATGGAGAGAGAGAGATAAAGTAATATGCTATGAGAGAGGTGGAGAGAAGGGGGTGGAGAGAGCTGGATGGAGAGAGAGAGAGAGAGAGAGAGAGAGAGAGAGAGAGAGAGAGAGAGAGAGAGAGAGAGAGAGAGAGAGAGTCAGGGTCACAGATGGGTGCAACCATATTCTTGTATGCTATATACACAAATATTCCACAGCCTGAAGTAGAGGACAATAAAAAACAAAACAGAGAGAAAAGGTTAAAAAAAAATCAATGCAGAAATAAAGTGTGCACACACACAATCACAATCACACTGTTAGAGGCCACCACAATGTGAAGAGAAACCAGTCGAACACATTCATGTTTTAGGACTTCATACCACTAACCGTTAATGTGAACTAAAGTGTCTTCTATAGCAACAAATGAGCTGTTTCAGTTTATTCATAGAATATATATATATATATATATATATATATATATACCTTTAATACCTTATATTAATACCTTTAATACCTTTAATACCTTTAACCAAATTTACTAAGCACCAACTATGTACTAGTATTAGGTTTTAGGTCAGATATCAAAAATACACATCTTTATAGTACTAGTATCTTAACCAATGCAAACCTTTACCGTCTCACCTGACCAAAGTTCGATCTATTTTCCCCTCCCTATTAACCACGCCAATTAACCTTCATCCTCTCAACGGCCAATCAAAAACAATCAGGTGGCCATTTAGTCTTCCTTGAGGAGGCGGGGTTAATGAGTCAGCGAAGGGGGGGGGGGGGATGGGTTGCCGCTGGTTACACTAGCTAACCTCGCCGTTAGGCGCCGTTCATTAGACATTATAACAACAAAGCACTGGAAGATAGCAGCAAACCTCCTAATTACCGAGGCCTCGGTAAGAGAAAGCGAGAAGGCAATTAGCGTGAATGTGCTTGTGGCACATGTCTGGACCCACGGCATATTTGGATGTTTATTGGTGCTCTGTGTTCAGACATTAAGTGTTACTCAATGGGTTGGAATCAGAGAGAGAGAGAGAGAGAGAGAGAGAGAGAGAGAGAGAGAGAGAGAGAGAGAGAGAGAGAGAGAGAGAGAGAGAGAGAGAGAGAGAGAGAGAGAGAGAGAGAGAGAGAGAGAGAGAGAGATTTAACATGGGTAAGATACATGCACTGGGTTAAAGAGAGAGAGAGAGAGAGAGAGAGAGAGAGAGAGAGAGAGAGAGAGAGAGAGAGAGAGAGAGAGAGAGAGAGAGAGATTTAACATGGGTAAGAGACATGCACTGGGTTAAAGAGAGAGAGAGAGACAGAGAGAGAGAGAGAGAGAGAGAGAGAGAGAGAGAGAGAGAGAGATAGTAAACTACAGACATAGTTGTACATACACCGTCTGACTCAGATCAAATCAAGCACGGAGTTGCATACAAACATGTGGGTGTAGTGATTGACCATCTGCTGTCATGGAAA
>CM051021.1:7792737-7795237 GCA_027704905.1 Muraenolepis orangiensis | reverse complement strand
GCGTGTGTGTGTGTGTGTGTGTGCGTGTGTGTGCGTGTGTGTGTGTGTCTGTATGTGTGTGTGTGTTGTTGACGTGGCTTCAAATGACATTATCCTCGGTTGAACTAATAGCTCTAGGAAGCTAGAGCTATGCTCGTTAGCGCGGCGTTATAAACGCAACACGTCTTCTGATGAAAACAGCTTGGGGAGAGGACTGTGCGTGTGTGTGTGTGTGTGTGTGTGTGCATGTGATTGTTGGGGCTATGGGCAAGCACACACACACACACACACACACACACACACACATACACACACACCGGTATAAAAGGTGTGTGACAGCATAGGAACGCGTTACACACACAGACACACACAGATATGATATACACACGCATGAACATGCGTTCATGCGTGTGTATATCATATCTGGTGTGTGTGTGTGTGTGCTGTGTGTCTGGTGTGTCTGGTGTCTGGGTGCTGTGTCTGTGTGTGTGGTGTGTGTGTGTGTGGTGTGTGTGTGTGTGTGTGTGTGTGTGTGTGTGTGTGTGTGTGTGTGGTGAGTGTGTGTGTGTGTGTGTGTGTGGGTGTGTGTGTGTGTGTGTGTGTGTGTGTGTGTGTGTGTGTGTGTGTGTGTGTGTGTATGTGTCTGTGTGTGTGTCTGGGTGTGTCTGTGTGTCTGTGTATGTGTATTTATGTATTTGAACAAATCAGTGTTTTATATTGTTTTGAGTGCAGCTTGGTTCCGGACTCCCCCCCCCCCCAGATCACTTTCATTTACCACCCGAGACAATGGAGTCATTCAGAGGCCAAACACATCTCTAGACCCCCAGTGCATCATGGGAGATGCGGCCCTGCAGTAGTGAGACAGCCCTACTTCCTGGACCGCATGACCACATCCATGCACACACACACCAACACACACACACACACACACACACAAATACACACACACACCAACACACACAAACACACTCACACACACACACACACACACACACACACACACACACACACACACACACACACACACACACACACACACACACACACACACAACTACAGACACACGCACACAATGGATAGACCATCATACAACACCCTGTGTGTGTTCTGTTATCCTGTATATCTATTATGTCTGTCTATATGTGTGTGTGAATTTACGATTGTCAACTTAATAGATGTATTGTCAATAATGTGGTTGAAAGAAGTAGCCAAGCATGTGGGTTTTCAGGTGTAATACACACGCACACACGCGCGCACACACGTATACACCGCGAGACTCAAGGACACCTGTGACAACCAGTTCAGGTTACGTTCAAAGAGTTTCTCGAACGACAAAACAGCTGGGCCCCGCCCACTCACCCCGCCCCCCCCCCCACTAGGCCCCGCCCACCCATCGCAGCTGGACCCCGCCCACTCACCCCCTCCGCTAGGCCACGCCCACCCATCCCAGCTGGACCCCGCCCACTCATCCCAGCGTTCCACAAAGAAAGGACCATATTGGTCAACAAAGTCGGACGCTTTCCATTTCGTAGGGTAGGATACGGGATAGGGACATAAAATAATAAAATAAAATAATAATAATAATATAATAATATATATCAATGATATATCAATACATACAACTTATACACATTCCTCAGAGAGTATAGCTGTGTGTGTGTGTGTGTGTGTGTGTGTGTGTGTGTGTGTGTGTGTGTGTGTGTGTGTGTGTGTGTGTGTGTGTGTGTGTGTGTGTGTGTGTGTCTCTCTCTCTTTAAGGCCACGCAGACGTGGACGTTGCGGGGGGAACTAATAGTTAAAGGGACAAGCCGATATTGTATAGGGGCTGCAGAAAATCGGTATTTTGGCCAAGTGTCAAATCCAAGCGATTATAGAAGAAGAGAATGGGGTGGGGGTAGGGTGGGGGGGGGGCAGACACCGGGAAGGGAGGGATTTGCGGACCGGAAAAACGCGCGGTGACATCAGCTCCGAAAAATGTGTGTGCGTGTGTGTGTGTGTGTGCGTGCGTGTGTCTGCCAAGCAGCGGAATCAAACAGCGTGTGTGAGAGGGGAGGAGAGAATAGGAGAGAGAGAGAGAGAGAGAGAGAGAGAGAGAGAGAGAGAGAGAGAGATTGAGAGAGAAGGAGGGAGAGAGAGCATTCAGTTAGAGAAGGGGAGAGAGAGAGAGAGAGAGAGAGAGAGAGAGAGAGAGAGAGAGAGAGAGAGAGAGAGAGAGAGAGAGAGAGAGAGAGAGAGAGAGAGAGAGAGAGAGAGAGGAAAAGGCGTTCCCATCCACCACAGAGCACAGAAGAGCCGAGGAGCGGAATGACTACTGATGAATAAACCGACCCCCTCTCTCTCACTTTCTCTCTCTCTTACTTTCTCTCTCATTCTCTCCCTCTCTCTCTGTCTCTCTCTGTGTCTAAGCTTATTCTCCCTGCGCGACTTCTACCATTTCTCTAGAGACGGTTTAACGTGTTGATTCCGTGACATCCGAAGAGGCGCACACACACACACACACACACACACACACACACACACA
>CM051021.1:7762737-7770237 GCA_027704905.1 Muraenolepis orangiensis | reverse complement strand
CATCACCACTGAGGACCTGCGGCAGCTGAAGTCCGCCTGCAAGGAAGACATCCCCGAGGGGGAGAGCGACCACATCGCCTGCTCCCGGGACTGGTTCACCTACCTGGAGGAGCGCAGCAAGCTGGCCGAGGGTGAGCCCCATACACAAAGTGCACAGAGAGAGAGAGGCCCATATACATAATAGATAGAGAGAGAGAGAGAGAGAGAGAGAGAGAGAGAGAGAGAGAGAGAGAGAGAGAGAGAGAGAGAGAGAGAGAGACCCATACACATTATACAGAGAGAGAGACCCATACACATAATGTATATATATATATATATATATATATATAGAAAGAGAGAGAGAAAGATAGAGAGATCCATACATATAATACAGAGAGAGAGACCCATACACATAGTACAGAGGTGGAGAGAGAGAGTAAAATAGAGAGAGACCCTTACACATAGTACAGAGGGGGAGAAAGAGAGCGAAAGAGGGAGAGACCACCACTATGATGCCGTCGTCATGTGGGTAAGCAACCCCCCCCCCCCCTCTGTCATCCCGTGCAGACAACCTGTCGTACATCGAGCACATCTTTGAGATCTCGCGGAGGCCCGACCTGCTGACCCGGGTCATCGAGTACCGCACCACCGTGCTCAAGATCTCCGAGGACGACGAGGTGGACACCAAGCTGACGCGCATCCCCTCTGCCAAGAAGTACAAAGGTAAGGCCCCCCCCCACAGGGACCAACAAACCCCCCCAACCCCTCTCTGTGGCCCCTCTCTGCGCAAGCATAGATAGACCAATGGCTCTCTCTGATCGGCCCAAATGGAACGCATCGGCATGCATATATTACAATTCCGGGTGCCTTTAAAAGTAACACACATCAAAAGCATTCGGTACATTTAAGAAGAAGAGAACCTGGGGATTTGGGTCACTTTTTTCCTTGTGCAGGTGAAAATGATTTCCCCTCTCTCTCTCTCTCTCTCTCTCTCTCTCTCTCTCCATCTCTCTCTCTCTCCCCATCTCTCCATCTCTCTCTCTCTCCCCATCTCTCTCTCTCCCTATCTGTCTCGCTCCCCATCTCTCTCTCTCCCTCCCCCTCTCTCTCTCTCTCTCTCCATCTCTCAGACATTATCCGCCAGCCCTCCGAAGACGAGATCATCAAGCTGGCCCCCCCGCCGAAAAAAGCATGAGGTCACGACCGCCCGCTGTGACCTTGTGCACCTTGACCCCCCCCTCACTCCCTCCCCCCAGGCCTTTCTAATCAACTAACCAATCAACCAATCACTTCTGTTGATCTCTTAGCCCCGCCCCGCCCGCCTCGCTCTATCCCACAGCCACACCCCCTCCTGGTCACATACGCCGCCACACGCCCCGCCTCAGCCAGCGACCAATCAGAATGCTGCAGCAGTTGCGCGCCTGATCAACCCCATCCTCCCCTTGGTGGTAGAGTTGTCGAGAAAAGACAGAAAGAGAGACAGAAAGAGAGACAGACAGAGAGACAGAAAGAGAGACAGACAGAGAGACGGAAAGAGAGACGGGGAGACGGAAAGAGAGACAGAATGAGAGACAGACAGAGAGACGGAAAGAGAGACGGAGAGACGGAAGGACTAGGAGACAAGGATGAAGGGAAGAGAGCGAGAGAGAGAGAGGAGTCTGTCATCCTCTGCCTTCACCGAACGGTTTTGTTCCCATAACTTTATTCCATGTGCAGTTTGTGAGTGTGTGTGTGTGTGTGTGTCTGTGTGTGTGTGTCTGTGTGTGTGTGTTCGCACAGAGATGTCAGTCAGTCAATAGTTATTCAGCTTTGCGGTCTGCTGACCAAAACAACAACAGAGAGAAAGGTTTCAAAAGACAATACAGTGACGTCAATGCCCTGAAGGGTGCAGTCAAACCAATCCCTTCCCATTCAAACATTCCTTTCTGTTCCTTTCTGTTGACATACAGTAGAAGTCGGCGCGTTCACAAGAAGCAGAAGTAGAACGGAATGTGAAGTGAATGGATGCCTTTGATCATTACAAAATCGAACTGAACAAGACACGCCTCATAAGCACCAGATGCTGGGCTAAATATAGAGGGCCTATTAAATAAATAATAAATGTTAAATGTTTCACACTGTAAAAGTAAGCAAGCCCTGGTCAACACGCCACCGAACAAATTTAAGATATAAAGCATTGTGAGCGCGCTAAGCTGTTGATGAGCTGTTGATCCAACTGACCAAAATTATTTCATTTCATTTCATTTCATTCTATCCCCTTTCAAATTGCGGTTCAAACAAACTCCAAAATGTCCAAAATGACATCATTATACGACATTTCAAAAAAGTTTTTTCTAAAATATATATTTTTGAAGTCAAAGCCAATATTTGCCTTGAGCCTTTAGTCACTCACATAGGTTGAGAAGTCGTGGGCTTTAACGGAACAATTCACGTCCATCGATTCACATTAAACACTTTGTTTTCATTTGTTCAAAAAAATACCTGATTTTTAAACCTGTGACATCACAGAGAAATGGTTTGAGGACAAGAGATTAAAAGCTGGTGGACAGAAACACCTTACGTGACCCAGCTAATATAGTAATATAGTAAGCTATAATAATATAAGACTTCCCACAGACAAATATGTTAGCCAATATATTTAATATGACTTAATACATGGCTCCACAGGCTTGTGTCCGGACAATGACAGTCTAGCGGTGAATTATATTTTAGATAATATATCCTAATGTTAAAATTAAAATGATACCTCAAAATACATCAAATAAAAAGCATCTTCCTATCAAGAATACATGAAGGATGTTACAAAGGATATAGGGTATATACCCTGGTCCGTGGGTTTTGAGCAAATTATATTTTGAAAATAAATATTTTAAATTATATCGGCATTATGTGTGCATTACACATGCATCCTAAATGCTGGATGTCACATGATTGGCTGCACAGCGTGGGGGAGGGACTTAAACTTGACAACATTTACATAACGGAAGGGAGGAAACCTAACGACATACAAACGTTAAATTCTAAAACGTCTATTTCTAATTGTAACGTTTTAACGAGAGTATAGCTCGCAAGCTACCGGCCGTTTGTGACACCAACACAATAGCTAAAGCAAAGACTGTTGCAGTGAAGATAACTTAACTGTCGTTTGAACCACTGTGTCTCCGTTCTCCCCGCGGTCGGGCCTTAGCACACGCTGCAACACAACCTTTTTTGCTTTTCTTTCGTTTTGTTTTCATCCAAACTGAATTTGTCAGAACTGTGAGAGAGATGGCGTCCAAACGTGGTCCTGTTTTGCCTTTGACAGACACATGGCGTGCATCCCAAAATACAACATTTACATAATAATTAGAAGAAGAAGAAGAAGAAGAAGAAGAAGAAGAAGAAGAAGAAGAAGAAGAAGAAGAAGAAGAAGAAGAAGAAGAAGAAGAATCCACTCACTTTTATAGACAGTAGTATGTTTATCTATTCTGGAACTTGCTAAGGATTTCGGTGTTGTACATGGGTGTTTTTTCAGATACGTAGTGTGGGTGTATTTCAGTGTCGTCCTGGGGAAAGGGGCCGAAATGATTGACTAAATACAAATATATATAAATAATAAATAAAAATATCATGTCAGGTTGTGTAAAAAAAACCCAAATCTAAAAACTCGCCCCGCGGTCCTCTCAGTATATATGCAACCGCCTGCTCCTCATCACCTGTTCCCAGTGCCAACGACCAAGACTTTTATTTTGATTTGAAGCTTCCCCCCGATAGCTGTGATCGAGGGTTGTTGTGCTCCGTATTGCTTGCCATATATTGTATTGTTCTGTTGGATTGATTTGTATTTCTATGCATTTTAGTTTATATATTATATATGAAGCCTTTTGCTCTGCTTACGTACGTAAAAAACAAAACAAAAAACATTGCCCACTCGATGGAATGGCTGGGATTTTCTAACTTGTAATGGGGGTGATGTTGTGAAACTGGTCGTCTGTTCGCTAGAACTACTTTCTCCTCCTGCGTTTCATGAATGAAAAACATCATCCCGAGGATTGTGTATCCATCCGTTCATTCAAGGGTAACATAGCAAAGAGATTGTGCCATCTTAAAAAAATTCTATTACATTTCTTCAAAATTTTCCTTTTTTTGGCGGCGACTAATGTGGCTAAAGTATTATTATTTTTTTCCCTCAACTTTGACACAAGTATAATTGTACAGTCTGATTGAATCAAGGGAATGCATTCATGCCATGTACTATACATACTCCAAGAAACTGATTAATTATTAGTTCAGAATACAATATTGATATTGAGGCCAGACACAGGATACTGCCCTACTATACTGTGTCTGCAGAATAAAAACACTCCCACTACAATCTTTCAGAGAGTCCATTATCCGTCATGGAATCAAACTAGCAGTAGTTCACTGGTATGACCAGTGACCTGTAGGGAAACGGGTATTGCTGGTAAACATCTCCATAAACACACAATTAAAATAAACCTATTCAACAGTTGCTGGTGGTATTAGTGGGCCATGGTTTCATAGAACCAAAACCTGTTTTTGGCAGTTTTATTTAATTTTTGTATAGCAAAAAGCCTTTGTATAGAGGCTTCAATTTGTGTTGTTACATTCCCTCTCACTTGATATACTTAAAGTGCTTTATGAATAAGCAACTTCGAGATTTCTAACATCTGTGAGCGAGAGACTTCTCCGATAAGAGCCTACCGAGTGGAATGCACCAACTGGGAGGGAACACTTTAACTTGTGATGTCACAAAACAGGGACCCTATTAATTGTTGAATCCCAATGACAAATTACCTGATCTACGAGTAGTACAGCATCAACAGCAACAACGACTGCAAAATAGCGTGCACAGAGATCTCGCAACTAAAGAAATCCTTGAAAACCTATTATGGTAGTATATGTTTTTCAGACACAGGCTTGTGTACTGGTGTGCATCAAGCCTGACCACATACAGCCTACATCCAAGCATCCACTTTCATCATACCTGGGAACTACCCGGATGGACTACCCGACCCAAAGTGGTTCTCCATTGTTTAAGTCTTGTTCTGCAGCCATTGCACATAACACACTGCTCAAACAAAAAAGGGAACACTTAATCATCACAATATAACACCAAGACAATTCATTTCTGGGATATTGATCTGTCCAGTTAGGAAGCGTCAACAATTGTCAATCAATTTGCGCCAGCTTTGGTGCCAATTAAAGTAGGTGGACAGGAGAGACAATAGCAAGACAACCCCCGAAAAGGAAATGGTTTTACAGCTGGTGGCCAATGACCATTTCTCTCTCCTTATCCTTCCTGGCAGATTTGACTCTTGTTTAGCATTTCTCTCGTGCCTTTGTGTCACTACTGGTAGCATGAGGCGGTACCTGCACCCTGTTCAGGTTGTACAGGTAGTCCTGTTCCTACGTTCCGTCGCAAGAGGGTTTGCCATGGCAACCGCCATGCTGCTGCATCATCCAGCATGACCGGTTTGGAGGTGGGTCAGTGATGGTCTGGGGAGGCATATCCTTGGAGGGTTGCACACAAACCTCCACGTGCTAGTCAACTGTACCCTAACTGAAATTGAGGCCTGGCCTCAGACCTTACGCTGGTGCAGTGGGCCCTCATGCAAGACAATGCCCGGCCTCATGTGGCCAGAGTATGTAGGTGGTTCCTTGATAACGAAGTACTGAGTTAAGTACTACTGAGCCACATTATGAGTTGTCATGATGAAATTCACAACAACTTCTGTGATCTCAATTTTTCATTTAGATTTTCGTGTGTGATTTTGAATCCAGCCCTCAATGGGCTAATGCTTTTGGATTCCGTTGACAGTTTTAATGTTTTTTCTCGACAAGTTTATTGATTACAATGTAATCAATAAAGACTTTAATATTTTGTTCATCGAGAGGAGTTCCCTTAATTAGTTTGAGCAGTGTTTATCAACATATCAGCTGCAAACAATGTCAAAATTTGGATTTCTATGTACCAAGTGCATCCTGACTAAGTACATAATAATAACCAAGAACTACAGTATATATTATCGTTAAATCAATACAGAGCATGACAATAGTTACCATAAATTCTAAGAAAATCACATACACCAATATCATAGTCCCTTAAGCAGAACAGCATTGGCTGTTCCTCCTGACTAGATTGTACAAATGTTTTGTGAATAGATATATAACAATGTGTTTTGTATTTGATACATTTATTTAATGCCTATATGTTGTTCTTTTAATGGCCTGATTGCGTACTTATCGGAAAACAAATAACGGGAAATGAAAATATTTCTAGGACATCCATCCAGCAAGAGTCAGATATCTTTTCTGTCTGGTGGGAAAGGAAGCACATTTGGGACAACTTTCTTCTTGTAAAAAGTTCAAATTCCATTTCAAGGTGTCCTTACGAAAGTTAGAATCAACATGCAGTACCAGTGATGTCCACATACATTTAAATCATGTGTCCTCATCACATTTAAATCAATACCGCAGTATCCACACTTAACTGCACTATACCTATGGCCGTTTCATCCTAGAAGAACATTGCTTGAGGGTTGTTGAATGATATTATCCCTAATGGGACTTAATGGGCGCTAATTTGTGATATATCGTACATATCATTTTGCTTTGCTGAGATCTCTATTGTGTTCCACAGGTTTCCTCTTGCATTGTGTGAGTGTTCAGAGTGTTCTCTCAGTCTTAAAGTGTTAAGTATGGGGCACACAGTGACGCAATATTAATTCATTAATTGTGGTGAATTGTGGTGTGGAATCTATCTGGAATCATGGGTTTGGTTTACAATTATTATTTTTGGTACTGAACTGACCAGTTCCTGCACAGTATTTGAATCTAAAAGGATTGTGGTCTACAAACTAGCAAGACATACAGATATTAAAGACAACCAGGTTCAAAACAGCTCTCAAACGAGAACTAAATGTGGCCAGCTGACTTTATGGGTTGGGTGAAGATGATGAAATATTGATGTGACGCGTCTACAAGAAGGCTTAGGAAAAAACAAAGTGAGGAAAGAACAACAATGATGTGTTTTTGAGTGGTTCAAGTCAGTGGCAGGTAATGTCACTTCCTATAATAGGCAACAGAACAAGCGACACTTTGAAATAAGGGACACAACATTTGGAGCAGTTAGCAGGGAACAAATGCGGAACAAATAAGGAGCTTACCGTTAGGTAATGAGTAGCCTAACTCCTTATCAAATTGTATAGTCGCCAATGATAGTAGCTATTGATCAGTATATTCGACAAATTAAGTAACGAATGGGGAACGACTTCATCGTCGACAAATCGTTACGATCTTGAGTCGGTTCTCTAGAGTTACTAGAAATCCTTTATTTTTCTTTATTTTTATGAAGCATAGGTACTGCTTAGTTCATATCGATCAATCGATCATACAGACCGCATTCTTGAAGAGTGAGTTCCCGATTAACGCTTTACTCGGGGTGCACAAAAACAGTAACTGATGTTTAAGTAATTAGTAACAAATTAGATATTACTCTCTCATTTGTTCCTCATGTGT
>CM051021.1:7739689-7761737 GCA_027704905.1 Muraenolepis orangiensis | reverse complement strand
CTCTGCGGTTTGCCGCCAAGTTTGGCTCATCTTAGTACGGCACCTGCATGGGTGATACAAACAATTCTTACTACAATATCCAGTTAAAATGACCCAGTAGACTCCACCTCTCCGTCAATATAAATGCTGATATGTAAACATAAAAAATGTATAATTCTAACCTTCATCAGTCACCTCCTCTTAATCCTGGTATTGTATGTTATAGGCGGTAGGACCTCTGACCGTTAGTCCAAGGTCAAAAGATACCCGGCCAAAACTCCTGAGGCATCCTAGTTGGCATGCTTCCACATGCAGCTCTGTTTCTTTGTCGTCTTGAGTGGTGTACACTTTGTAGTTACGGACCACTCCTTGAACTTTGACCAAGTTACCGATAGGTAGAAGGTACCTCGACCGGAAGTACTTCTCCTGATAGGAGGGGGTTCCTGTTGCAAGATCTGGCAGGTCGTCACCAGTGTAGTTTTTATAGCATTTCTTCGCCTCTTCCAAAAGATAAGGAGCGTCTGTTTCTGTGAAGCTCTTCTTTGAGTAACATAGAATCATTTGAATGAATGTTGCTCTTTTTTTAATCTCTTCTGGTAGGCTTCGTGTCAGATTTGTGTAGTTGGAATATTGTTCTGTGTCATTTAGTTGTTTTTCTAGAATGTCCTTCGAATGAAAAAGTGTGTTTGCAACCTGCAAGTAACCGGATTTCCCCAAGATGTTAAAACAAGTCCAATCTGCTCTTGTGACGTGTTCATTCTCTGCAAGATTGTCTACATTTTCAAATGCTGTGAAGGCATTCTTTGCAATAACCAGGATTTCAGGCAAGATTTTGGGGTTAGACCGAAGCTCCTTGAGTTTGCTTTTCAGATGGTACATGTAGACTCGTCCCAGTGTGTCAGCGATAAAGGAGTTTTGAGGATCGACGTGTTGTGCTTCCTTGGCCCATTTCTCTGCATTAATGAAGTCAGAGTTTAGGTTATAAAAACGAGAAAGTGTCTGGGGTAAGATGGCTATCTGAGGAAATGCATCAATTGCTTCGTTTAAAACTGACACACACCAATCTCTATTCCTGATGTCTACAATCAATTTGGAGAAATTGGCCTTTTTTCCATTCCATTGTCCATTTGTATGTTTGTCTCGTTTGGTGAGCAAGTCTTTAATGAAGCCAGTTAGAGACTGTGTGACGTCCTCCTGACACAGCTCACTCAGCAAGACTCGTGCTGTGTCATAAATGTGCCCGCCTGCATCACGCGAGGACATCATGCGGTTTCCCTGTTCTGCTATCATTGGATGGGCCATGCGGACATGTTCTTCACCCCCTCCAAGGGGTTTGAAGCTCACCATCAGATGCCTGAAGGGTTCCTTTATATCTCCAATAGTGAGGTCCCCAATTTCAGTCTGGAGAAACGCATTGCAGCGTCTCGCAAGCAAGAAGGAGCCGGTTACATAGCCGTTCAACAGGCACATGCAAGCGGAAAGCTGGAGACCACGATTTGTGACTTGCTGCATGAGATCCGGGTTGTTGAAAACATGACATGAGCTTTGGACGTAGCCTTTGGAGAAATTGGTTTGCATGATGTTGAAGCCATGGAATTGTTCATACTCCTTTGGGAACTTGGTGCGAAGCTGCTCCTTTTTTGCATCAAATTGGATTGTCTCTTCAGCAGACAGTTCCTTTCTGAGTTTGATGTCTTCGGCGTCAACGAGGGCCATTCTCACACAGTGAAGAATGACAACGGCTGGAGCTCCATCTGAAGTCTTCTTTTTAGACAATTCTTCCATGATACTCTTTTGGAGCTTGCTTAAGTATTGATCCTGCACTAACAGCAGCACAGTCTTAGGTTCGCCAGCAGTGTAGAGTTCAGTCACCTGGGTGGCGACCTCTGAGTCGTCTGAGGTGGGGTCAACTAGAACAGCGCACCTGAAGCTACTTCTCAAGTCCCAGAGGAGCTGCATGGCCAATGTGGTTCCCCCGCTCCCCGGCTCGTGGTTAAAACGTACACACTGCACTCCAAATTTCTTGCTCAAGATTTGACCACGGAGTTCTTCATATCCGTCCCGTTTAATGAGATGATTGCTCTCCTCGTTTTGTTCATCGAGGTAGAAATTCAACCATTGGGGCGGTGCCCCGCGGTAAAAGTTGACTTCTGTCTTTTTCATAATTTTCGGGTAAATTCTTTGTCCTTCAAAGGCATCTTCATGGAGAATGTCCAGAAGGTCTAGACGATCTCCTATTCCCTGCATCTGTGTTCTCACTAGGGTCCTAGTAAGGTACAGGAAACAGCAAAGAAAGAGACATTTGTTAGGCCGATTTTGTGACCTGCTCCCGAATGACCTGCTGTCTCTGTATTCACTGGCTAACCCCTACCTGCTCCTTAATGACCTGTGTCTATATTCACTGTCCAACCCATTCCTGTTCCTTAATGAACGCTGTCTCTGTATTCACTGTCTTACCCATACCTGCTCCTTAATGACCTGCTATCTGTTGTCTCTGTAGTCATTGTCTAACCCCTTCCTGTTCCTTAATGACCTGACTCTGTATCCACTGTCTAACCCTAACTGCTCCTTAATGACCTGTTTCTAAGCTAACGAAAACAAGCACGGATGGACATGGATGGGACAGCAACGTTATAAGTCAAATGTTAGCTTCACAGCTTCACCATTTCGTTAACTTTGATTATCAGTAACTAAACTGCTTGGATCTACCGGAGCATAGCGTTATCGCGTTCTCTTTAACATACAACACAAGGGAGCGGACGTAAACACAGTGCAACGATACAGCATAGCGATAGCAGACAAGAAAACAAGAAATTGAGAGAGCTTACCAAGTGGCTGCATACCGGGTTGAAAGTCAGTACAAAGAAAACGAATCTTGCGCTTCCTTTTCAAGAGGTAAACACCGGTCACATGGACCCACAGCATTTACATTACATTTACATTCACATTTACATTTAGGGCATTTGGCAGGCGCTTTTATCCAAAGCGACTTACAAGGTGTACCTTAGTTGAAGCAGACAATAGCGTATTCATATTAACAAGATGAATAACACAATTTCGTACTGCTAGGTCACCTGCTTAAGTAGCTGTGATAAGAGCGTGTTATCAACATTAAGGATATACACTTGCTAACATATACAACATGCTAAGAGCTATTAATGTCAGGACTTAAGCAAGTTTAGCACACCCCTCTCTTAAAGAGGGACTACACTATTGGGCTAATGAACCTCAAAACGTTTCTCAATTAGCTATTTGCAGCTCTGGTTTAACGTAAACATTTGATTGAAACATGTAAATAAGAAATAACAAAACTACACAAATGACATAACTCCACAGAAAACACAACACCTCCCACTTAAGTTGCTGATCTTATGATCCAAGGAACTTACCAAAATCACTCAAAGACCCCTCTTAGTGACCACCTTTTTTTGTAACCCTTAGCTTTGCACAATGTCCACGTGTAAGTGTAAGTGTCCAATGTCCAAGTCAATCACATCCTTTTGGCAGGTGTGTAGTACACTGCCCGGGGATGTGCATGTTCTTACGTCTTCGTGAATGTGCAATGTGATGGGCATGGTGGCAGCGCTAGGCTTGCACCAACCAGCCAACAAGGGGTAAGGGCGGTGTGTGTGTGTGTGACAAGGGGATTTGGCGGTGTGCAGAATGAGAGGGGTTCAGGAAGAGGCGGGTGTCATGGCAGCTGGGGTGGATGAGTTTGGTCCTCCACCGGGAGAAGGACCACCAGCCTTCTCACGTCTCTTCTGATAACTGCCTTGGGCAGTGAAGAACTCTTCTTTCGGCCACCCACCAGGGAAACAGGAAGGCCAGCACAAGTTGCGATGTCGGCATCCCTGACGATCCCTTTACTGTCAGGGTAGACTGTCAGAATCCGGCCCAGACGAAACTGACCTCTTAAAGCGTTTGGGTCAGCAATCCAGATGAGGTCGCCGACTTTGACGTTCCTCTCTGTCCGGTGCCACTTGTGTCGAACGAACCGATTTGGGCCAGCTAGTTCCCTCCACTTTGCCCAGAACGGGTCCACTCCGATTTGAATAGCCCTTAGTCGACGCCAGGGATGAGTCTCTAGGTCAAGCCCGCTGGTATCTCCTCCAAGCGATGCTCGACCCAGTATTAGGGAGTTGGGTGTTAGATACTCGACCGAGTCTTCCTGTTCTCCCCATGTGAGAGACCCCGTAGCTCCTCCGAGGCTCGTGAGCGCCCTCTTCAAAAGCTTTACAGCAGCCTCCGCAGCTCCATTTCTGTGGGGTGCATCTGCAGGGTGAAACTCCCACTTCCACTCGGTCCCGTTTTTGGCAGCTACATCTTCCAAGGACGCAGCCTTCAGGCAAGCCAGATGTTTATGCAGCTCACGCAGAGCCGACTTGGCGCCGGCAAAGTTGGTGCCTCTATCGGACCATAGTTTCCTTGGATGCCCCCTCAGAGAAACAAAGCGGGAGTATGCTTGGAGGAAACTTTCTGTCGACTGGTCATCGGTGAGGTCCGCATGGACGGCTCTTGAGGCCGTCTTTCACCTCAAAGGGGCCAAAAAGATCGAGGGTTGTATACTCAAATGGGCTTGCTCTTTTGGTACGCTCTTGAGGGAGATCACTCATTATTTGCCGGCACATCTCGGCTCTTTGCTTTCTGCAGGCGACACAGTTGTTCAGTACCTTCTTAACTGTTCTTCGTCCCTGCACGATCCAGGCTTTCCTTCTTGTCCGTAGAAGGGTAGAGGCGACACCTTCATGGTTTTCTTCATGTGCCTCCCTAGCCAGTAGGGTCGCTAGCCACGACTGGCATGGGATTAGCGGTACAGCCACTCTGTCCTCATCAAAGCGTTGGATTCTCCCTCCGCAGAGCAAGAGTCCTGTCTATTCCTCCTTCTGAACCACCAGGCGATCCAGGGTTGTGTCGCGGAACTCGACACCGTCTTGAGCTGCGAGAGCTAGATCTTTGAAAGCTGTTGCTCTTTCTTCTACAGACAGGCATGGTCTTGCCTCCCACTTTGACTGAACTGGGGCCTGACTGTTGCCACCCAGCCAGATTTCCACTGCTCGTCTCATCCAGGCAATGGTCCCGCACAACCGTGCCAGTGAACTGAACCTTCGGGGGTCCACCAGGCGCACAAGCGCAATGCTTGTTGGGCCCGACCATTTCCTGGGCTGGGCTCCTGCTGTGACCAGGGCCGAGAACGCCTTCCTCCGAAGTCCCCCGATCTCTTCAGTGACAGAGGAGGTAATCTCTCTGGCGGTTTTCATGGGCCAATCTGATTCAGGCAACTTCAAAAATCCAGGGCCTTCCTGCCAGACTGATCCCTCGGCAAGCTCCTCAGGGGATGCTCCCCTTGTGATGATGTCGGCGATATTCGCTCTTCCTTCGACCCACCTCCAGCTATCCACTGGTCCGGCCTTTTGGATTTCTCCAATCCGGTTTGCAATAAATGTCTGATAGCCATCCGCTTCTGGATAGCTCCCAGGATTGTCTGACTATCGACAAAATGGGTCCACTGATCGACCTTGATGTAGCAGTGCAGTATGTCTTCAGGCGGGTTGCAAAGACAGCCCCGCATAGCTCTGCTTTAATGACATCACCTTTCTGGTCTAGGGGGGTGAGCTTGGCCTTTGATTCGACCAGCTTCACTACGACTCCATCTTGTTCCGTCTCCCACCGAAGGTAAAGAACGGCTCCGTAGGAAGCTTCGCTGCCATCGGAAAACGCGATCCCCATCGGGCAGCCTATGGCTCCATGGGGTGTGAGGCTCCTATCGAATCTGACTTGGCCAAGCCTCACATACTGCTCAAAGAGTTGTATTGCAGCCTCTCGAAGACGTGGCGAGAGAGGATCATCCCAGGTGTCCTTGGAGGGACGGTCTCTTCCTGCTTCCTGAAAGGACTCTCTTATGAGCATCACTCCTCGTTGCTTGGCAGGTGAGGCTAGGCCGATGGGGTCATAGAACCCTGCGATCTGACTCAGCAGCATGCGCCGGGTGAGAGGGTCGGGGGTGCTGTCTCTGATCTCATCCTCCCGTAGATCCAGCCCGGTTCTCATCTTCCCTCGCCTCTTTGAAAAGTTCACCGACGTCAGCACACGGAGTTTGTCAGATTTAGGTTTGTATCCCACTCCCAATGCCTTATTTTCTTCGTCCCGCATTTGGTTGGGGAGTATCAGGGTCTTGGGCTCCATTAACCCGACGTAGCTGGGGTCAGTGGGTTTTTCACTCCTCCCACTTTGGCCTGTCAGGACCCAGGGCTTGGGGAGAAGCCGCCTGCGTTTAGGATCTCTTCCACTCCTTTGGTCATCTTAATCAGGGTTTGGAGGTCATTATGTGACGTCAATATGTCGTCCACGTAGCAGTCCTCTGTCAGGATCCGGCGTTCTGCAACCATGGATGCGAACTGGGGCAGGTTTGCTGTCTCTCTCATGGCAACCTGAGCGATGCATCCGGCAGGCTTGTCGCCGATGTTGACCCTGACGACAGCAAACACACCAATTTTATCTTCGGGGTCATCCCTCCAGAGGAATCGATGGAGGTGTACCTCCTCGTCCTTCAGCTGAATTATACATTTTCTTAACATCTCCAAGAGCAGCGTACAATCTGCTCCTGAATCTCAGGAGAACACCTCGGATTGGGTTGAGGACATCAGGGCCTTTGTGCAGGAGGTTGTTCAGGCTCATCCCTTTAAACTCCTGGCTACTGTTCCAGACTATCCTCACTGGCATTGAGCTAGAATGAGGATTCGGGGCGACCAGATGGCTGATCTACCAGATCGGTCCGTTCCAGCCCTCGATCCCTTCCTTCGTGAGCTCGATGGCTGCTCCTCTTGATACCATCTCGCGGATCAGCTCTCCATATGCCGCTTTCCATACAGGTTCTCTTGCCAGCCGAGCCTCGGTGTTTCGGAAGGTTGCTTCCACTGCTCGGCGGTTATCTGGCAGAATCGCTGGGTTGGCCTTCCATGGGTAGGCCGCATCCCAGTGTGGGGCGTCGCTGTGCTTGTCCGCTAACACATAAGAGAGGCAGTCCTTTATCTTCTCTAAATCCCTTTCTTCTCCAAGGGTCATCTCTTTACCTCCTGGGGGACACTTGCTGCACTTGCAGCTCCCGCATTTCGGGTCACACGCTGCTCCAATACTATCCCACTTGAACCACTCAAACACCTCCTTATTCGTGGCAGTGGTGCTGCTGAGGGTCACTTCTTCCACCCTCGTTGGGTCTTCCTCACTCAGGTCTATGGTGTCCACAAGGACCTCCTTGTACACCTTTGAGGATGTTCTCATGGACCTTGCAAAATGAGTTTCGGACTGGTGCAGCGTTAGATCGACCACCTCGAAGAGATCAGGGTGAGTACCGCCAACGGTTTTGCCCAGTGGGCCGTCCCAGAGAACAAGATCTCCCTCCATCTTGAACGGCTGTGGAACTAGGCGACCTTCCCTGTGGCTGATCAGAAGATCGATGTTCTCAGGACGGACCAGCTCTTCTGCAGCGACGTCAGGAAAGATATTTTTCAACTGCTGCGGAGTGACAGGCTGACTTATCGCTGCGATACTCTCCAGGCCGTAGCAGAGCAGTTTGTGTTCCGTTACCGTCCCCTTGGTGGTCTTCACTCTTAGTCGCAAAGAGTACCTCTTGGTTGTGACCGTCGTTCTCATCCCTCCTATTCCGTGGACGATTAACTTGATGCTCTCACCAATTAGTCAGGCAGTGTTGTTCGTTATATAGTTGGTGTCAGAGGCAAGGTCAATAAGAGTGCCGATCAGCTGGCTAGAGTTAGTGGTTACTTCCAGTAACATCATTACCACCGGGTACTCTTTTAGTCCACCTCCAGCAGTGCAGATCGTGGTTGAGGCTTTGTTGGAAAATGCCTTCCTAAATTCTGCTCTCAGTTCCGGAGTGACTTTCGCCAGAAGCTCTTCTTGCTGGCTGGTCAGCCCGAGGCCATTTCTATCCACCCTTTTAATACCTTGCTCCTCGCTGCCAGCGTCTTTCTCTTGAGCGATGGACTTGGGGCAGAGCAGATAGTGGTGAGACTCTTCTTTGCGGCAGTAACTTTGGGTTGCAACGGCCATCCTTTAGGTGGAAGCAAAGGCACCGATTGCATATCCCATGGGTCTTTAGATGGGCCTTTCTCCTCTGAAGATCCATCTCCCTGAAGGTTTTGCAGGCAAACAGCCTGCCAGCGTGTGTCTCATCGGCACAGGCAGTACATGAGCCCAAGCGTGGCTTTGACTGTGACCCTCGTTGGCCTGAGGTGGCTTTGGAGAACGCTTTTTTGACTCCTCTCTCTGGCTTTTCTGCCGGGCCTTTCACTGAGGAGCTCCCCTCTCCAGGGCTTGCCTCCAGCTGATCCAGCTCCTCCAGGATTGCCTCCTGCTTCTTCAGGAAGCGCAGTAAGCAGTCGAAGTGGTTAAGTGGAGCAAACCCATTCACAGCCTTAGACTTGTGTGTAATCCATTTCTCCTTCAGAGAGCTTGGGAGCTTGCTTTCAAGGGACTGCGCTACCCAACGGTTCTTTATAACATCCTCTTCTCCCAGGATCACAAGGTTGCTAAGGGCCCGCTCCACGGCCTGGATCAGCTCAATTGCTTTCCTGGGGTTGTTTCCCTTTACGGAGGGTAGGCCCTGAACCTCCTCGGATATCCTCAGGACGATTTTCGCCTTGTTCCCGAAGCGGTTGTCGAGGCGCCTGAACATTTCCTCCGCCGATGCGCAGCTGGACAGAACCAAGTCTCTAAGATAACCAAGATACAAGATTTTGATTTGCCATTTGTAACATAGGACATAGGAATGCTTACTCCCCATTCCCTCCCACAGTATAAATCTCCAAAACAACACCATAAAAATAAAAAAAGATCAATAAAAATAAATTATAAAAAAGCAGCAAATTGACTTAAACTTAAATGTACATGTTTTTTTTGTTTTTTTACCAAAATCTTTTAAAACATTTAAAGTGCCAGTAGTGCAGCAGCATCATGAATACAGTGCAGTACAGTGCAGTAACTGTGTTCATGATGCTGCTGCACTACTGGCACTTTATATGCTTCACTGACATCTGGTGACGTTGTTATATTATAGTGTTGTAAAGTATAAGTTTCCTACATAGTATCGTATAGAGTGTTCAATTCTAGGAAATTCATACTGTGGTAGGGAATGGGGGGTAAGCATTCCATTGTACTTATGTACAATTGAATACGTTGCATATGGCAAATGAAAACATCTTGAATCTTGATCTTTATAGTTTGTGTTGTACAAATGAACATATGTGTTAATCGTCTTGCAAACTGCATTACCACAACAGAGATTGCCCAGCGTTTCATATTTATTTATTTTGAGTCAACTCAAAACAAAACCACTCCTTTTTCACCTCCATTTTTTTCCAAATGTACATTGTGACATTTCTTCACACTTCTTTCTTAAAGTGGTTGATAAGAACAGCAGCAAGGTGTCAAAATGTCCTTAAATGTGGCTTAAAAGGCTTTGTATATGGATTTTGTATATATATTTTATATTTCAAGAAGATATCAGGGAATGTGTATGGCATGTTTTTTATCTGTTTACAAAAATACTAGACAAGTCTTTGCATTAAGCTGGCGACTTTCTGCTTACAAGACAAGCCTATGGATCTCTATAGGAATTATTATTAGATCCAAACTTCTAAATTGGTTTTAAGGATCAATTATTGTACTGTTGAGTCAACTGCATTTAAAAATGTTAAAGAAACACATTATTGGATGGTAATTTTAATCTGTTTTATCTCCTGTATTTTGTCAAGTTAAAAGTATTTTCTAAAACGTAATCATTTTAAATTCAAAGATGACCGCTCTAGGCAACACAATTGGTTAGCAAATATATTTTAATATATAATATAATATTTATATTCATTTTAGCACGATGACAAAACAGCATTTCAGTTCAGTCTCATTAAAACCATGACAGATGAGCCACACCCAAAGGACTTTGTTTAACAATGTACATCCTAATAACAATCTTTAAATTCATTATTGAATTTATTATTTTTCAATGAAACCCATCCGAACAGTTTTTGAGCCCATGGCATCCAGTGGGTTTATGTAGCGGAGTTTGACAAAAACGTAAAAGTTAGCTGACTTGTTGCCGATTTGCTGTGTGGTTAAATATGTATGTGTACGCCCACTGGCTACTTTTTTATGATTATTTCATTTTAAAGAATGACACACAATTTGACCACTTCACAACAAAACAAAACAAAAAGACATCACTTGACCACATGTTTTAGTTTGATGTGTGACATGCCGGCCATGTGACTCGGAGAACAGGACACATCAAATTTGAACAGCAGCGTTAGACGGTAGGCAGACTCAAATATGTTCTAATGTCTCCATTACAAACTCAGTAGCACATTTGCGTTTTTTCCAATGGAATGATTATTAGTCATAGTTAAGTGTTTTGACCATGCCCACACTATTGAGCTAACGGCCATTTCGCTAGTGATCAATATCATTCTGGGCAACAAAGAAAAACTAATAAAAAACTTTTTTGTCTTTTTTACTGGTTGACTCAAAACATAGTTTGAGTCCAAAGCCCCTTGCAATGAATCCAGCCCTAATCTACCAGCTATTTCACTTCAGAGTCAAGTGGTTGAACACACACGTTAACCGACTCCAATCAAAGCAATGCATGGGTCTATGCCCTTGGGTATCAATTGATGTTAAACCTTTCACACACAACTGCGCTAACAATAATTGTAGTGGACTATATAGTCAGTTATAGACACGGGCTGGGACCATCTACAGAGGAGATTGTTCGATATACACGCCGCCACAACAGAGATACCCAGCCTTTTAATTTCAGGCAGGAGCAAACTTATTACAAAATGTCCCCTTTAAACGCTTGAAATGTAATATATTTCATCCAAAATGTACCTTTTTAGCACTCTAAACATTGTCCTTCTGTCACACTTCTTTCTTTTCTACAGTGGTTAATGAGGACAGCAGCAAGGTCCCCAATCTTAACCTGGTTCATGTGTCACGGACGCCAGCAGGTGGCGCTGTGCAGTGGTAAACCTCACTCCCCGATGCCTAAATAGACGTTCTAGCGATGAAGCTAAGGCCCATGGGTTTTAGCTCTCACGTCAGTTCGAGCACAGTGCGGGACACTGACTGTCACACATGGTCCTCGCAAAATCCCACGACCACTCCTTACTAAATCCCTACACTTTTTACAGCATTCTGTGCAAAACCTGCCACATTTGATAATGTATTTATCCAAAATGCCACCTCCTCAAAGTGTTCGCGATGAGTTTAATCAAACCTCGGGGACCAACCCCTACTCTGGCAGAACATTTCTGATTGGCTTAAAGTCCTGTCGCCTTATTGTAAACACTTTACGAAACACTTTACACCACTTTACACTTTACAATCAGGAACACACATTTTGACTTCCAGATTTGTTGCCAGGTAAATCATTTGCTCAAAACCCACGGACCAGGGTATATACCCTATACCCTTTTTAACATCCTTCCTTGATAGGAAGATGCTTTTTTTTAATCTATTTTGAGGTATCATTTCAATTTTAACATTAGGATATATTATCTCAAATATAATTCACCGCCAGACTGTCATTGTCCGGACACAAGCCTGTGGAGCCATGTATTAAGTCATATTAAATATATTGGCTAACATATTTGTCTGTGGGAAGTCTTATAATTGTATTCATATTATTATATTATAATAATATAATAATCTTATTATAGCTTACTATATTACTATATTAGCTGAGTCACGTAAGGTGTTTCTGTCCACCAGCTTTTAATCTCTTGTCCTCAAACCATTTCTCTGTGATGTCAAAGGTTTAAAAATCTGGTATTTTCGACAAATTAAATCAAAGTGTTTAATGTGAATCGACTTCTCAACCTATGTGAGTGACTAAATGCTCAAGGCAAATATTGGCTTTGACTTCAAAAATCTATATTTTAGAAAAACTTTTTGGAAATATCGTATAATGATGTTATTTTGGACATTTTGGAGTTAGTTTGAACCGCAATTTGAAAGGGGATAGAATGAATGAATGAAATGAAATTTTGGTCAGTTGGATCAACGCTCATCAACAGCTTAGCGCGCTCACAATGCTTTATATTTTAAATTAGTTTGGTGGCGTGTTGACCAGGGCTTGCTTACTTTTACAGTGTGAAACATTTAAGCCTCAGGCGGACAATATTATATTTCTCGCTCTATATTTAGCCCAGCATCTGGTGCTTATGAGGCGTGTCTAGGTGCATTTCAACATGAACGTCTTTTTCAGTTCGATTTCGTAATGATCAAAGGCATCCATTCACTTCACATTCCGTTCTACTTCTGCTTCTTTTGAACGTGCCGACTTCTACTGTAAGTCAAGTCAAGTCAAGTCAAGTCAAGTCAAGTTTATTGTCACTTCACAGTTTACAGTTTAGTATAAAGCAGTGATGTGAAATTCTTGTGTGCAATACCCGACGACAGACAGCAGTTATAAAATAAGATAAAATAAAAATAGATAAAAAATAGAATAAAAAATAGAATAAAGAATATAAAATTAAAATAAAAAATGCAATTTATAAAATGCAAAAATCAGCACAGAAAAGAGCAATATATATATATAAATCAATGTAATAAAATATACATTGTTATATGTTATACGCCCTTGTTCAGCAGCCTGATGGCCTGAATGTGGAAGCTATCTCTAAGCCTATTTGTACGACACTTGATACTGCGGTATCGCCTGCCTGACGGTAATAGTGAGTAAAGTTCGTGGCTGGGGTGGGCAATGTCTTTTATAATTCTTTTGGCCTTGGCCACGCACCGCTGGTTGTAAATGTCCAGGAGGGAGGGGAGCTCACCTCCAACGATATACTGGGCCGTCCACACCACCCTTTGAAGCGCTCTGCGCTCGAGTGCCGTGCAGTTCCCGTACCAGGCGGTGATACACCCTGTCAGAACACTCTCGATGGTGCCGTTGTAGAATGTTCTCAGGATGCGGGGGCCCATGCTGAATTTCTTCAGACGCCTGAGAAAATACAGGCGTTGTTGGGCCCTTTTCACCACGTGTGTGGTGTGCGTGGACCATGTGAGGTCCTCGGAGATGTGCACGCCGAGGAACTTGAAGCTGCTGACCCTCTCTACTGCAACGCCGTCGATGGAGATAGGGCTGTGCTCTCCCCTCTGCCTCCTGAAGTCCACGATCAGCTCCTTGGTCTTCTTGACGTTGAGGGCGAGGCTGTTCTCCTGGCACCACTGCTCCAGCGATCCGACCTCCTCCCTGTAGGCTGTCTCGTCGTCGCCGGCGATCAGGCCCATCACTGTCGTGTCGTCAGCAAACTTGACGATGACGTTGGAGCTGTGCATAGCCATGCAGTCGTGGGTGTAGAGGGAGTAGAGGAGAGGGCTCAGCACGCATCCCTGGGGGGCTCCCGTGTTGAGGGTCAGTGGCTCTGATGTGGTGCTGCCCATCCTCACCACCTGGCGGCGGTCCGACAGGAGGTTCAGTATCCAGCTGCACATGGATGGGGGTACGCCTAGACCTCTCAGCTTGGTGTCGAGCTTGGCAGGAACTATTGTGTTGAATGCTGAGCTGTAGTCCACAAACAGCATTCGCACATAACAGTTCTTCCCCTCCAGGTGGGAAAGGGCAGTGTGGAGGGCCATGGCAATTGCGTCGTCCGTGGATCTATTTTGACGATATGCAAATTGCCATGGGTCCAGCGTGGTAGGTAACACGGAGCAAATAAAGTCCTTGACCAACCTCTCGAAGCATTTGCTAACGATCGAGGTGAGGGCCACAGGTCTGTAGTCATTCAGGCATGTTACCTTGGTTTGTTTAGGGACAGGCACGATGGTTTGACAGAAAGGAACAGAAACAAAGGGATTGGTTTGACTTCACCTTTCAGGGCATTGACGTCACTGTATTGTCTTTTGAAACCTTTCTCTCTGTTGTTGTTTTGGTCAGCAGACCGTAAAGCTGAATAACTATTGACTGACTGACATCTCTGTGCAAACACACACACAGACACACACACACACACACACACACAAGCTGCACATGGAATAAAGTTATGGGAACGAAACCGTTCGGTGAAGGAAGAGGATGACAGACTCCTCTCTCTCTCTCGCTCTCTTCCCTTTGGCCTTGTCTCCTAGTCCTTCCGTCTCTCCGGCTCTCTGTCTGTCTCTCTTTCCGTCTCCCCGTCTCTCTTTCTGTCTCTCTGTCTGTCTCTCTTTCTGTCTCTCTTTCTGGACAACTGTACCACCAAGTGGGCCAAGAGGAGGATGGGGTTGATCAGGCATGCAACTGCTGCTGCATTCTGATTGGTTGCTGGCTGAGGCGGGGCGTGTGGCAGCGTATGGGACCAGGAGGGGGCGTGGCTTTGGGATAGAGCGAGGCGTGTCACGAGTGGGATTGTTCGGGGGGACCCAAAATGCAGACCAAGACAGTGGAGCTATAACATAAAGCTTTATTTCAAGCAACACAAAACAACTCAAACACAACACAAGAGTGATCAGGGACAGTCCAGGGGTCTGGGTACCGGGAGGTCGATCCGCGGAGTACCGGCAGGTAGTAGACCAGCGAGTAGTCTGGGACAGGAGAGGAGTCTGGGTACCGGGAGGTCGAGTAGCGACAGGTACCAGACAGATGGATGGTCAGGGACGAGCGAGAAGTCTAGATACCGGGAGGTCGGAATAGCGACAGGTACCAGACATGTAATTATAATTACCGGGGAGCTCGTATGGACCAGAGTAACGCGAGACAGGCGGGTAACGCGGGATAGGCTGGTTCTGGATCTCCGGGACATCAGCGTGGCGATTCCGTCCAGAATGTCCGACGTACATGAATAACGTCTGACGTGCAATAACGTACGACCTAACACCGGGGTAACGGATAGCCAGAGTATATATACCCCAGGTGAGGTGATTAACCAATAGATGCGGCAATAGCTGACAGGTGTGTGTGTGCGCCGCCAGCGCACGTGGCTTGGCCACACTCCCTGTCAACCACCGTAACACTTGTTGACAGGAGTGTGTGTGCGCCGCCAGCACACGTGGCTTGGCCACGCCCCCTGCCAACCACCGTAACCGTGACAAGGCGGGCGGGGCTAAGAGATCAACAGAAGTGATTGGTTGATTGGTTTGTTGATTAGAAAGGCCTGGGGGGAGGGAGGGAGGGGGTCAAGGTGCACAAGGTCACAGCGGGCGGTCGTGACCTCATGCTTTTTTTGGCGGGGGGCCAGCTTGATGATCTCGTCTTCGGAGGGCTGGCGGATATTGTCTGAGAGACGGAGAGAGAGAGAGAGAGAGAGAGAGAGAGAGAGAGAGAGAGAGAGAGAGAGAGAGAGAGAGAGAGAGAGAGAGAGAGAGAGAGGAAATCATTTTCACCTGCACAAGGAAAAAAGTGACCCAAATCCCCAGGTTCTCTTCTTCTTAAATGTCCCGAATGCTTTTGATGTGTGTTACTTTTAAAGGCACCCGGAATTGTAATATATGCATGCCGATGCGTTCCAATTGGGCCGATCAGAGAGAGCCATTGGTCTATCTATGCTTGCGTAGCTAGCAGGAGCTGGTGTTATAACTCAGTGACATGGTCATGCCCGTTTTGGGGCCACAGAGGGGCCAAGAGGGGCCACAGAGAGGGGTTAGGGGGGGGTTCGTTGGTCCCCGTGGGGGGGGCCCTTACCTTTGTACTTCTTGGCAGAGGGGATGCGCGTCAGCTTGGTGTCCACCTCGTCGTCCTCGGAGATCTTGAGCACGGTGGTGCGGTACTCGATGACCCGGGTCAGCAGGTCGGGCCTCCGCGTGATCTCGAAGATGTGCTCGATGTACGACAGGTTGTCTGCACGGGATGACAGAGGGGGGGGGGGGGGGTTGCTTACCCACATGACGACGGCATCATCAGCCGCCGGGTAGCGTAATGGTGGTCTCTCCCTCTTTCGCTCTCTCTCTCCCCCTCTGTACTATGAGTAAGGGTCTCTCTCTCTTTTACTCTCTCTCTCCCCTCTGTACTATGTGTATGGGTCTCTCTCTCTCTGTATAATGTGCATGGGTCTTGTCACGAGTGGATTGTTCCCCAGAACACAGACCGAGACACAGTGGAGCTATAACATGAGCTTTATTTAAAGCAAACACAACAAACTGAGAGTAATCAGGGACAGGCAAGGGGTCTGGATACCGGGAGGTCGATCCGCGGAGTGCCGGCAGGTATAGACCGGCGAGTAGTCCGGGACGGGAGAGGAGTCTGGATACCGGGTAGGTCGGATTAGCGACAGGTACCAGACAGGTAATTATAAAGACCGGGGAGCTCGTATAGCTGCATACCCCTGCTCACTACCTGCTGTATGCACGTTTATATTTATCCTGTTGATATAATTGCATACCCATGATCACTACCTGTTAGTATACTTGTATTTTACCTGTGTATATATATACACCTATAATTATTATTCTTATACATACTCTAAAAGTTATTTTATACCATTTGTATACCTATTAGACTGTCTTTACATCTTATTTAACCACTGTACATTATATATTACCATGCACTTTACAGTAACATTTGCACTCTGGTTAGATGACAGCTTATTTTCGCTGTACTTTAAATGTTCTGTGCAATGACAACACATTTGAATCTAATCCGATATTAATATTATATTTCTAAATATAAATTATTCCAAAAAAAATGCTGAGATAAGATACAGTTCGTTCAACGAACAAACTGCTTGAAATAACTGGGAGAACAAACGACCGACAAGAGACTCGTTCACTGGAGAGTCGTTCAATGATCCTCTTGTCGGTCGTTCAGTGAACGAGTCTCTTGTCGGTCGTTCAGTGAACCAGTCTCGTTGATCGGTTCACCTAACAGGGATGTACGAACGAGAGTGGCAGATCAGAACAGTTATCCCGCCTCCTCGATGACTCAGATGCCTAGCTCGACCAATAAGAAAGCCTCATTTCAATCTTTGGGCTCCAGCCCTCCCTAGTGCTCCGAGTCCACTCACAGTCTAATCACTCCGCCGCGGAGCGATCCTGCCCGCGAAGCACTTTAAAAAACAAAACAAAAACAACGAAGTGAACGAACGAATGAGATGGAATATGGGAATGAACGAGTCGTTCTCATTCACTGAAAAGACCCGTTCGTTAAGACCTGTTCGTTCACGAATGACACACCACTAACCGCCGCCCTTAAGATGCTGATTGACTGGTGCTGACCAGTAATATAATAATGCAGGAGGGGAAGGCATTCATAGGCGGAGTTTGCGGGGGGCAGGGGGGACATTGCCGCCCAAGTGGCCGAAATGTGTTACTGAATCGAGTCTAAAATCGAGTCTAAAATAGTTCCAATCCAAATATTTCTTGTATATAGATCTCCAAATATTTTAATAGATATAATAGTAATAAAAAATTAAAAATAATAATAAAATGCAATTATTGTAACACCAAAATCTTAATTTAATTATCTTTTGTTTTAAATCAATTCATTGATGAACAGTCATGTGACATGTGACGTTTGAAGTTAGACACGCCTCTATTTTGAGAACGTAGCGATTTGGCTAGTAGCTATGTTTCTGTACGCTGAGCAGTAATGGAGATTTGTGATCTTTTTAACGTCAAGCATATGCAGGACACGTTTACTTCTGCACTAAGTAGGACACTGGTTATTAATATTTACTAATGTAGTAGCAGAGGTCCGGATACTAAGTTCAAGTCTTTATTGAACAACGCATCAAACACATCAACTGCAGCAAGACGGAGTCTGCCGTGCCAATTCGCAGACTGCTGATACCTTTCCTTATTACCCAGTTATATACTTTTTCACACATTCCGTGGCTTGTACATCACTTCATTCTTATTGGTCAAACGTTCCCCACGGCACTACTCCTTACGGCTATGGCTCATGTTACATCCATAGGACACCGTTGAAGGCACCCTAAAGGTACCCTTGTAAAGGCCCCGTCACACCATAACGTTCTGTCAGCGTTCTATGACGTTCTAATCGTCAATTTTCGAGCGTTCTAGGTGAGGTGGACACATCTGGCGTGTGACTAACGTGTGACTAACTCATGAATTAGCGTGTGACTAATGCATGAGGAGCGTGTACCAGCGACCAAGTAAAACACCCCTGAAAACTATTTGCGTGTGCTGACGTGTCACTGTGTTCAAACGGGTATAAATCGCTGGGAAATCACAGTGGATTCAGTTGTTCTTGTCACGAGTGGATTGTTCGGTGGGACCCAGAACGCAGACCAAGACACAGTGGAGCTATAACAGAGCTTTATTTCAAGCAAACACAACACAAGAGAGTGATCAGGGACAGTCCAGGGGTCTGGGTACCGGGAGGTCGATCCGCGGAGTACCGGCAGGTAGTAGACCGGCGAGTAGTCCGGGACGGGAGAGGAGTCTGGGTACCGGGAGGTCGGAGTAGCGACAGGTACCAGACAGGTAATTATAATGACCGGGGAGCTCGTATAGACCAGAGTAACGCGAGACAGGCGGGTGACGCAGGATAGGCAAAGGATCTGGATCTCCGGGACATCAGCGTGGCGATTCCGTCCAGAATGTACGACGTAACATGAACAAAGTATGACGTACGACCTAACCCTGGGGTAACGGGGAGCCAGGGTCTATAGACCCCAGGTGAGGGGATTAGCCATCAGCCACGGCAATTGTTGACAGGTGTGTGTGTGCGCCTCCAGCGCACGTGGCTTGGCCACGCCCCCTGTCAACCACCGTAACCGTGACAGTTCTTCTGGATATTGAACAGTGCACATCATACTGCTACTGCTAAACTCCATCTCCATCTCCATGTCGTCTGTACTCCATCTCCAATCCGAAAATAGGCACACAATGTCGGATGTGTGTATGACTAAAAGCACTGGTCCTGACCCACACACACACTCCATCTCTCATCCAGACAGAGGCACACAATGTCCGATGTGTACCAGTGAGTCGTTCACTGCAAAGCAAAGATTGTGAACGATTAATAACAACCAAGTAACGCTATAGGGTAAATACTGACTAACAATAGCCGAACGCGTGCAACGTTCGGCGAACCTTCCACGAACGTTTTCCAGCGTTCTCCAGCGTTCTCCAGCGTTTAACGTTAAACGTTGAAGAACGCTGGTCTCCATGAGAACTTTTGTGCATGTTCAAAACTTTATTTTTGGACCAGCGTTCTCCGCCGATCACCGCCGATCACGACGATTATCGACGATTACCAGCGTTCACCAGCGGTCACCAGCGTTCACACAACGCTCTTCTGGCGCTATACCAGCGACCACGGACGATTACCAACGTTTCCTCAAACGCTGACCAGAACGTTATGGTGTGACGGGGCCTTAAGGGCCTAAAGGTACACAAGCTGATAATAGGTCTGGAACACAACAACACATCTCTCTGACCTAGTGGGCTTTGGGGTTCAACAGCAGATTATGCTGTAGCCATCTGCTGCTACGTATAGAGGACCAAAAGACAGTGTTTTAGATTATAATGAGGGTATAAAAATACACTACACTAACCTACTGTAACAACCCTGAGCATTTTGTCATTTTGTGTGTGCTATAAGTTGGACAGTGAGTGTTTTTTTTTTAAAATAATTTTCAATGTAACACAAAGTGTGTTTATCTGTACACTAAATGTTTTAAAAGGGAAAATGAAAGCCTGTTTAATAAAATCAAATTGATATTTCACTTTTCAGACTTTATGGTTGCCAGTGGTCTTCAGTTGTGTCAAGTCAAGTCAAGTCAAGTTTATTGTCACATCAAATAAGCAATAGGTGAAAATCTTATGTGCAATACCCAACGACAGACAGCAGTTATAAAATAAAAATGTATAGAATAAAAAATAAGTAAAAAGTACAAACTGTATAAAGTTTCTAAAAATATAAAGTGCATATATAAAATATATAAGCACAGAGAAAGAGCAATATATATATATAAATCAGTGTAATAAAATATACATTGTTATATGCTATACACCCTTTTTCAGCAGCCTGATGGCCTGACTGTGGAAGCTATGTCTAAGTATATTTGTGCGGCACTTGATACTGCGGTATCGTCTGCCTGACGATAAAAGTGAGTACAGTTCATGGCTGGGGTGGGCATTGTCTTTTATGATGCGTATGGCCTTGGCCACGCACGGCTGGTTGTATATATCCAGGAGGGAGGGGAGCTCACCTCCAATGATATACTGGGCCGTCCGCACCACCCTTTGAAGCGCTCGAGTGCGGTGCAGTTCCTACACCCTGTAGGAACACTCTCAATTGTGCCGGTGTAGAATGTTCTCCGGATGCGGGGGCCCATGCTGAATTTCCTCAGACGCCTGAGGAAATACAGGCGATGTTGGGCCCTTTTCACCATGTGTGTGGTGTGTGTGGACCATGTGAGGTCCTCGGAGATGTGCACGCCGAGGAACTTGAAGCTGCTGACCCTCTCTACTGCAACACCATCGATGGAGATAGGGCCGTGCTCTCCTCTCTGCTTCCTGTAGTCCACAATCAGCTCCTTGGTCTTCTTGACGTTGAGGGCGAGGCTGTTCTCCTGGCACCACTGCTCCAGCGATCCAACCTCCTCCCTGTAGGCTGTCACGTCGTCGCTGGCGATCAGGCCCATCACTGTCGTGTCATCAGCAAACTTGATGATGACGTTGGAGCTATGCATAGCCATGCAGTCGTGGGTGTAGAGGGAGTAGAGGAGAGGGCTCAGCACGCATCCCTGGGGGGCTCCCGTGTTGAGGGTCAGTGGCTTTGAGGTGGTGCTGCCCATCTCGTTAGTTGTGTGCGGCAGTGCCCTCATGTGTGACAGACTAATACCCCACGTGACCATGTGTGATATTGATAAGAAGATCAGAAACTGATTTGATGCGCTGTGTTGTTTGGCTTTAAGGGTCTTCTGTTACTGTATCGTAGTTCGCATACAGATGCATACAGACCACAATGTTTTTACCAGCAATGATGTCATTTCCACGCATGCGCAGTTTTACGGTTGGCAAAAGGTCCTTGTTATTGGTATCTTTTATATGGAATGTACGGCATGATCGACTGCTTTACGCGATTTTCTAGTCGCTGAATACATAAAAAAACCTCTCAATCAAGTCACTAGTTCTATATATTTTTCTAAACTAACGTATGATAATGGTTCAAATTCACTTTCAGACCCGTACGCATTAAAGGATGCGATTTAACCGTTATTTCATGCAATATGCATTTTATTACGTTAAGTTAAGTTTTCGAATGGTTTCAATTCCAATAACTGAGATCATTCGTACCAAAACATTGAATATAGCAAACTGTCATCAAAAGTTTAGAAACTGATCATAATCATTACCCAATAAATACTGACCTGACAGGAAGATGTACATATCATCAGTCACTTTATTGATTTTTATTGTGTAAAGTATCTTTATAGAAGGTCTTTAGTGTTTTAGAAAAGTACTATTACTTATAATACTGCGGAATGGAATGAGGAGTGAGCATTTCATTGTACTTGTTGCACATGGACAATATAAATCCTGAATTTTGAGTATATTGGCTAACGAGAACCCCCCCCCCCCCCCCCCCATGGCCTAAACTCTGTCTGTAGTTTACTTTTATTTTTTATTTTTGCCTCCCCCAGTGCAAATGTCAAACTCCGCCTATGAAGGCATTCCCATAGTTTATTTTTGATACACCATGTTGAATGATTGGGGTAGTTGTGTTTTACAGGACAGGCTTGTTGAAGCTAAAAAGTCACGTAAGAGTACATCCGTTGTTTTGGGTAATTTAACCATACATATCTGTTCCTTTCAAAGTGTAAATCCAAAGTTGTGTCTACATCTTAAACCTTGGTTATGTTACAATACAGTTAACAATAAAAACCCACATGATTTCAAATCGTATCTATATCATTGTCAGGGCCCACCAAGAGGACAAATACAAAACATCATTTGTCAAGTCAAGTCAAGTTTATTGTCACTTCACAGTTTACACAAGTATAAAGCAGTGGGTGAAAATCTTATGTGCAATACCCAACAGACAGCAGCAAAAATAAGATAAAAATAGATAAAAATAGAATAAAAATAGAATAAAACTGAATAGAAT
>CM051021.1:7717168-7738689 GCA_027704905.1 Muraenolepis orangiensis | reverse complement strand
TTACCTGATTGATAAATGACCTTTACATAAATATGGAATTACATTAGATTATTAAGAACCCTTTGTTTGGATTTGTGTTACTCTTTACAAGTCGTGTCTAAAAATATACAGGAACTACATTGTTGTTTATAAATTGCATTTTTATTTTTTAACTTCTTTATTCTATTCAGTTTTATTCTATTTTTATTCTATTTTTATCTATTTTTATCTTATTTTTGCTGCTGTCTGTTGGGTATTGCACATAAGATTTTCACCCACTGCTTTATACTTGTGTAAACTGTGAAGTGACAATAAACTTGACTTGACTTGACAAATTATGTTTCGTATTTGTCCTCTTGGTGGGCCCTGACAATGATATAGATACAGATAAGATTTGAAATCATGTGGGTTTTTATTGTTAACTGTATTGTAACATAACCAAGGTTTAAGATGTAGACACAACTTTAGATTTACACTTTGAAAGGAACAGATGTGTATGGTTAAATTACTCAAAACAACGGATGTACTCTTATGTGACTTTTTAGCTTCAACAAGCCTGTCCTGTAAAACACAACTACCCCAATCATTCAACATGGTGTATCAAAAGTAAACTATGGGAACGATTATGATCAGTTTATAAACTTTTGAGGACAGTTTGCTATATTCAATGTTTTGGTACGAATGATCTCAGTTATTGGAATAGGCCTTTATCACATTTCCTGCTTCCGGAGCCGTGAGCAGTGTACTCTTTCTTCCGGTAGTTACCCCAGATACGGGACAAACTGTGGCCGCCTCCTCTCCTCTCTGTTATTGTAATGTACCGGCTGCTCAACGTCTAAACAAAGACAGCCCTACCTCCGTTTACACCATTACCCAAAGACAAACTCCTCCGCAAGTCTTGTGTAAGGCTGATAAGGAGGATGAAGGTCCCTCGTTTCATGTTCTCAGGGGTAGCGCGTATGTCTGCAGTTTGCACTTTGACAAGGAGAGCATATACGTCTCGAAAGGTGGGCGGAATAGGCTAATAATGTCGGGTATGTGTGTGATTAAAAGCACTGGTCCTGACCCCCACACACACTCCATCTCTCATCCGAATAGAGCCACATATTGTCGGGTGTGTGTGATTTAAAGCACTGGTCCCAAAAGTAGGGCTGGGCGATACGGACCAAAACCCGGTATTTTTTGGCTGCGTCGCGATATACGATATATATAGATATATACATATCTCCATCAATATATATAGATATCTATCTATATATATAGATATATATCTATATATAGATATATATCTATATATAGATATATACATATCTCTATCTATAGGTATTTTATACAAATTCGGTTTTAACTCAATGCCACAAGTATGTCACAAGCACTTTTATTTTAAGACAACTCATATTCACAAGAATAACAGGCATTCCCTTTTAGAAAATATACAGCTGCACACTACATATTAACACGTAAATGAAAAGGTACATTGAAATCCATCAAATAAATCGCCTATATTATATACATACCTCTGCTTCTACACAAAATCACCTTCATTATTCAAGATTCAAGATGACTTTATTTATCCGGAGGGAAATTAAGGTGCAACAGTTGAGACAGGGGGAATAAATGCACACAAAGTATACTAATACCTAAAAACGAAATAACAACAAAATAAACTAGTATAAACAAAATATAACTAAATGAAATGTAAATGTATGTGTTATATGGCGATATATCCAGATTCGGATTTAGACTTCTTCACTGAAGAGTGTTCATTCACTAGTTGAACCACATCGTCTGGACCGACTTTTGGAAGGTTATGCAGCGATGTTGTCCAGCAATAACTGTCCACCATGGTGAATGCCAAGCTGAATGCATTAACCGGAACTTGGGATACACTGCTTCAGCGATTTTTAACGGGTACTTCCGGCGTTCTAATCTAACGTGATATAGGCCTAACAGGCCACACAAGATCTTGCATATTCCAGGTTGTGGTTGAAGGTGTCGTAGGTTGGCCCCTAAGGACAGCACTGCAGGGTCAGGAAGGGGTCCTACAAACACAAGTAACAGGAACCATTCATCAGTCAATTAAATCAGTAAAGTACCATCTGAAGGTTTTAATATTATGCCCATGTTCTAAAGAAACTACACAATAAGTGATGAAATTAATAAAAATGATAAACATACCTGCATAGGCTCGATACAGCGTGGATTTGACACTGCTGCATCCAGGAGCCTTAGGCTTCCGGACCACAAGTTCATCCATGGGTTCCGGACTTATCCCCTGGAATGACACAAAAAGAAAATAGATGCTGTTGCAAGTGTCAGAGAATATCGGGATAATTCAACACGCAAGTCATATTGTACATCCCTCTTCAGGGAACTGCTGCTTTGAGAAATAGAGGGAAACTCCATGCAAATGTATACACTTTAAGTGATGTGTTGGTCTTGCGAGTCTTAAATGCTAGAATCTTAAACATCTTTGAGTAGTCGATACAGTATGTATAGCTATATCTGAGGGATCCAGACAAAACATACCTGTGTCCTTGGTCGGTGCCATGACTGAATCTCACTGATGCAGGCCAGTGGTGTTTGCACACTTTTCACCCCATGATGCTGTAGTGAGCCGTCTGGAATAGGAGTGCGACCACGTGATTACACAACACCTTTCCAGCAGCACACAAACAGGAGCATCCATTTAACTGCACGGGTGTAACTGCACGCAGCACAATCTAGAAATGGAGAACATGTACAAAAAAATGAGAGAATCTGCAACAGCAGACATGGAGCAGGATATATACACACACACACACATATATATAGATATACATATATACACAGATATATATACACACACACATCTATATATAGATATAGATATATCTATCTATCTATCTATCTATCTATCTATCTATCTATCTATATATATATATATATATATATATATCAATGGATACCGTTCTCTGTCTGTAGTTGAACTTATCTGACACACTGGTCATTTTCATTAAACCCTACGAGCTAGCAAGCTAGCGGTGACACAACCGAATCTAAGCACTCTCTGTGTGTGTATATAGATATATATATATCTATATATACATACACACACACACACACACAGAATAATGGATACCGTTCTCCGTCTGTAGTTGAACTTATCTGACACCAACCTTGCGAGCTAGCAAGCTAGCGGTGACAACAGAATCTAAGCACTCTGTATATATATATATATATATATATATATATATATATACACACACACACACACACACACCGAATGATGGATACCGTTCTGTCTATAGTTGAATTTATCTGACACACTGGTCATTTTCATTAAACCTTACGAGCTAGCAAGCTAGCGGTGACAACAGAATCTAAGCACTCTGTATATACATATAAATATATATACACAGAGAACGGTATCCATTATTCGGTGTATAATGGTGTGTATATATATAAATACACACCAGTATACACCGAATGGATACCGTTCTGTCTGTAGTTGAACTTATCTGACACACTGGTCATTTTCATTAAACCTTACAAGCTAGCAAGCTAGCGGTGACAAAACAGAATCTAAGCACTTACCTCTATACTTGAAGATCAACTTCTCGTAAAATAACTTGTATCCTTTTTCCAGTTTAGACTCCTGCACTGTAGAGTGTTCATTCACTAGTCGAACCACATCGTCTTGACCGACTTTTGGAAGGTTGTGCAGCGATGTTGTCCAGCGATAACTGTCCGCCATGGTGAATGCCAAACTGAATGCATAAACCGGAACTAAAGATACACTGCTCCGGCGGGTTCTTCCGGCGTTCTAATTTACTGTGATAAAGGCCTATTGAAACCGTTCGAAAACTTAACTTAACATAATAAAATGCATATTGCATGAAATAATGGTTAAATCGCATCCTTTAATGCGTACGGGTCTGAAAGTGAATTTGAACCTTTATCATACGTTAGTTTAGAAAAATATATAGAACTAGTGACTTGATTGAGAGGTTTTTTTATGTATTCAGCGACTAGAAAATCGCGTAAAGCAGTCGATCATGCCGTACTTTCCATGTAAAAGATACCAATAACAAGGACCTTTTGCCAACCGTAAAACTGCGCATGCGTGGAAATGACGTCATTGCTGGTAAAAACATTGTGGCGTCTGTATGCATCTGTATGCAAACTACGATACAGTAACAGAAGACCCTTAAGATGCCATAAGCCAACAACACAGCGCATCAAATCAGTTTCTGATCACTTATCAATATCACACATGGTCACGTGGGGTATTAGTCTGTCACACATGAGGGCACTGCCGCACACAACTAACGAGATGGGCAGCACCACCTCAAAGCCACTGACCCTCAACACGGGAGCCCCCCAGGGATGCGTGCTGAGCCCTCTGCTCTACTCCCTCTACACCCACGACTGCATGGCTATGCATAGCTCCAACGTCATCATCAAGTTTGCTGATGACACGACAGTGATGGGCCTGATCGCCAGCGACGACGAGACAGCCTACAGGGAGGAGGTTGGATCGCTGGAGCAGTGGTGCCAGGAGAACAGCCTCGCCCTCAACGTCAAGAAGACCAAGGAGCTGATTGTGGACTACAGGAAGCAGAGAGGAGAGCACGGCCCTATCTCCATCGATGGTGTTGCAGTAGAGAGGCTTCAAGTTCCTCGGCGTGCACATCTCCGAGGACCTCACATGGTCCACACACACCACACACATGGTGAAAGGGCCCAACATCGCCTGTATTTCCTCAGGCGTCTGAGGAATTCAGCATGGCCCCCGCATCGGAACATTCTACACCGGCACAATTGAGAGTGTTCCTACAGGGTAGACTGCACCGCCTCGAGCGCTTCAAAGGTGGTGCGGACGGCCCTATATCATTGGAGGTGAGCTCCCCTCCCTTCAGGATATATACAACCAGCGGTGCGTGGCCAAGGCCATACGCATCATAAAAGACAATGCCCACCCCAGCCACAAACTGTACTCACTTTTATCGTCAGGCAGACGATACCGCAGTATCAAGTGCCGCACAAATAGACTTAGACATAGCTTCCACAGTCAGGCCATCAGGTTGTATAGCATATAACAATGTATATTTTATTACATTGATTTATATATATATATTGCTCTTTCTCTGTGCTAATATATTGCATTTTATATATGCACTTTATATTTTTAGAAACTTTATACAGTTTGTACTTTTTACTTATATTTTATTCTATATATTTTAATTTTATAACTGCTGTCTGTTGTCGGGTATTGCACATAAGATTTTCACCTATTGCTTATACTTGTAACTTGATGTGACAATAAACTTGACTTGACTTGACTTGACACAACTGAAGACCACTGGCAACCATAAAGTCTGAAAAGTGAAATATCAATTAGATTTTATTAAACAGGCTTTCATTTTCCTGTACCTTTTAAAACATTTAGTGTACAGATAAACACACTTTGTGTTACATTGAAAATGATTTAAAAAAAACACTCACTGTCCAACTTATAGCACACACAAAATAACTAAATGCTCAGGGTTGTTACAGTAGGTTAGTGTAGTGTATTTTTATACCCTCATTATAATCTAAAACACTGTCTTTTGGTCCTCTATACGTAGCAGCAGATGGCTACAGCATAATCTGCTGTTGAACCCCAAGGCCCACTAGGTCAGAGAGATGTGTTGTTGTGTTCCAGACCTATTATCGGCTTGTGTCCCTTTAGGCCCTTAAGGCCCTGTCACACCATAACGTTATGGTCAGCGTTTGAGGAAACGTTGGGAATCGTCCGTGGTCGCTGGTATAGCGCCAGAAGAGCGTTGTGTGAACGCTGCTGAACGCTGGTGAACCTGGTTCGCGTAATCGTCGTGATCGTCGGTGATCGGCGGAGAACGCTGGTCCGAAAATAAAGTTTTGAACATGCACAAAAGTTCTCATGGAGACCAGCGTTCTTCAATGTTTAACGTTAAATGCTGGAGAACGCTGGAGAACGCTGGAAAACATTTGTGGAAGGTTCGCCGAACGTTGCACGCGTTCGGCTATTGTTAGTCAGTATTTACCCTATAGCGTTACTTGGTTGTTATTAATCGTTCACAATCTTTGCTTTGCAGTGAACGACTCACTGGTACACATCGGACATTGTGTGCCTCTGTCTGGATGAGAGATGGAGTGTGTGTGTGGGTCAGGACCAGTGCTTTTAGTCATACACACATCCGACATTGTGTGCCTATTTTCGGATTGGAGATGGAGTACAGACGACATGGAGATGGAGATGGAGTTTAGCAGTAGTAGTATGATGTGCGCTGTTCAATATCCAGAAGAACTGTCACGGTTACGGTGGTTGACAGGGGGCGTGGCCAAGCCACGTGCGCTGGAGGCGCACAGACACACCTGTCAACAATTGCCGTGGCTGATGGCTAATCCCCTCACCTGGGGTCTATAGACCCTGGCTCCCCGTTACCCCAGGGTTAGGTCGTACGTCATACTTTTTTCATGTTACGTCGTACATTCTGGACGGAATCGCCACGTTGATGTCCCGGAGATCCAGATCCTTTGCCTATCCCGCGTCACCCGCCTGTCTCGCGTTACTCTGGTCTATACGAGCTCCCCGGTCATTATAATTACCTGTCTGGTACCTGTCGCTACTCCGACCTCCCGGTATCCAGACTCCTCTCCCGTCCCGGACTACTCGCCGGTCTACTACCTGCCGGTCTACTACCTGCCGGTCTACTACCTGCCGGTACTCCGCGGATCGACCTCCCGGTACCCAGACCCCTGGACTGTCCCTGATCACTCTCTTGTGTTGTGTTTGTTTGAAATAAAGCTCTGTTATAGCTCCACTGTGTCTTGGTCTGCGTTCTGGGTCCCACCGAACAATCCACTCGTGACAAGAACAACTGAATCCACTGTGATTTCCCTGCGATTTATACCCGTTTGAACACAGTGACACGTCAGCACACGCTAATAGTTTTCAGGGGTGTTTTACTTGGTCGCTGGTACACGCTCCTCATGCATTAGTCACACGCTAATTCATGAGTTAGTCACACGTTAGTCACACGCCAGATGTGTCCACCTCACCTAGAACGCTCGAAAATTGAACGATTAGAACGTTCATAGAACGCTGACCAGAACGTTATGGTGTGACGGGGCCTTTACAAGAGTACCTTTAGGGTGCCTTCAACGGTGTCCTATGGATGTAACATGAGCCATAGCCGTAAGGAGTAGTGCCGTGGGGAACGTTTGACCAATAAGAATGAAGTGATGTACAAGCCACGGAATGTGTGAAAAAGTATATAACTGGGTAATAAGGAAAGGTATCTGCAGTCTGCGAATTGGCACGGCAGACTCCGTCTTGCTGCAGTTGATGTGTTTGATGCGTTGTTCAATAAAGACTTGAACTTAGTATCCGGACCTCTGCTACTACATTAGTAAATATTAATAACCAGTGTCCTACTTAGTGCAGAAGTAAACGTGTCCTGCATATGCTTGGACGTTAAAAAGATCACAAATCTCCATTACTGCTCAGCGTACAGAAACATAGCTACTAGCCAAATCGCTACGTTCTCAAAATAGAGGCGTGTCTAACTTCAAACGTCACATGTCACATGACTTTTCATCAATGAATTGATTTAAAACAAAAGATAATTAAATTAAGATTTTGGTGTTACAATAATTGCATTTTATTATTATTTTTTAATTTTTTATTACTATTATATCTATTAAAATATTTGGAGATCTATATACAAGAAATATTTGGATTGGAACTATTTTAGACTCGATTTTAGACTCGATTCAGTAACACATTTCGGCCACTTGGGCGGCAATGTCCCCCCTGCCCCCCGCAAACTCCGCCTATGAATGCCTTCCCCTCCTGCATTATTATATTACTGGTCAGCACCAGTCAATCAGCATCTTAAGGGCGGCGGTTAGTGGTGTGTCGTTCGTGAACAAACAGGTCTTAACGAACGGGTCTTTTCAGTGAATGAGAACGACTCGTTTATTCCCATATTCCATCTCATTCATTCGTTCACTTCGTTGTTTTTTTTGTTTTTTAAAGTGCCTCGCGGGCAGGATCGCTCCGCGGTGGAGTGATTAGACTGTGAGTGGACTCGGAGCACTAGGGAGGGCTGGTGCCAAAAGATTGAAATGAGGCTTTCTTATTGGTCGAGCTAGGCATCTGAGTCATCCAGGAGGCGGGATAACTGTTCTGAATCTGCCACTCTCGTTCCCTTTAGGTGAACCAATCAACGAGACTCCTTCACTGAACGACCGACAAGAGACTCGTTCACTGAACGACCGACAAGAGACTCGTTCACTGAACGACCGACAAGAGACTCGTTCACTGAACGACCGACAAGAGGATCATTGAACGAGTCTCCAGTGAACGAGTCTCTTGTCGTCGTTTAATGGACGAGTCTCTTGTCGGTCGTTCGTTCTCCCAGTTATTTCAAGCAGTTTGTTCGTTGAACGAACTGTATCTTATCTCAGCATTTTTTTTGGAATAATTTATATTTAGAATATAATATAATATCGGATTAGATTCAAATGTGTTGTCATTGCACAGAACATTTAAAGTACAGCAAAAATAAGCTGTCATCTAACCAGAGTGCAAATGTTACTGTAAAGTGCATGGTAATATATAATGTACAGTGGTTAAATAAGATGTAAAGACAGTCTAATAGGAATACAAATGGTATAAAATAACTTTTAGAGTATTTCTAAGAATAATAATGATAGGTGTATATATATACACAGGTAAAATACAAGTATACAACAGGTAGTGATCATGGGTATGCAATTATATCAACAGGATAAATATATATAAACGTACATACAGCAGGTAGTGAGCTGTACATACAGCAGGTAGTGAGGTAGTGAGGTAGTTTAGATGCAGCTACACGTACATACGTACATACACGTACATACAGCAGGTAGTGAGCTGTACACACAGCAGGTAGTGAGGTAGTGAGGTAGTTTAGATGCAGCTATACGAGCTCCCCGGTCTTTATAATTACCTGTCTGGTACCTGTCGCTAATCCGACCTCCCGGTATCCAGACTCCTCTCCCGTCCCGGATTACTCGCCGGTCTACTACCTGCCGGCACTCCGCGGATCGACCTCCCGGTATCCAGACCCCTTGCCTGTCCCTGATTACTCTCAGTTTGTTGCGTTTGCTTTAAATAAAGCTCATGCTATAGCTCCACTGTGTCTCGGTCTGTGTTCTGGGGAACAATCCACTCGTGACAAGACCCATGCACATTATACAGAGAGAGAGAGACCCTTACTCATAGTACAGAGGGGGAGAGAGAGAGCGAAAGAGGGAGAGACCACCATTACGCTACCCGGCGGCTGATGATGCCATCGTCATGTGGGTAAGCAACCCCCCCCCCCCCTCTGTCATCCCGGGCAGACAACCTGTCGTACATCGAGCACATCTTCGAGATCACGCGGAGGCCCGACCTGCTGACCCGGGTCATCGAGTACCGCACCACCGTGCTCAAGATCTCCGAGGACGACGAGGTGGACACCAAGCTGACGCGCATCCCCTCTGCCAAGAAGTACAAAGGTAAGGGCCCCCCCCACGGGGACCAACGAACCCCCCCCTAACCCCTCTCTGTGGCCCCTCTCTGTGGCCCCAAAACGGGGGCTTGACCATGTCACTGAGTTATAACACCAGCTCCTGCTAGCTACGCAAGCATAGATAGACCAATGGCTCTCTCTGATTGGCCCAACTGGAACGCATCGGCATGCATATATTACAATTCCGGGTGCCTTTAAAAGTAACACACATCAAAAGCATTCGGGACATTTAAGAAGAAGAGAACCTGGGGATTTGGGTCACTTTTTTCCTTGTGCAGATGAAAATGATTTCCTCTCTCTCTCTCTCCCCCTCTCTCTCTCTCTCTCTCTCTCTCTCTCTCTCTCTCTCTCTCTCTCTCTCTCTCTCTCTCTCTCTCTCTCTCTCTCTCTCTCTCTCTCTCTCTCTCCGTCTCTCAGACATTATCCGCCAGCCCTCTGTGACCATGTGCACCTTGACCCCCTCCCTCCCCCCAGGCCTTTCTAATCAACAAACCAATCAACCAATCACTTCTGTTGATCTCTTAGCCCCGCCCGCCTTGTCACGGTTACGGTGGTTGGCAGGGGGCGTGGCCAAGCCACGTGCGCTGGCGGCGCACACACACTCCTGTCAACAAGTGTTACGGTGGTTGACAGGGGGTGTGGCCAAGCCACGTGCGCTGGCGGCGCACACACACACACCTGTCAGCTAATGCCGCATCTATTGGTTAATCACCTCACCTGGGGTATATATACTCTGGCTATCCGTTACCCCGGTGTTAGGTCGTACGTCGTATTGCACGTCAGACGTTATTCATGTACGTCGGACATTCTGGACGGAATCGCCACGCTGATGTCCCGGAGATCCAGAACCAGCCTATCCCGCGTTACCCGCCTGTCTCGCGTTACTCTGGTCCATACGAGCTCCCCGGTAATTATAATTACATGTCTGGTACCTGTCGCTATTGCGACCTACCGGTATCTAGACTTCTCACTCGTCCCTGACCATCCATCTGTCTGGTACCTGTCGCTACTCGACCTCCCGGTACCCAGACTCCTCTCCTGTCCCAGACTACTCGCTGGTCTACTACCCGCCGGTACTCCGCGGATCGACCTCCCGGTACCCAGACCCCTGGACTGTCCGTGATCACTCTTGTGTTGTGTTTGAGTTGTTTTGTGTTGCTTGAAATAAAGCTTTATGTTATAGCTCCACTGTCTTGGTCTGCATTTTGGGTCCCCCCGAACAATCCCACTCGTGACACGCCTCGCTCTATCCCAAAGCCACGCCCCCTCCTGGTCCCATACGCTGCCACACGCCCCGCCTCAGCCAGTAACCAATCAGAATGCTGCAGCAGTTGCATGCCTGATCAACCCCATCCTCCTCTTGGCCCACTTGGTGGTAGAGTTGTCCAGAAAAGACAGAAAGAGAGACAGAAAGAGAGACAGACAGAGAGACAGAAAGAGAGACGGGGAGACGGAAAGAGAGACAGAATGAGAGACAGACAGAGAGACGGAGAGACGGAAGGACTAGGAGACAAGGCCAAAGGGAAGAGAGCGAGAGAGGAGTCTGTCATCCTCTTCCTTCACCGAACGGTTTCGTTCCCATAACTTTATTCCATGTGCAGCTTGTGTGTGTGTGTGTGTGTTTGTGTGTGTCTGTGTGTGTGTGTGTGTGTGTTCGCACAGAGATGTCAGTCAGTCAATAGTTATTCAGCTTTACGGTCTGCTGACCGAAACAACAACAGAGAGAAAGGTTTCAAAAGACAATACAGTGACATCAATGCCCTGAAAGGTGAAGTCAAACCAATCCCTTCCCATTCAAACATTTGTTTCTGTTATTTTCTGTTGACATACAGTAGAAGTCGGCACGTTCAAAAGAAGCAGAAGTAGAACAGAAGTGAAGTGAATGGATGCCATTGATCTAGAGGTGGGACGATCGATCGGCTTCCGATCATTATCGGCCGATTTTGAAGAAAAATGCGCAATCGGAGAATGCCGATCTTTCTTTAATGTTGCCGATTTCATAGCCGATCCTGCACGTGAGAAACACGTGAGCTCATCTATTTACCAGCAAGTAAAATACGTGGGGCCCCGCCTCTTTTCTAAACAGAGTGATACTCGCCCTGCCTCAACATGTCAGCGGTGTCTGCAGTGTGGAGTTTCATCAAAGTGTGTGATACAGTTGTAACATTTGCCATCTGTAATGTGTGCAAAGAGAAAATATCTCGCGGAGGAAGCAAGGTAAAAGATTTCAACACGACAAATTTAATAAAACCCATCACCCAGCGCAGCATTGCGAGTTTGTTAAACTGACCGCGGAGAACGAGAACCCCAGGAATGCATGATGGATTAAACTGTTCTATAATACAGGGGTTCCCACCCTTTTTTGTGCCACGGACCGGCAGATACATGAAAAAAATCTCGCGGACCAGTTGTCAATTTTCGCGGACCGGTTGTCAAAGTGTGTGTCAACACACACCCTTAACAAAACGGCAGGGATCGATTTCAGTATAAACGCGCATGTACGCGCAGCGCCCGTAACACAAACCCCGGCTCGTTCGCGACCGACACGTCACTAGTGCGTAGTCTCTTTAGTAGAGTAACTGAAAGTCTCTCGTTATGCCGCCGATATATATTTAATATATATATATAGATTATACCGCTATATAATCTATATATATAGATTATACTATATATATCATCTCTATATATAGATTATACAGCCCGCCGTTCACCTATACTCAAATTATTTGAGTCAAATATGATGATAAACACACAGCTGTTTCGCCGCCCGGCAGTAACACCTCCACGGCCCGGTACCGGTCCGCGGCAATATACACTGTAGACCGCTATAGCTGCAAAAAAAAAATCGGTGATCGGTGATCAGTGGGGCAGATATTTCTCATTGTGATCGGTGATCGGTGATCGGTGGCAAAAAACGTGATCGTTCCATCCCTACATTGATCATTACGAAATCTAACTGAAAAAGACGTTCATGTTGAAATGCACCTAGACACGCCTCATAAGCACCAGATGCTGGGCTAAATATAGAGCGAGAAATATAATATTGTCCGCCTGAGGCTTAAATGTTTCACACTGTAAAAGTAAGCAAGCCCTGGTCAACACGCCACCAAACTAATTTAAAATATAAAGCATTGTGAGCGCGCTAAGCTGTTGATGAGCTGTTGATCCAACTGACCAAAATGATTTCATTTCATTTCATTTCATTCTATCCCCTTTCAAATTGCGGTTCAAACTAACTCCAAAATGTCCAAAATAACATCATTATACGATATTTCCAAAAAGTGTTTTCTAAAATATAGATTTTTGAAGTCAAAGCCAACATTTGCCTTGAGCCTTTAGTCACTCACATAGGTTGAGAAGTCGATTCACATTAAACACTTTGATTTAATTTGTCGAAAAATACCAGATTTTTAAACCTTTGACATCACAGAGAAATGGTTTGAGGACAAGAGATTAAAAGCTGGTGGACAGAAACACCTTACGTGACTCAGCTAATATAGTAATATAGTAAGCTATAATAAGATTATTATATTATTATAATATAATAATATGAATACAATTATAAGACTTCCCACAGACAAATATGTTAGCCAATATATTTAATATGACTTAATACATGGCTCCACAGGCTTGTGTCCGGACAATGACAGTCTGGCGGTGAATTATATTTGAGATAATATATCCTAATGTTAAAATTGAAATGATACCTCAAAATAGATTAAAAAAAAAGCATCTTCCTATCAAGGAAGGATGTTAAAAAGGGTATAGGGTATATACCCTGGTCCGTGGGTTTTGAGCAAATTATTTACCTGGCAACAAATCTGGAAGTCAAAATGTGTGTTCCTGATTGTAAAGTGTAAAGTGGTGTGAAATGTGTTTCGTAAATAGATGGTCCCAGCCCCGTGTCTATAACTGACTATATAGTCCACTACAATTATTGGTAGCGCAGTTGTGTGTGAAAGGTTTAACATCAATTGATACCCAAGGGCATAGACCCATGCATTGCTTTGATTGGAGTCGGTTAACGTGTGTGTTCAACCACTTGACTCTAAAGTGAAATAGCTGGTAGATTAGGGCTGGATTCATTGCAAGGGGCTTTGGACTCAAACTATGTTTTGAGTCAACCAGTAAAAAAGACAAAAAGTTTTTTATTAGTTTTTCTCTGTTGCCCAGAATGATATTGATCACTAGCGAAATGGCCGTTAGCTCAATAGTGTGGGCATGGTCAAAACACTTAACTATGACTAATAATCATTCCATTGGAAAAACGCAAATGTGCTACTGAGTTTGTAATGGAGACATTAGAACATATTTGAGTCTGCCTACCGTCTAACGCTGCTGTTCAAATTTGATGTGTCCTGTTCTCCGAGTCACATGGCCGGCATGTCACACATCAAACTAAAACATGTGGTCAAGTGATGTCTTTTTTGTTTTTGTTGTGAAGTGGTCAAATTGTGTGTCATTCTTTAAAATGAAATAATCATAAAAAAAGTAGCCAATGGGCGTACACATACATATTTCAAGATTCAAGAGACTTTATTTATCCCGAGGGAAATTAAGGTGCAACAGTTGAAACAGGGGGAATAAATGCACACAAAAATATACAATACCTAAAACTAAATAACAACAAACTAAACTAAAGTAGTATAAACAAAATATAACTAAATTGAATCTGAATGAAATCTAAATGTATAGACAGATGAATTGCACAATTTACAGTATTATTACAGTAATACGTAGGTATATACAATATACAACAATACATAGTGCAAATTGGCAGTGAAAAGTGAAAAGTGAAATTGAATTTACAGTGCAAAATTACAGTGAAAGGATTTACAGTGCGTTGACCTCAGGTCACTGAGTCTCCACTGTCCCTCTCACGACCCGAGGTAGATGAATTAAAGAGTCTGATGGCCACAGGAAGGACTTCCTGTGGCGTTCTGTGGTGCACCTGGGTGGAATGAGTCTGTTGCTGAAGGTGCTTCTGTATGAGGTCAGCACCTGATGGAGAGGGTGAGAGTTGTTGTCAAGGATACTACACAGCTTGCGCAGCATCCTCCTCTCAGACACCACCAACAAGGAGTCCAGCTGGACCCCCAGGACAGCGCCAGCCTTCCTGACGATCCTGCTGATCTTGTTGGCGTCTGCTGACCTCAACCTGCTTCCCCAGCACACAACACCGGAGAAGATGGCACTGGCTACCACCGACTGGTAGAACATCTTCAGCATCGTGTTACAAACGTTGAAGGACCGTAGCCTCCGCAGGAAGTAGAGACGGCTCTGGCCCTTCTTGTACACGGCCTCAGAGTTCTTGGCCCAGACCAGTTTGTTGTCCAGGTGAACTTCTGCCGGGACACACCCTTGATGGAAATGGGTGTGGGGGTAGATTTCCTCCTGCGGAAGTCCACCACCATCTCCTTCGTCTTGTCTGTGTTGAGCTGCATGTGGTTCAGCTCACACCACTCAACGAAGGAGTCCACGATGCCCCTGTACTCCTCATCGTTTCCCTCGCTGACACAACCAACAACTGCAGAGTCGAATTGAATGTTGAATTTAAAATGAGATAAAAACAGATTCAAATTACCATCCAATAAATGTGTTTCTTTAACATTTTTAAATGCAGTTATGATTCTGGTTTGTGGCAGTTGACTCAACAGTACAATAATTTATCCTTAAAACCAATGTTGCAGTTTGGATCTAATAATAATTCCTATAGAGATCGATAGGCTTGTCTTGTAAGCAGAAAGTCGCAAGCTTAATGCAAAGACTTTTTGTAAAAGATAAAAAACAACAACATGCCATACACTTTCCCTGATATCTTCTTGAAAATAGAACAAATATATACAAAATCCATATACAAAGCCTTTTAAGCCACATTTAAGGACATTTTGACACCTTGCTGCTGTGCTTATCAACCACTTTAAGAAAGAAGTGTGAAGGAAAGTCACAATGTACATTTGGAAAAAAATGGAGGTGAAAAAAGGAGTGGTTTTGTTTTGAGTTGACTCAAAATAAATAAATATGAAACGCTGGGCAATCTCTGTTGTGGTAATGCAGTTTGCAAGACGATTAACACATATGTTCATTTGTACAACACAAACTATAAATATCAAGATTCAAGATGTTTTCATTTGCCATATGCAACGTATTCAATTGTACATAAGTACAATGGAATGCTTACCCCCCATTCCCTACCACAGTATGAATTTCCTAGAATTTAACACTCTATACCAGGGGTCCCCAAAGTTTTTCCTGTGAGGGCCACATAACTTTTCCCTTCTCTGATGGGGGCCGGGGTCAGTTTGTAACAGAAAACGTGTGACTATCGCAGGGGTGCCTAAACGTAAACATTTATTGTTTTCCAGAAAGCCACACATAACCAAATATTAATAACCCTTTCCGGGATCTTCACAGAAAAAAAAGTCAGGAAATAAATAATAACACTATTAATGAAATAAATAACACTATTTATGAAATAAATAATAACCAAATAACCCTCTCTGGGTTCTTCACAGAAAAAAGTCAGTAAATAAATAACACTATTTGTGAAATAAATAATAACCAAACACCGAACTCTGCCGTCAGCATTTCCAGTGCTTCCACACACTTTTCAGCTGGGAACGGGACCGCTGGGTTCTCTGCAGAGAGGTTTTGGGTAGCAGGGAGATGGATGAAGTTGTGCTTTTTCACTTGTTCAAAAGCAGCGCAAGTTTCACCTCAAATGCTTTTATGTGAGAATACATGTCGCAAATGAGTTTCCCCTGGCCTTGTAGCTGCAAGTTAAGGCTGTTCAGCATTTCTGTCACGTCTGTTAAAAATGCGAGGTGCCATTTCCATTCTGGGTCGATCAGCTCTGGGACCGTTTTGTCTTTTGAATGAAGAAATGCGTTAATTTCGGGTAGCAGCTCGTAAAAACGCCTCAAAACTCTACCCCGGCTCAACCATCGGACCTCTGTGTAGTACAGCACATCGCCGTGCGCAGACTCCAGTTCAGACAGGAATTGTTGGAACTGCCTGTGTTTAAGTCCCTTTGCTCTGATGAAGTTTATGCATGACACCACAACCTTCATGACAGAATCCCACTTCAACACTTTGCAGCACAGTGCTTGCTGGTGAATTAGGCAGTGGACTTGTAGCGGGGCGGTGAGACCCCGTTCTTCCATCTCCCGGTTCATGCGTCCTATTAGACCCCGAGACGCGCCCACCATACTAGGAGCCCCGTCAGTCGTGATGCTGGCAAGCTTTGACCAGTCTAGGTCCAACTCTTCCATGGTTTGGCATACTTTGCCGAAAATATCCTCCCCCGTTGTAGTCCCTTTGAGACTTTGGAGGGCTGCCAGCTCCTCGCACATCTGAAAGTTTGCGCTAACTCCACGAATAAAAATGAGCAGCTGCGCTGTGTCTTGCACGTCCGTGCTCTCATCCAGTTCTAATGAAAAAATGTCAAATTCTTTCGTCTTCTGCTGCAGCTGGGCATATACATTACCCCCGATTTCTTCAATGCGTCTGGTGATTGTACTCGCCGACAGACTCGCGGCATTAAAGACATCTTTCTTCTCGGGACACACCTCTTCCGCGACAGCATTCAAACATTTCTTGACAAACTCTCCATCAGTGAAAGGTTTACCGCTGCTTGCTATCAGTTGAGCAACCCGAAAGCTGGCCCGAACGGATGACTGGTTCAGCTGAGCTTGGCGTACAAATGTATTCTGCTGAGCTAACAGTCCACTTTTTAGCTTTGAGAGTTTGTCTGCTCGCATTTGGCCTTGCAAGTTATCATACTTGTCTTTGTGACGGGATTCATAGTGTCGGCGCAGATTGTATTCTTTGAATACCGCTACCGCCTCTTGACAGATGAGACAAACAGCCTTTTCTTTCCATTGAACAAAAAAATAATCGTTTGACCACTGCAGGTTAAATACCCTGCATTCTGAATACATTTTTCTCTTACCTAACCTTTTCGCCATTATTCCGTTCTATTTGACAGGGGCTAGTCTAGGATTCGCGTGGCCAGACTGAAAAAAAAATCATAATGCGTCTCTGGTATTGTTCAGGGGGCCGGGCCAAATGTGGAGGCGGGCCGTATCCGGCCCACGGGCCTTAGTTTGGGGACCACTGCTCTATACGATACTATGTAGGAAACTTATACTTACAACACTATAATATAACAACGTCACCAGATGTCAGTGAAAAAAAAATAAAGTGCCAGTAGTGCAGCAGCATCATGAACACAGTTACTGCACTGTACTGCACTGTATTCATGATGCTGCTGCACTACTGGCACTTTAAATGTTTTAAAAGATTTTGGTAAAAAAACAAAAACAAACATACATTTAAGTTTAAGTCAATTTGCTGCTTTTTTATAATGTCTTTTTATTTATCTTTTTTTATTTTCATGGTGTTTTGGAGATTTATACTGTGGGAGGGAATGGGGAGTAAGCATTCCTATGTCCTATGTTACAAATGGCAAATCAAAATCTTGTATCTTGTAATGTGTGGTGAGAATGCAAAATCGCAGAACCATAAACAGGGCCAGTGGCCATCGGCACCCACTGCATACGTACCAAGGCTGGTCAGCACAGTGACCCCCTACGGTATACACCATTCACACCAGAGGTCGTCGTATAAGTGCAGCAGACAACACTGCCACCAGCCATTCAACATGGCTACTTGAGGGGATCCTCCCGATGACAAAGACACAGGTTGATGAGGAATCCGGTTTATTACAAGAGTTTGAATACGTAGAACAAAGCAGATGGTAGATGCTAGAGCTCTCTTCTCGAGTGTGTGTGGTGGTGGAGGCTTTTTTTAACCTGTGGGCCTTGATTCACAACAACCCACAGCTGTGCTGCCTCACCAGCCAATCAGTCCAATTCAGACTAGGTGAGGCTGCTTAAACCAGCCACCAACCACACACACACACACACACTCCACAATCCGCAAAGTCCACTAGAAGGTCATGTCACGGAACCAAATTCAAAGAATGAGTGTTGCCATGGCAAAACTTGATGAACCACATATTTTCAGAATTACACATCCTGCATTCCAGTGCCATGGCTACAGTATATAAATAAATCAACAAGCACAGGTAAATATACTTCATTCACCGGCGCGGCTTCTTCTGAACAGCTCCCATTGAACGACTTTCCACATGGATGACGGTGTGACTGAGAGGTAAGGAAACATGGGACATGACTACTCAAATACTATCATCAAATAAGTGATACTAACTCCTAGCGTAGTTAGTAGTTAGTGAACGTAATTATGTAATTAATCATTTATACTTTGTCAGTTTCATTTAATCTTTCGGCATATTGGGCGACAAACACCCTGGCCTACAATAATATATTTTCATAATGTATTGCCATATTTACACACTCAGTTATGATGCTGACAAATATATGTACTTACATATTTCTTTGAATACCACTTTGTGTTGCATTTTAAGCCAGACCTATAATAATATATGTAGACTGTCTTAATATGTCCCTATTTATACACTCATTAAGGAATAAAAGGAGTGAGTACAGAAGCAGGTCATTAAGGAGCAGGTAGGGGTTAGACAGTGAATACAGAGACAGCGTTCATTAAGGAACAGGAATGGGTTGGACAGTGAATATAGACACAGGTCATTAAGGAGCAGGTAGGGGTTAGCCAGTGAATACAGAGACAGCAGGTCATTCGGGAGCAGGTCAAGCCTAACAAATGTCTCTTTCATTGCTGTTTCCTGTCCCTTACTAGGAACCTAGTGAGAACACAGATGCCGAGAATAGGAGATCATCTAGACCTTCTGGACATTCTCCATGAAGATTCCTTTGAAGGACAAATAATTGACCCGGAAATTAAGAAAAAGACAGAAGTCAACTTTTACCGCGGGGCACCGCCCCAATGGTTGAATTTCTACCTCGATGAACAAAACAAGGAGAGCAATCGTCTCATTAAACGGGACGGATATGAAGAACTCCGTGGTAAAATCTTGAGCAAGAAATTTGGAGTGCAGTGTGTACGTTTGAACCACGAGCCGGGGAGCGGGGGAACCACATTGGCCATGCAGCTCCTCTGGGACTTGAGAAGTAGCTTCAGGTGCGCTGTTCTAGTTGACCCCACCTCAGATGACTCAGAGGTCGCCACCCAGGTGACTGAACTCTACACTGCTGGCGAACCTAAGACTGTGCTGCTGTTAGTGCAGGATCAATACTTAAGCAAGCTCCAAAAGAGTATCGTGGAAGAATTGTCTAAAAAGAAGACTTCAGATGGAGCTCCAGCCGTTGTCATACTTCACTGTGTGAGAATGGCCCTCATTACCGAAGACATCAACCTCAGAAAGGAACTGTCTGCTGAGGAGACAATCCAATTTAATGCAAAAAAGGAGCAGCTTCTCACCAAGTTCCCAAAGGAGTATGAACAATTCCATGGCTTCAACATCATGCAAACCAATTTCTCCAAAGGCTACGTCCAAAGCTCATGTCATGTTTTCAACAACCCGGATCTCATGCAGCAAGTCACAAAACGTGGTCTCCAGCTTTCCGCTTGCATGTGCCTATTGAACGGCTATGTAACCGGCTCCTTCTTGCTCGCGAGACACTGCAATGCGTTTCTCCAGACTGAAATTGGGGACCCCACCATTGGAGATATAAAGGAACCCTTAAGGCATCTGATGGTGAGCTTCGAACCCCTTGGAGGGGGTGAAGAACGTGTCCGCATGGCCCATCCAATGATAGCAGAACAGGGTAACCGCATGATGTCCTCGCGTGATGCAGGCGGGCACATTTATGACACAGCACGAGTCTTGCTGAGTGAGCTGTGTCAGGAGGACGTCACACAGCCTCTAACTGGCTTCATTACACACTTGCTCACCAAACGAGACAAAGTACAGGGAAAAAAGCCCCTTTACTCCAAATTGATTTTAGATATCAATGATACAGATAGGTGTGTGGCAGTGTTAAGTTTAGCAAACCAAACATTTCCTCAGATAGCCTACTTCCCCCAGACGCTTTCTCGTTTATATTTTAAAAAGAACATCAGTATGGCAGAAGATTGGGCCAAGAAAGCACAAGTCCTCGATCCTCAAAACTCCTTTATCGCTGACACACTGGGACGAGTCTACATGCGCCATCTGATCAGCAAACTCAAGGAGCTTCCGTCTAACCCCTACATCTTGCCTGAAATCCTGCTTATTGCAAAGAATGCCTTCACAGCATTTGAAAATGAAGAGAATCTTGCAGAGAACGAACACGTCACAAGAGCAGATTCGACTTGTTTTAACATCTTGGGGAAATCCGGTTACTTGCAGGTTGCAAACACACTTTTTGATTCGAAGGACATTCTAGAAAAACAACTAAATGACACAGAACAATATTCCTACACAACTCTGACACGAAGCCTTCCAGAAGAGATTAAAAAAAGAGCAACATTCATTCAAATGATTCTATGTTACTCAAAGAAGAGCTTCACAGAAACAGACGCTCCTTATTTTTTGAAAGAGGCGAAGAAATGCTATAAAAACTACACTGGTGACGACCTGCCAGATGCAACAGGAACCCCCTCCTATCAGGAGAAGTACTTCCGGTCGAGGTACCTTCTACCTATCAGGGTTCAGGGAGTGGTCCGTAACTACAAAGTGTACACCACTCAAGACGACAAAGAAACAGAGCTGCATGTGGAAGCATGCCAACTAGGATGCCTCAGGAGTTTTGGCCGGGTATCTTTTGAGCTTGGAAAAACAGTCAGAGGTCCTACCGCCTATAACATACAATACCAGGATTAAGAGGAGGTGACTGATGAAGGTTAGAATAATACATTTTTTATGTTTACATATCAGCATTTATATTGACGGGTGAGGTGGAGTCTACTGGGGTCATTTTTAACTGGATATTTGTCGTAAGAATTGTTTGTATCACCCATGCAGGTGCCGTACTAAGATGAGCCAAACTTGGCGACAAACCGCAGAGACGTCAACGAACGGTCCCACACACA
>CM051021.1:7701009-7716168 GCA_027704905.1 Muraenolepis orangiensis | reverse complement strand
TTGGCTCATCTTAGTACGGCACCTGCATGGGTGATACAAACAATTCTTACGACAAATATCCAGTTAAAAATGACCCCAGTAGACTCCACCTCCCCGTCAATATAAATGCTGATATGTAAACATAAAAAATGTATTATTCTAACCTTCATCAGTCACCTCCTCTTAATCCTGGTATTGTATGTTATAGGCGGTAGGACCTCTGACTGTTTTTCCAAGCTCAAAAGATACCCGGCCCAAACTCCTGAGGCATCCTAGTTGGTGTGCTTCCACATGCACCTCTGTTTCTTTGTCGTCTTGAGTGGTGTACACTTTGTAGTTACGGACCACTCCCTGAACCCCGATAGGTAGAAGGTACCTCGACCGGAAGTACTTCTCCTGATAGGAGGGGGTTCCTGTTGCATCTGGCAGGTCGTCACCAGTGTAGTTTTTATAGCATTTCTTCGCCTCTTTCAAAAGATAAGGAGCGTCTGTTTCTGTGAAGCTCTTCTTTGAGTAACATAGAATCATTTGAATGAATGTTGCTCTTTTTTTAATCTCTTCTGGAAGGCTTCGTGTCAGAGTTGTGTAGGAATATTGTTCTGTGTCATTTAGTTGTTTTTCTAGAATGTCCTTCGAATCAAAAAGTGTGTTTGCAACCTGCAAGTAACCGGATTTCCCCAAGATGTTAAAACAAGTCGAATCTGCTCTTGTGACGTGTTCGTTCTCTGCAAGATTCTCTTCATTTTCAAATGCTGTGAAGGCATTCTTTGCAATAAGCAGGATTTCAGGCAAGATGTAGGGGTTAGACGGAAGCTCCTTGAGTTTGCTGATCAGATGGCGCATGTAGACTCGTCCCAGTGTGTCAGCGATAAAGGAGTTTTGAGGATCGAGGACTTGTGCTTTCTTGGCCCAATCTTCTGCCATACTGATGTTCTTTTTAAAATATAAACGAGAAAGCGTCTGGGGGAAGTAGGCTATCTGAGGAAATGTTTGGTTTGCTAAACTTAACACTGCCACACACCTATCTGTATCATTGATGTCTAAAATCAATTTGGAGTAAAGGAGCTTTTTTCCCTGTACTTTGTCTCGTTTGGTGAGCAAGTGTGTAATGAAGCCAGTTAGAGGCTGTGTGACGTCCTCCTGACACAGCTCACTCAGCAAGACTCGTGCTGTGTCATAAATGTGCCCGCCTGCATCACGCGAGGACATCATGCGGTTACCCTGTTCTGCTATCATTGGATGGGCCATGCGGACACGTTCTTCACCCCCTCCAAGGGGTTTGAAGCTCACCATCAGATGCCTTAAGGGTTCCTTTATATCTCCAATGGTGGGGTCCCCAATTTCAGTCTGGAGAAACGCATTGCAGTGTCTCGCGAGCAAGAAGGAGCCGGTTACATAGCCGTTCAATAGGCACATGCAAGCGGAAAGCTGGAGACCACGTTTTGTGACTTGCTGCATGAGATCCGGGTTGTTGAAAACATGACATGAGCTTTGGACGTAGCCTTTGGAGAAATTGGTTTGCATGATGTTGAAGCCATGGAATTGTTCATACTCCTTTGGGAACTTGGTGAGAAGCTGCTCCTTTTTTGCATTAAATTGGATTGTCTCCTCAGCAGACAGTTCCTTTCTGAGGTTGATGTCTTCGGTGTCAATGAGGGCCATTCTCACACAGTGAAGTATGACAACGGCTGGAGCTCCATCTGAAGTCTTCTTTTTAGACAATTCTTCCACGATACTCTTTTGGAGCTTGCTTAAGTATTGATCCTGCACTAACAGCAGCACAGTCTTAGGTTCGCCAGCAGTGTAGAGTTCAGTCACCTGGGTGGCGACCTCTGAGTCATCTGAGGTGGGGTCAACTAGAACAGCGCACCTGAAGCTACTTCTCAAGTCCCAGAGGAGCTGCATGGCCAATGTGGTTCCCCCGCTCCCCGGCTCGTGGTTCAAACGTACACACTGCACTCCAAATTTCTTGCTCAAGATTTGACCACGGAGTTCTTCATATCCGTCCCGTTTAATGAGACGATTGCTCTCCGCGTTTTGTTCATCGAGGTAGAAATTCAACCATTGGGGCGGTGCCCCGCGGTAAAAGTTGACTTCTGTCTTTTTCTTAATTTCCGGGTCAATTATTTGTCCTTCAAAGGCATCTTCATGGAGAATGTCCAGAAGGTCTAGATGATCTCCTATTCTCTGCATCTGTGTTCTCACTAGGTTCCTAGTAAGGGACAGGAAACAGCAATGAAAGAGACATTTGTTAGGCTTGACCTGCTCCCGAATGACCTGCTGTCTCTGTATTCACTGGCTAACCCCTACCTGCTCCTTAATGACCTGTGTCTATATTCACTGTCTAACCCCTACCTGCTCCTTAATGACCTGTGTCTATATTCACTGTCCAACCCCTTCCTGCTCCTTAATGACCTGTGTCTATATTCACTGTCCAACCCATTCCTGTTCCTTAATGAACGCTGTCTCTGTATTCACTGTCTAACCCATACCTGCTCCTTAATGACCTGCCTCTGTACTCACTCCTTTTATTCCTTAATGAGTGTATAAATAGGGACATATTAAGACAGTCTACATATATTATTATAGGTCAGGCTTAAAATGCAACACAAAGTGGTATTCAAAGAAATATGTAAGTACATATATTTGTCAGCATCATAACTGAGTGTGTAAATATGGCAATACATTCTGAAAATATATTATTGTAGGCCAGGGTGTTTGTCGCCCAATATGCCGAAAGATTAAATGAAACTGACAAAGTATAAATGATTAATTACATAATTACGTTCACTAACTACTAACTACGCTAGGAGTTAGTAACACTTATTTGATGATAGTATTTGAGTAGTCATGTCCCATGTTTCCTTACCTCTCAGTCACACCTTCATCCATGTGGAAAGTCGTTCAATGGGAGCTGTTCAGAAGAAGCCGCGCCGGTGAATGAAGTATATTTACCTGTGCTTGTTGATTTATTTATATACTGTAGCCATGGCACTGGAATGCAGGATGTGTAATTCTGAAACTATGTGGTTCATCAAGTTTTGCCATGGCAACACTCATTCTTTGAATTTGGTTCCGTGACATGACCTTCTAGTGGACTTTGCGGATTGTGGAGTGTGTGTGTGTGTGTGTGTGATTGGTGGCTGGTTTAAGCAGCCTCACCTAGTCTGAATTGGACTGATTGGCTGGTGAGGCAGCACAGCTGTGGGTTGTTGTGAATCAAGGCCCACCGGTTAAAAAAAGCCTCCACCACCACACACACTCGAGAAGAGAGCTCTAGCATCTACCATCTGCTTTGTTCTACGTATTCAAACTCCGGATTCCTCATCAACCTGTGTCTTTGTCATCGGGAGGATCCCCTCAAGTAGCCATGTTGAATGGCTGGTGGCAGCGTTGTCTGCTGCACTTATACGACGACCTCTGGTGTGAATGGTGTATACCGTAGGGGGTCACTGTGCTGACCAGCCTTGGTACGTATGCAGTGGGTGCCGATGGCCACTGGCCCTGTTTATGGTTCTGCGATTTTGCATTCTCACAACACATTACAAGATACAAGATTTAGATTTGCCATTTGTAACATAGGACATAGGAATGCTTACTCCCCATTCCCTCCCACAGTATAAATCTCCAAAACAACACCATACAAATAAAAAAAGATAAATAAAAAGACATGATAAAAAAGCAGCAAATTGACTTAAACTTAAATGTACATGTTTTTTGTTTTTTTTTACCAAAATCTTTTAAAACATTTAAAGTGCCAGGAGTGCAGCAGCATCATGAATACAGTGCAGTACAGTGCAGTAACTGTGTTCATGATGCTGCTGCACTACTGGCACTTTATATGCTTCACTGACATCTGGTGACGTTGTTATGTTATAGTGTTGTAAAGTATAAGTTTCCTACATAGTATCGTATAGAGTGTTCAATTCTAGGAAATTCATACTGTGGTAGGGAATGGGGGGTAAGCATTCCATTGTACTTATGTACAATTGAATACGTTGCATATGACAAATGAAAACATCTTGAATCTTGATATTTTTAGTTTGTGTTGTACAAATGAACATATGTGTTAATCGTCTTGCAAACTGCATTACCACAACAGAGATTGCCCAGCGTTTCATATTTATTTATTTTGAGTCAACTCAAAACAAAACCACTCCTTTTTTCACCTCCATTTTTTTCCAAATGTACATTGTGACATTCCTTCACACTTCTTTCTTAAAGTGGTTGATAAGCACAGCAGCAAGGTGTCAAAATGTCCTTAAATGTGGCTTAAAAGGCTTTGTATATGGATTTTGTATATATTTGTTCTATTTTCAAGAAGATATCAGGGAAAGTGTATGGCATGTTGTTGTTTTTTATCTTTTACAAAAAGTCTTTGCATTAAGCTGGCGACTTTCTGCTTACAAGACAAGCCTATCGATCTCTATAGGAATTATTATTAGATCCAAACTGCAACATTGGTTTTAAGGATAAATTATTGTACTGTTGAGTCAACTGCCACAAACCAGAATCATAACTGCATTTAAAAATGTTAAAGAAACACATTTATTGGATGGTAATTTGAATCTGTTTTTATCTCCTGTATTTTGTCAAGTTAAAAGTATTTTCTAAAACGTACATCATTTTAAATTCAACATTCAATTCGACTCTGCAGTTGTTGGGTGTGTCAGCGAGGGAAACGATGAGGAGTACAGGGGCGTCGTGGACTCCTTCGTTGAGTGGTGTGAGCTGAACCACATGCAGCTCAACACAGACAAGACGAAGGAGATGGTGGTGGACTTCCGCAGGAGGAAATCTACCCCCACACCCATTTCCATCAAGGGTGTGTCCACAGAGGTTGTTCAGGAATATAAATACCTGGGAGTTCACCTGGACAACAAACTGGTCTGGGCCAAGAACTCTGAGGCCAGACTCAAATATGTTCTAATGTCTCCATTACAAACTCAGTAGCACATTTGCGTTTTTCCAATGGAATGATTATTAGTCATTGTTAAGTGTTTTGACCATGCCCACACTATTGAGCTAACGGCCATTTCGCTAGTGATCAATATCATTCTGGGCAACAAAGAAAAACAAATAAAAAACTTTTTTGTCTTTTTTACTGGTTGACTCAAAACTTAGTTTGAGTCCAAAGCCCCTTGCAATGAATCCAGCCCTAATCTACCAGCGATTTCACTTCAGAGTCAAGTGGTTGAACACACACGTTAACCGACTCCAATCAAAGCAATGCATGGGTCTATGCCCTTGGGTATCAATTGATGTTAAACCTTTCACACACAACTGCGCTAACAATAATTGTAGTGGACTATATAGTCAGTTATAGACACGGGGCTGGGACCATCTATAGAGGAGATTGTTCGATATACACGCCACCACAACAGAGATACCCAGCCTTTTAATTTCGGGCAGGAGCAAACTTATTACAAAATGTCCCCTTTAAACGCTTGAAATGTAATATTTTCATCCAAAATGTACCTTTTTAGCACTCTAAACATTGTCCTTCTGTCACACTTCTTTCTTTTCTACAGTGGTTAATGAGGACAGCAGCAAGGTCCCCAATCTTAACCTGGTTCATGTGTCACGGACGCCAGCAGGCGGCGCTGTGCAGTGGTAAACCTCACTCCCCGATGCCTAAATAGACGTTCTAGCGATGAAGCTAAGGCCCATGGGTTTTAGCTCTCACATCAGTTCGAGCACAGTGCGGGACACTGACTGTCACACATGATCGCAAAATCCCACGACCACTCCTTACTAAATCCCTACACTTTTTACAGCATTCTGTGCAAAACCTGCCACATTTGATAATGTATTTATCCAAAATGCCACCTCCTCAAAGTGTTTGCGATGAGTTTAATCAAACCTCGGGGACCAACCCCTACTCTGGCAGAACATTTATGATTGGCTTAAAGTCCTGTCGCCTTATTGTAAACACTTTACGAAACACATTTCACACCACTTTACACTTTACAATCAGGAACACACATTTTGACTTCCAGATTTGTTGCCAGGTAAATAATTTGCTCAAAACCCACGGACCAGGGTATATACCCTATACCCTTTTTAACATCCTTCATGTATTCTTGATAGGAAGATGCTTTTTATTTGATGTATTTTGAAGTATCATTTTAATTTTAACATTAGGATATATTATCTAAAATATAATTCACCGCTAGACTGTCATTGCCCGGACACAAGCCTGTGGAGCCATGTATTAAGTCATATTAAATATATTGGCTAACATATTTGTCTGTGGGAAGTCTTATAGTCTTAAGTCATATTATTCATGTTATTATATTATAATAATATAATAATATTATTATAGCTTACTATATTACTATATTAGCTGAGTGACGTAAGGTGTTTCTGTCCACCAGCTTTTAATCTCTTGTCCTCAAACCATTTCTCTGTGATGTCACAGGTTTAAAAATCGGGTATTTTTCGAAAAATAAATATATAAAACAAATTAAATCAGTGTTTAATGTGAATCGATGGACGTGAATGGTTCGGTTAAAGCCCACGACTTCTCAACCTATGTGAGTGACTAAAGGCTCAAGTATTCAAATATTGACTTTGATTTTGGAGTTAGTTTGAACCGCAATTTGAAAGGGGATAGAATGAAATGAAATGAAATAATTTTGGTCAGTTGGATCAACAGCTCATCAACAGCTTAGCGCGCTCACAATGCTTTATATTTTAAATTAGTTTGGTGGCGTGTTGACCAGGGCTTGCTTACTTTTACAGTGTGAAACATTTAAGCCTCAGGCGGACAATAGGTCCTCTATATTTAGCCCAGCATCTGGTGCTTATGAGGCGTGTCTAGGTGCATTTCAACATGAACGTCTTGTTCAGTTAGATTTCGTAATGATCAAAGGCATCCATTCACTTCACATTCTGTTCTACTTCTGAAAGGAATATTTGAATGGGAAGGGATTGGTTTGACTGCACCCTTCAGGGCATTGACGTCACTGTATTGTCTTTTGAAACTTTTCTTTCTGTTTTGGTTTTGTTCAGCAGGCCGCAAAACTGAATAACTATTGACTGACTGACATCTCTGTGCGAACACACACACACACACAGAGAGGGGTTGGGGGGGTTTGTTGGTCCCCGTGGGGGGGGCCCTTACCTTTGTACTTCTTGGCAGAGGGGATGCGCGTCAGCTTGGTGTCCACCTCGTTGTCCTCGGAGATCTTGAGCACGGTAGTGCGGTACTCGATGACCCGGGTCAGCAGGTCGGGCCTCCGGCGAGATCTCGAAGATGTGCTCGATGTACAACAGGTTGTCTGCACGGGATGACAGAGGGGGGGGGGGGGGGTTGCTTACCCACATGACGACGGCATTATCAGCCGCCGGGTAGCGTAGTGGTGGTCTCTCCCTTTTTCGCTCTCTTTCTCCCCCTCTGTACTATGTGTAAGGGTCTCTCTCTCTTTTACTCTCTCTCTCCCCCTCTGTACTATGTGTATGGGTCTCTCTCTCTGTATTATGTGTATGGATCTCTCTCTCTTTCTATATATATATACATTATGTGTATGGGTCTCTCCCTCTGTATAATGTGTATGGGTCTCTCTCTCTCTCTCTCTCTCTCTCTCTCTCTCTCTCTCTCTCTCTCTCTCTCTCTCTCTCTCTCTCTCTCTCTCTCTCTCTCTCTCTCTCTCTCTCTCTCTCTTATGTGTATGGGCCTCTCTCTCTCTCTGTGCACTTTGTGTATGGGGCTCACCCTTGGCCAGCTTGCTGCGCTCCTCCAGGTAGGTGAACCAGTCCCGGGAGCAGGCGATGTGGCCGCTCTCCCCCTCGGGGATGTCTTCCTTGCAGGCGGACTTGAGCTGCCGCAGGTCCTCAGTGGTGATGTTCTCCGACAGGTCGCTCAGCAGGGAACTGTACTCCGCCATGGTCTGATAAATATGTGTGTATCTATCTATCTCTCTCTCTCTCTCATACACATAAATGTAACAGATTCATTCATCTGTGAAAATACGGATAATATTACTATTTTAACACCGACGTGTCAAAGTACCAACAGCGCCCCCTATCGCAATTACCCCCTACGTCCCTACCGTCCTACCGAGAGAGAGAGAGAGAGAGAGAGAGAGAGAGAGAGAGAGAGAGAGAGAGAGAGAGAGAGAGAGAGAGAGAGAGAGAGAGAGAGATGTATCTATCTGTCCCCCTCTATCACATAGTATCGCATTTTCTCTCTACCTACTGTGTTCGTGTGTGCAACTGTTGAATAGGTTTATTTTAATTGTGTGATTATAGATATGTTTACCAGCAATACCCGTTTCCCTACAGGTCATTGGTCATACCAGTGAACTTCTGCTAGTTTGATTCGATGACGGATAATGGACTCTCGTGGGAGTGTTTTTATTCTGCAGACACAGTATAGTAGGTCAGTATCCTCTGTCTGGCCTCAATATCAATATGGTGGTGGAACATTATGGGACATAATTCACTGTTGTGTTTAGTGTGTGTTGCACCACGGACCTGTTAGAGAGCGTACTGTGTTGTTGTTGTTGTTGTTGTTGTTGTGTGTGGTGTGCTAGCACCATACTAAGTTCCATACTAAACACCCCGCCTCCGACTCCCATTCATCGGCTCTACACTGGTGACCCCGACATTTTCGAGATAGATTCGGAAGACATAGTGAACATGCCTGATCGCGATTTTTATATTAAACTTCCGGAGTTTTGGGAACATGCCGCTACGGCATGTTTGCCTGCCGCCAGGTCCGTGACGAGGACCTGAAGTATTTTCACTTGGTGGCAGCGCTGGGGAGCTCCACGTCGTCCAGGTTGGTCGGTTTTATCGCGGATCCCCCACGCCACGGCAAATATGAGGCGATTTAAGCCCTTCTCTTTAAGACATTTAGCCTATCTGCTAAGGAGAGGGCACGCCAGATTCTGGATATTCAGGGTTTGGGGGACAGCAAGCCGTCCCAGCTCATGGAGAAGATGCTGAATCTGCTGGGGGGGGGAGGATCCCCGGATATTGTTTGTGGAGACGTTCCTGCGCCACTTGCCGCCCCGGGTTCAGACGGCGCTGGCCAACACGACCATTACTGAACTCGCCGGTTAGGAGGGCTTGGGGGGAGCAGATGCGGGAGAATGTTTTTACCACGCGCGGTTCGGGGCCAAGGCGAAGAAGTGCATTGCTCCCTGCAGCTACAAGCCTCCGGGAAACGAGAGGGCCGGTGCTCGGTAGTGGCTCTGAGCGTTGGCGGCACGAGCAGGCTGCTTTTCGTTAGCGACAGTGTCTCGGGAAGCCGGTTTCTCTGTGACACGGGCGCTCAGCGGAGCGTGGTTCCTGCGTCTAAGGAGGACGTCGCTCGAGGGGGGCACGGACCGCAGTTGACGACAGCTAATGGCAGCCACCATCCGCACTTATGGCGTGAGGCCAATGTGTTTATGTGTTGGGGAGCAGCGGTTCAACTGGGATTTCGTCATAGCAAGACATTTCTTTTCCCCTCCTCGGGGCCGATTTTTTATGTGCTCACGGGCTCCTGGTGGACGTTAGAAACAAACGCTTGGTTGATGCCTTGACGTTTTCTTCCCTTGTGTGTACGCTTGGCAAAGCGGCGTACAACGGGCTGTCGGGTTCGCTGTCTGGTGCGGACAAGTACCTCAGGTTGTTGGCCGAGTTCCCGGACCTGACGCAGCCCACTTTCTCTGCGCCCACCACCAAGCATGGGGTGGAGCACCACGTCACCACTGAGGGACCCCCGGTCTACGCCAGGGCCCGGCGGTTGAACCCTTCTAAACTCGCAGTAGCGAAGGCGGAGTTCTCAACCAACGCCTGGGTATCATCCGCCGGTCTGACAGTCCTTGGGCGTCTCCTCTGCACATCGTCCCCAAGCCTAATGGCGGTTGGCGCCCGTGTGCGGACTACCGCTGCCTCAACAACGCTACGACACCCGACCGCTACCCGGTGCCGCACATTCAGGACTTTTCGGTGCACCTGGCGGGTAGGCTGATGTTTTCTAAGGTGGACACCACCAGGTGCCCATGCATCCCCTGGACATTCCCAAAACGGCGGTGATAACGCCATTTGGGTTGTTCGAGTTCCTGCGAATGCCTTTTGGGCTCAAGAACGCCGCTCAAACATTCCAGCGGCTGATGGATTCGGTGCTGCGGGACTTACCGTTTGTGTTCGTCTACCTTGACGACATACTCGTCGCCAGCACTTCTGAGGAGGAACACCTCCGGGCCCTTTTCACGAGGCTCACGGGTTGATAATCAACCCTGCAAAGTGTCTGTTCGGGTGGTTTGACATTGACTTCCTTGGGTACCGCGTCACCAAAGGCGGAGCAGCACCCCTGCTGGCGAAGGTTGAGGCTGTCGCGGCGTTTCCTCGCCCACACACGGCTCGGTCACTCCGTGGGTTCCTAGGGATGGTGACCTTCAACCACCGTTTCATCGCCCGGGCCGCCCACATTATGCAGCCGCTGTATGAGGCATTGAAAGGTAAGGCCCCCATCCAGGAGATCGACTGGACAACGGAGGCTGAGGTTGCTTTTAAGGAGGTCAAGACCGCACTGGCTCAGGCGGCCTTGTTGGCGCATCCGTCGCCCACGGCCCCCATCTTCATTACTACCGATGCATCGGACTACGCCGTCGGTGCGGTGCATGAGCAGTGGGTGGATGGCGCCTGGCAACCACTTGCCTTTTTCAGCCGCCAGCTAACGCCCAGGGAACGCAGGTACAGCTTTTTTGACCGGGAGCTCCTTGGACTCTGGCTGGCCGTGCGGCACTTCCGATTCTTGCTGTGAATTTACGGCGTTCGTTGACCACAAGCCGCTCACGTTCGCCATGTCCAAGGTGGCGGAGCCTTGGTCTGCTCGCCAGCAGCGACAGCTTTCCTACTCGGAGTTTACCACGGACATCCAGCACGTGGCTGGCAAGTCAAACCTGGTCGCAAATTGCCTCTCCAGGGTCGTCATCGGAGCCGTCCAGTTGGGCCTCGACTATACCCGCTTGGCAATGGACCAGGTCACGGACCCCAGTGTCCATGCTCTGAAGGGCGCTGATGTGGGGCTGCGCCTGGAGGATGTGGTTTTCGGCGACGCAGGCATTGCTCTCCTGTGTGACGTCTCCACGGGCCAGCCGCACCCGGTCATCCCACCAGCTGGAGGCGTTCCATGTTCGAGGCGGTGCACAACCTGTCGCACCCCGGCGGGAAGCCTTCGGTGCGGATGGTGGCCGCGAAATTCGTCTGGCGGGCCTCAAAAAGGACGTGAGGGCTTGGGCCGGCACGTGTGTGGCTTGCCAGCGTGCTAAGGTGCACCGCCACACGAAGGCCCCCCTGGAGAAATTCCTGGTGCCTGAGAGGAGGTTTGACCACGTCAACATCGATCTGGTTGGTCCATTACCCTCCTCCCAGGGTTTTTCCTACCTCCTAACTATGGTGGACAGGACGACCCGTTTGCCGGAGGCGATCCCACTTGCGTCGACAGCGGCGGCTGACATAGCCCGGGCCTTCATTGCGACATGGGTGTGTCGTTTCGGCACCCCTTCGGACATTTCCTCGGGCCGCGGTTCGCAGTTCACGTCCGAGCTCTGGAACGCTGTGGCCGGGGGTTTGGGGGTTAAACTCCACCGGACAACCGCTTATCACCCTCAGGCCAACGGTCTCTGCGAGCGTTTCCATTGCTCCATGAAGGCGGCCCTCAGGGCCGGGCTGACGGACGGTAATTGGGTCGACAAGCTGCCTTGGGTTATGCTGGGCCTGAGGACCACGCCTAAGGAGGATCTGCGATGCTCCACGGCTGAGATGGTCTACGGTCAGCTGCTGAGGGTTCCAGGGGATTTCCTCCCCAACGCATCGGCCCCCTGGTCGGCGACGGCCCAGCGAGTTTTCCTGCAGGACGCCGCAAAGGTTTTTGCTCCAATCCCCACTGCTCAGCACAGCACTCAGGTGTCCCGGGTACCCGTGGGGCTTCGCTCAGCGGAGCACGTGTTCATCCGGCACGACGCTCACAGAGGCCCCCGGCAGCCCCCTTACGACGGGCCTTTCCGGGTTTTGGAACACGGGGGCAAGCACTTGGTGGACGCCCTGGGTGGCAAAGCCGAGCATGTCTCGGTGGACCGGGTGAAGGCTGCTCACCTGGACTTGGACCAGCCGGTGGTGCTGGCACGGCCTCCGCGACGGGGTCGCCCCCCGGCCTTGACCCCTGTCACCGAATTGAGGCCTCGCCCAGCAGCCGCCCCGGTAGAGGTCACCTCCCCGGCTCCCGTTCTCCGGAGTCGTGGTGGTCCTCCCCGCCGCACGGACTTTGTGTATGGGTAAATTCTGGGGGGACATGTGTGTTTAGTGTGTGTTGCACCACGGACCTGTTAGAGAGCGTACCGTGTTGTTGTGGTGTGCTAGCTGGACAGTAGCAGGTAGCAGAGGTGTTTCCCCTTTTGTAAAACCTAATGGAAAATAAATAAATCTCTAATCTATTTTGAGGTATCATTTTAATTTTAACATTAGGATATATTATCTAAAATAGAATTGTCATTGTCCGGACACAAGCCTGTGGAGCCATGTATTAAGTCATATTAAATATATTGGCTAACATATTTGTCTGTGGGAAGTCTTATATTATTATAGCTTACTATATTACTATATTAGCTGAGTCACGTAAGGTGTTTCTGTCCACCAGCTTTTAATCTCTTGTCCTCAAACCATTTCTCTGTGATGTCACAGGTTTTAAAATCTGGTATTTTTCGAAAAATTAAAACAAATGAAAACAAAGAGTTTAATGTGAATCGATGGACGTGAATTGTTCCGTTAAAGCCCACGACTTCTCAACCTATGTGAGTGACTAAAGGCTCAAGGCAAATATTGGCTTTGACTTCAAAAATATATATTTTAGAAACAACTTTTTTGAAATATCGTATAATGATGTCATTTTGGACATTTTGGAGTTAGTTTGAACCGCAATTTGAAAGGGGATAGAATGAAATTAAATGAAATGAAATCATTTTGGTCAGTTGGATCAACAGCTTATCAACAGCTTAGCGCGCTCACAATGCTTTATATTTTAAATTAGTTTGGTGGCGTGTTGACCAGGGCTTGCTTACTTTTACAGTGTGAAACATTTAAGCCTCAGGCGGACAATAGGTCCTCTATATTTAGCCAAGCATCTGGTGCTTATGAGGCGTGTCTAGGTGCATTTCAACATGAACGTCTTGTTCAGTAAGATTTCATGATAATCAATGGCATCCATTCACTTGTTCTACTTCTGCTTCTTGTGAACGCCCCAACTTCTACTGTAAGTCAACAGAAAGGAACAGAAAGGAATGTTTGAATGGGAAGGGATTGGTTTGACTGCACCCTTCAGGGCATTGACGTCACTGTATTGTCTTTTGAAACTTTTCTTTCTGTTTTGGTTTTGTTCAGCAGGCCGCAAAGCTGAATAACTATTGACTGACTGACATCTCTGTGCGAACACACACACACACAGAGGGGCCACAGAGAGGGGTTAGGGGGGGGTTTGTGGGTCCCCGTGGGGGGGGCCCTTACCTTTGTTCTTCTTGGCAGAGGGGATGCACGTCAGCTTGGTGTCCACCTCGTCGTCCTCGGAGATCTTGAGCACGGTGGTGCGGTACTCGATGACCCGGGTCAGCAGGTCGGGCCTCCGCGAGATCTCGAAGATGTGCTCGATGTACGACAGGTTGTCTGGATGACAGAGGGGGGGGGGGGGGTTGCTTACCCACATTACGACGGCATTATCAGCCACCGGGTAGCGTAGTGGTGGTCTCTCCCTCTTTTGCTCTCTCTCTCCCCCTCTATACTATGTGTATGGGTCTCTCTCTCTCTGTATTATGTGTATGGATCTCTCTCTCTTTCTCTCTCTCTTTCTATATATATATATATATACATTATGTGTATGGGTCTCTCTCTCTCTCTCTCTCTCTCTCTCTCTCTCTCTCTCTCTCTCTCTCTCTCTCTCTCTCTCTCTCTCTCTCTCTCTCTCTCTCTCTCTCTCTCTGTCTATTATGTGTATGGGCCTCTCTCTCTCTCTCTCTCTCTGTGCACTTTGTGTATGGGGCTCACCCTCGGCCAGCTTGCTGCGCTCCTCCAGGTAGATGAACCAGTCCCGGGAGCAGGCGATGTGGTCGCTCTCCCCCTCGGGGATGTCTTCCTTGCAGGCGGACTTGAGCTGCCGCAGGTCCTCAGTGGTGATGTTCTCCGACAGGTCGCTCAGCAGGGAACTGTACTCCACCATGGTCTGGTAGGGGGAGACATAGATAAATATGTGTGTATCTATCTCTCTCTCTCTCTCTCTCTCTCTCTCTATATATATATATATATATATAGAGATATATATATATATATATATATAGAGATATATATATATCTCTATATATCTATATATATATATCTTTATATATATCCATCCATCCATCTTCTCCCGCTTATCCGTAATCGGGTCGCGGAGGTAGCAGCTTCAGCAGGCGACTCCAAACTTCCCTCTCCCTGGCAACATCGACTAGCTCTGACTGGGGGATCCCGAGGCGTTCCCAGGCCAGTGTGGAGATGTAATCACCCCACCTGTACCTCGGTCTGCCCCGTGGTCTCTTCCCAGTTGGATGTGCCTGGAAAACCTCCCTCGGGAGGCGACCAGGAAGCATCCTTACTAGATGCCCGAACCACCTCAACTGGCTCCTTTCTACGCGAAGGAGCAGCGGCTCAGAGTAGAGCAGCGGCTCTACTCCGAGTTTCTCACGAGTGACTGAGCTTCTCACCCTATCCCTCAGGGAGATACCAGCCACCCTCCTGAGGAAACTCATTTCGGCCGCTTGTATTCGCGATCTCGTCCTTTCGGTCATTACCCATTGCTCATGGCCATAGGTGAGGGTAGGAACGAAGACTGATCGGTAGATCGAGAGCTTTGCCTTCTGGCTCAGCTCTCTTTTGGTTACAACGGTGCGCCAAAGTGCACCCAATACCGCTCCCGCTGCACCTATTCTCCTGTCAATCTCACGCTCCATCCTCCCCTCACTCGAGAACAAGACTCCGAGATACTTGAACTCCTTCACTTGGGATAAGGACTCCCTCCCTACTTGGAGTAGACAATCCACCGGTTTCCTGCTAAGAACCATGGCCTCAGATTTGGAGGTGCTGATCCTCATCCCAGCCGCTTCACATTCTGCTGCAAACCGATCCAGTGAGTGCTGAAGGTCACATACTGATGACCACATC
>CM051021.1:7640608-7700009 GCA_027704905.1 Muraenolepis orangiensis | reverse complement strand
CTTGGGAGTATGCCTATATATATATGCCTATATGTGTTTTGTAGATTTGGAGAAGGCATATGATCGGGTCCCTCGGGAAATACTGTGGGGGGTGCTGCGGGAGTATGGGGTGCGGGGGTCACTGTTGAGGGCCATCCAATCTCTCTACTCCCAAAGCAAGAGCTGTGTCCGGATTCTCGGTACAAAGTCAGGCCTGTTCTCAGTGGGTGTTGGCCTCTGCCAGGGCTGCGCTTTGTCACCCATCCTGTTTGTGATTTTCATGGACAGGATTTCAAGGCGTAGTCATGGAGGGGAGGGGTTTCAGTATGGTGGGCTCAGGATTGAATCGCTGCTGTTTGCAGATGATGTGGTCATCAGTATGTGACCTTCAGCACTCACTGGATCGGTTTGCAGCAGAATGTGAAGCAGCTGGGATGAGGATCAGCACCTCCAAATCTGAGGCCATGGTTCTTAGCAGGAAACCGGTGGATTGTCTACTCCAAGTAGGGAGGGAGTCCTTATCCCAAGTGAAGGAGTTCAAGTATCTCGGGTCTTGTTCTCGAGTGAGGGGAGGATGGAGCGTGAGATTGACAGGAGAATAGGTGCAGCGGGAGCGGTATTGGGTGCACTTTGGCGCACCGTTGTAACCAAAAGAGAGCTGAGCCAGAAGGCAAAGCTCTCGATCTACCGATCAGTCTTCGTTCCTACCCTCACCTATGGCCATGAGCAATGGGTAATGACTGAAAGGACGAGATCGCGAATACAAGCGGCCGAAATGAGTTTCCTCAGGAGGGTGGCTGGTATCTCCCTGAGGGATAGGGTGAGAAGCTCAGTCACTCGTGAGAGACTCGGAGTAGAGCCGCTGCTCCTTCGTGTAGAAAGGAGCCAGTTGAGGTGGTTCGGGCATCTAGTAAGGATGCTTCCTGGTCGCCTCCCGAGGGAGGTTTTCCAGGCACATCCAACTGGGAAGAGACCACGGGGCAGACCGAGGTACAGGTGGGGTGATTACATCTCCACACTGGCCTGGGAACGCCTCGGGATCCCCCAGTCAGAGCTAGTCGATGTTGCCAGGGAGAGGGAAGTTTGGAGTCCCCTGCTGAAGCTGCTACCTCCAAGACCCGATTACGGATAAGCGGGAGAAGATGGATGGATGGATGGATGGATATATATAAAGATATATATATATAGATATATATATAGAGATATAGATATATATATAGAGATATATATATAGATATATATATATATATATATATATATATAGAGATATATATATATATATATAGAGAGAGAGAGAGAGAGAGAGAGAGAGAGAGAGAGAGAGAGAGAGAGAGAGAGAGAGAGAGAGAGAGAGATACACACATATTTATCTATGTCTCCCCCTACCAGACCATGGCGGAGTACAGTTCCCAGCTGAGCGACCTGTCGGAGAACATCACCACTGAGGACCTGCGGCAGCTCAAGTCCGCCTGCAAGGAAGACATCCCCGAGGGGGAGAGCGACCACATTGCCTGCTCCCGGGACTGGTTCACCTACCTGGAGGAGCGCAGCAAGCTGGCCGAGGGTGAGCCCCATACACAAAGTGCACAGAGAGAGAGAGAGAGGCCCATACACATAATAGACAGAGAGAGAGAGAGAGAGAGAGAGAGAGAGAGAGAGAGAGAGAGAGAGAGAGAGAGAGAGAGAGAGAGAGAGAGAGAGAGAGAGAGAGAGAGAGAGAGAGAGAGAGAGAGACCCATACACATTATACAGAGAGAGAGACCCATACACATAATGTATATATTTATATGTATATATAGAAAGAGAGAGAGAAAGAGAGAGAGATCCATACACATAATACAGAGAGAGAGACCCATACACATAGTAAAGAGGGGGAGAGAGAGAGCAAAAGAGGGAGAGACCACCACTACGCTACCCGGTGGCTGATAATGCCGTCGTAATGTGGGTAAGCAACCCCCCCCCCCTCTGTCATCCCGGGCAGACAACCTGTCGTACATCGAGCACATCTTCGAGATCTCGCGGAGGCCCGACCTGCTGACCCGGGTCATCGAGTACCGCACCACCGTGCTCAAGATCTCCGAGGACGACGAGGTGGACACCAAGCTGACGCGCATCCCCTCTGCCAAGAAGAACAAAGGTAAGGGCCCCCCCCACGGGGACCAACGAACCCCCCCTAACCCCTCTCTGTGGCCCCTCTCTGTGTGTGTGTGTGTTCGCACAGAGATGTCAGTCAGTCAATAGTTATTCAGCTTTGCGGCCTGCTGAACAAAACCAAAACAGAAAGAAAAGTTTCAAAAGACAATACAGTGACGTCAATGCCCTGAAGGGTGCAGTCAAACCAATCCCTTCCCATTCAAACATTCCTTTCTGTTCCTTTCTGTTGACTTACAGTAGAAGTTGGGTCGTTCACAAGAAGCAGAAGTAGAACAAGTGAAAGGATGCCATTGATTATCATGAACAAGACGTTCATGTTGAAATGCACCTAGACACGCCTCATAAGCACCAGATGCTTGGCTAAATATAGAGGACCTATTGTCCGCCTGAGGCTTAAATGTTTCACACTGTAAAAGTAAGCAAGCCCTGGTCAACACGCCACTAAACTAATTTAAAATATAAAGCATTGTGAGCGCGCTAAGCTGTTGATGCGCTGTTGATCCAACTGACCAAAATGATTTAATTTAATTTCATTTCATTCTATCCCCTTTCAAATTGCGGTTCAAACTAACTCCAAAATGTCCAAAATGACATCATTATACGATATTTCAAAAAAGTTGTTTAGTCAAAGCCAATATTTGCCTTGAGCCTTTAGTCACTCACATAGGTTGAGAAGTCGTGGGCTTTAACGGAACAATTCACGTCCATCGATTCACATTAAACACTTTGTTTTCATTTGTTTTAATTTTTCGAAAAATACCAGATTTTTAAACCTGTGACATCACAGAGAAATGGTTTGAGGACAAGAGATTAAAAGCTGGTGGACAGAAACACCTTACGTGACTCAGCTAATATAGTAATATAGTAAGCTATAATAATATAAGACTTCCCACAGACAAATATGTTAGCCAATATATTTAATATGACTTAATACATGGCTCCACAGGCTTGTGTCCGGACAATGACAATTCTATTTTAGATAATATATCCTAATGTTAAAATTAAAATGATACCTCAAAATAGATTAGAGATTTATTTATTTTCCATTAGGTTTCACAAAAGGGGAAACACCTCTGCTACCTGCTACTGTCCAGCTAGCACACCACAACAACAACACCACGGTATGCTCTCTAACAGGTCCGTGGTGCAACACACACTAAACACACAAGTCCCCCCAGAATTCACCCATACACAAAGTCCGTGCGGCGGGGAGGACCACCACGACTCCGGAGAACGGGAGCCGGGGAGGTGACCTCTACCGGGGCGGCTGCTGGGCAAGGCCTCAATTCGGTGACAGGGGTCAAGGCCGGGGGGCGACCCCGTCGCGGAGGCCGTGCCAGCACCACCGGCTGGTCCAAGTCCAGGTGAGCAGCCTTCACCCGGTCCACCGAGACATACTCGGCTTTGCCACCCAGGGCGTACACCAAGTGCTTGCCCCCGTGTTCCAAAACCCGGAAAGGCCCGTCGTAAGGCGGCTGCCGGGGGCCTCTGTGAGCGTCGTGCCGGATGAACACGTGCTCCGCTGAGCGAAGCCCCACGGGTACCCGGGACACCTGAGTGCCGTGCTGAGCAGTGGGGATCGGAGCAAAAACCTTTGCGGCGTCCTGCAGGAAAACTTGCTGGGCCGTCGCCGACCAGGGGGCCGATGCGTTGGGGAGGAAATCCCCTGGAACCCTCAGCGGCTGACCGTAGACCATCTCAGCCGTGGAGCACCGCAGATCCTCCTAAGGCGCGGTCCTCAGGCCCAGCATAACCCAAGGCAGCTTGTCGACCCAATTACCGTCCGTCAGCCCGGCCCTGAGGGCCGCCTTCATGGAGCGATGGAAACGCTCGCAGAGACCGTTGGCCTGAGGGTGATAAGCGGTTGTCCGGTGGAGTTTAACCCCCAAACCCCCGGCAACAGCGTTCCAGAGCTCGGACGTGAACTGCGAACCGCGGTCCGAGGAAATGTCCGAAGGGGTGCCGAAACGACACACCCATGTCGCAATGAAGGCCCGGGCTATGTCAGCCGCCGCTGTCGACGCAAGTGGGACCGCCTCCGGCAAACAGGTCGTCCTGTCCATCATAGTTAGGAGGTAGGAAAAACCCTGGGAGGAGGGTAATGGACCAACCAGATCGATGTTGACGTGGTCAAACCTCCTCTCAGGCACCAGGAATTTCTCCAGGGGGGCCTTCGTGTGGCGGTGCACATTAGCACGCTGGCAAGCCACACACGCCGGCCCAAGCCCTCACGTCCTTTTTGAGGCCCGCCAGACGAATTTCGTGGCCACCATCCGCACCGAAGGCTTCCCGCCGGGGTGCGACAGGTTGTGCACCGCCTCGAACACGGAACGCCTCCAGCTGGTGGGATGACCGGGTGCGGCTGGCCCGTGGAGACGTCACACAGGAGAGCAATGCCTGCGTCGCCGAAAACCACATCCTCCAGGCGCAGCCCCACATCAGCGCCCTTCAGAGCATGGACGCTGGGGTCCGTGACCTGGTCCATTGCCAAGCGGGTATAGTCGAGGCCCAACTGGATGGCTCCGATGACGACCCTGGAGAGGCAATCTGCGACCAGGTTTGACTTGCCAGCCACGTGCTGGATGTCCGTGGTAAACTCCGAGTAGGAAAGCTGTCGCTGCTGGCGAGCAGACCAAGGCTCCGCCACCTTGGACATGGCGAACGTGAGCGGCTTGTGGTCAACGAACGCCGTAAATTCACAGCAAGAATCGGAAGTGCCGCACGGCCAGCCAGAGTCCAAGGAGCTCCCGGTCAAAAAAGCTGTACCTGCGTTCCCTGGGCGTTAGCTGGCGGCTGAAAAAGGCAAGTGGTTGCCAGGCGCCATCCACCCACTGCTCATGCACCGCACCGACGGCGTAGTCCGATGCATCGGTGGTAATGAAGATGGGGGCCGTGGGCGACGGATGCGCCAACAAGGCCGCCTGAGCCAGTGCGGTCTTGACCTCCTTAAAAGCAACCTCAGCCTCCGTCGTCCAGTCGATCTCCTGGATGGGGGCCTTACCTTTCAATGCCTCATACAGCGGCTGCATAATGTGGGCGGCCCGGGCGATGAAACGGTGGTTGAAGGTCACCATCCCTAGGAACCCACGGAGTGACCGAGCCGTGTGTGGGCGAGGAAACGCCGCGACAGCCTCAACCTTCGCCGGCAGGGGTGCTGCTCCGCCTTTGGTGACGCGGTACCCAAGGAAGTCAATGTCAAACCACCTGAACAGACACTTTGCAGGGTTGATTATCAACCCGTGTTGGCTGAGCCTCGTGAAAAGGGCCCGGAGGTGAGACAGGTGTTCCTCCTCAGAAGTGCTGGCGACGAGTATGTCGTCAAGGTAGACAAACACAAAGGGTAAGTCCCGCAGCACCGAATCCATCAGCCGCTGGAATGTTTGAGCGGCGTTCTTGAGCCCAAAAGGCATTCGCAGGAACTCGAACAACCGAAATGGCGTTATCACCGCCGTTTTGGGAATGTCCAGGGGATGCATGGGCACCTGGTGGTATCCACGCACTAGGTCCACCTTAGAAAACATCAGCCTACCCGCCAGGTGCACCGAAAAGTCCTGAATGTCCGGCACCGGGTAGCGGTCGGGTGTCGTAGCGTTGTTGAGGCGGCGGTAGTCCGCACACGGGCGCCAACCGCCATTAGGCTTGGGGACGATGTGCAGAGGAGACGCCCAAGGACTGTCAGACCGGCGGATGATACCCAGGCGTTCCATGGTTGAGAACTCCGCCTTCGCTACTGCGAGTTTAGAAGGGTTCAACCGGCGGGCCCTGGCGTAGACCGGGGGTCCCTCAGTGGTGACGTGGTGCTCCACCCAATGCTTGGTGGTGGGCGCAGAGAAAGTGGGCTGCGTCAGGTCCGGGAACTCGGCCAACAACCTGAGGTACTTGTCCGCACCAGACAGCGAACCCGACAGCCTGTTGTACGCCGCTTTGCCAAGCGTACACACAAGGGAAGAAAACATCAAGGCATCAACCAAGCGTTTGTTTCTAACGTCCACCAGGAGCCCGTGAGCACATAAAAAATCGGCCCCGAGGAGGGGAAAAGAAATGTCTGCTATGACGAAATCCCAGTTGAACCGCTGCTCCCCAACACATAAACACATTGGCCTCACACCATAAGTGCGGATGGTGGCTGCCATTAGCTGTCGTCAACTGCGGTCCGTGCCCCCCTCGAGCGACGTCCTCCCTAGACGCAGGAACCACGCTCCGCTGAGCGCCCGTGTCACAGAGAAACCGGCTTCCCGAGACACTGTCGCTAACGAAGAGCAGCCTGCCCGTGCCGCCAACGCTCAGAGCCACTACCGAGCACCGGCCCTCTCGTTTCCCGGAGGCTTGTAGCTGCAGGGAGCAATGCACTTCTTCGCCTTGGCCCCGAACCGCGCGTGGTAAAAACATTCTCCCGCATCTGCTCCCCCCAAGCCCTCCTAACCGGCGAGTTCAGTAATGGCCGTGTTGGCCAGCGCCGTCTGAACCCGGGGCGGCAAGTGGCGCAGGAACGTCTCCACAAACAAAATCCGGGGATCCTCCCCCCCCCAGCAGATTCAGCATCTTCTCCATGAGCTGGGACGGCTTGCTGTCCCCCAAACCCTGAATATCCAGAATCTGGCGTGCCCTCTCCTTAGCAGATAGGCTAAATGTCTTAAAGAGAAGGGCTTTAATCGCCTCATATTTGCCGTGGCGTGGAGGATCCGCGATAAAACCGACCAACCTGGACGACGTGGAGCTCCCCAGCGCCGCCACCACGTGAAAATACTTCAGGTCCTCGTCACGGACCTGGCGGCAGTCAAAGTGTGCCTCCACGTGTGCGAACCACGCCGTAGCGGCATGTTCCCAAAACTCCGGCAGTTTAATATAAAAATCGCGATCAGCCATGTTCACTATGTCTTCGGAATCTATCTCGAAAATGTCGGGGTCACCAGTGTAGAGCCGATGAATGGGAGTCGGAGGCGGGGTGTTTAGTATGGAACTTAGTATGGTGCTAGCACACCACCACAACACAACAACAACAACAACAACAACAACAACAACAACAACAACAACAACCCGGTACGCTCTCTAACAGGTCCGTGGTGCAACACACACTACAAACAGTGAATTATGTCCCATAATGTTCCACCACCATATTGATATTGAGGCCAGACACAGGATACTGCCCTACTATACTGTGTCTGCAGAATAAAAACACTCCCACTATAATCTTTCAGAGAGTCCATTATCCGTCATCGAATCAAACTAGCAGAAGTTCACTGGTATGACCAGTGACCTGTAGGGAAACGGGTATTGCTGGTAAACATCTCCATAAACACACAATTAAAATAAACCTACTCAACAGTTGCACACACGAACACAGTAGGTAAAGAGAAAATGCGATACTACGTGATAGAGGGGGACAGATAGATACATCTCTCTCTCTCTCTCTCTCTCTCTCTCTCTCTCTCTCTCTCTCTCTCTCTCTCTCTCTCTCTCTCTCTCTCTCTCTCTCTCTCGGTAGGACGGTAGGGACGTAGGGGGTAATTGTGATAGGGGGTGCTGTTGGTACTTTGACACGTCGGTGTTAAAATAGTAATATTATCCGTATTTTCACAGATGAATGAATCTGTTACATTTATGTGTATGAGAGAGAGAGAGAGATAGATAGATACACACATATTTATCAGACCATGGCGGAGTACAGTTCCCTGCTGAGCGACCTGTCGGAGAACATCACCACTGAGGACCTGCGGCAGCTGAAGTCCGCCTGCAAGGAAGACATCCCCGAGGGGGAGAGCGACCACATCGCCTGCTCCCGGGACTGGTTCACCTACCTGGAGGAGCGCAGCAAGCTGGCTAAGGGTGAGCCCCATACACAAAGTGCACAGAGAGAGAGAGAGAGAGGCCCATACGCATAATAGACAGAGAGAGAGAGAGAGAGCCTTTAGTCACTCACATAGGTTGAGAAGTCGTGGGCTTTAACGGAACCATTCACGTCCATCGATTCACATTAAACACTTTGATTTAATTTGTTTTATTTATTTATTTTTCGAGGACAAGATATTAAAAGCTGGTGGACAGAAACACCTTACGTCACTCAGCTAATATAGTAATATAGTAAGCTATAATAATATTATTATATTATTATAATATAATAACATGAATAATATGACTTAAGACTATAAGACTTCCCACAGACAAATATGTTAGCCAATATATTTAATATGACTTAATACATGGCTCCACAGGCTTGTGTCCGGACAATGACAGTCTGGCGGTGAATTATATTTTAGATAATATATCCTAATGTTAAAATTAAAATGATACTTCAAAATACATCAAATAAAAAGCATCTTCCTATCAAGAATACATGAAGGATGTTAAAAAGGGTATAGGGTATATACCCTGGTCCGTGGGTTTTGAGCAAATGATTTACCTGGCAACAAATCTGGAAGTCAAAATGTGTGTTCCTGATTGTAAAGTGTAAAGTGGTGTAAAGTGTGTTTCGTAAAGTGTTTACAATAAGGCGACAGGACTTTAAGCCAATCAGAAATGTTCTGCCAGAGTAGGGGTTGGTCCCCGAGGTTTGATTAAACTCATCGCGAACACTTTGAGGAGGTGGCATTTTGGATAAATACATTATCAAATGTGGCAGGTTTTGCACAGAATGCTGTAAAAAGTGTAGGGATTTAGTAAGGAGTGGTCGTGGGATTTTGCGAGGACCATGTGTGACAGTCAGTGTCCCGCACTGTGCTCGAACTGACGTGAGAGCTAAAACCCATGGGCCTTAGCTTCATCGCTAGAACGTCTATTTAGGCATCGGGGAGTGAGGTTTACCACTGCACAGCGCCACCTGCTGGCGTCCGTGACACATGAACCAGGTTAAGATTGGGGACCTTGCTGCTGTCCTCATTAACTACTGTAGAAAAGAAAGAAGTGTGACAGAAGGACAATGTTTAGAGTGCTAAAAAGGTACATTTTGGATGAAATTATTACATTTCAAGCGTTTAAAGGGGACATTTTGTAATAAGTTTGCTCCTGCCTGAAATTAAAAGGCTGGGTATCTCTGTTGTGGCGGCGTGTATATCGAACAATCTCCTCTGTAGATGGTCCCAGCCCCGTGTCTATAACTGACTATATAGTCCACTACAATTATTGTTAGCGCAGTTGTGTGTGAAAGGTTTAACATCAATTGATACCCAAGGGCATAGACCCATGCATTGCTTTGATTGGAGTCGGTTAACGTGTGTGTTCAACCACTTGACTCTGAAGTGAAATAGCTGGTAGATTAGGGCTGGATTCATTGCAAGGGGCTTTGGACTCAAACTATGTTTTGAGTCAACCAGTAAAAAAGACAAAAAAGTTTTTTATTCGTTTTTCTTTGTTGCCCAGAATGATATTGATCACTAGCAAAATGGCCGTTAGCTCAATAGTGTGGGCATGGTCAAAACACTTAACTATGACTAATAATCATTCCATTGGAAAAACGCAAATGTGCTACTGAGTTTGTAATGGAGACATTAGAACATATTTGAGTCTGCCTACCGTCTAACGCTGCTGTTCAAATTTGATGTGTCCTGTTCTCCGAGTCACATGGCCGGCATGTCACACATCAAACTAAAACATGTGGTCAAGTGATGTCTTTTTTGTTTTTTGTGAAGTGGTCAAATTGTGTGTCATTCTTTAAAATGAAATAATCATAAAAAAGTAGCCAATGGGCGTACACATACATATTTAACCACACAGCAAATCTGCAACAAGTCAGCTAACCTTTACGTTTTTGTCGAACGCTACATAAACCCACTGGATGCCATGGGCTCAAAAACTGTTCGGATGGGTTTCATTGAAAAATTATAAATTCAATAATGAATTTAAAGATTGTTATTAGGATGTACTGTTAAACAAAGTCCTTTGGGTGTGGCTCATCTGTCATGGTTTTAATGAGACTGAACTGAAATGCTGTTTTGTCATCGTGCTAAAATGAATATAAATATTATATTATATATTAAAATATATTTGCTAACCAATTGTGTTGCCTAGAGCGGTCATCTTTGAATTTAAAATGATATACGTTTTAGAAAATACTTTTAACTTGACAAAATACAGGAGATAAAACTGATTAAAATTACCATCCAATACATGTGTTTCTTTAACATTTTTAAATGCAGTTGACTCAACAGTACAATAATTGATCCTTAAAACCAATTTAGAAGTTTGGATCTAATAATAATTCCTATAGAGATCGATAGGCTTGTCTTGTAAGCAGAAAGTCGCCAGCTTAATGCAAAGACTTGTCTAGTATTTTTGAAAACAGATAAAAAACATGCCATACACATTCCCTGATATCTTCTTGGAAATAGAAAATATATATACAAAATCCATATCCAAAGCCTTTTAAGCCACATTTAAGGACATTTTGACACCTTGCTGCTGTTCTTATTAACCACTTTAAGAAAGAAGTGTGACGGAATGTCACAATGTACATTTGGAAAAAAATGGAGGTGAAAAAAGGAGTGGTTTTGTTTTGAGTTGACTCAAAATAAATAAATATGAAACGCTGGGCAATCTCTGTTGTGGTAATGCAGTTTGCAAGACGATTAACACATATGTTCATTTGTACAACACAAACTATAAAGATCAAGATTCAAGATGTTTTCATTTGCCATATGCAACGTATTCAATTGTACATAAGTACAATGGAATGCTTACCCCCCATTCCCTACCACAGTATGAATTTCCTAGAATTGAACACTCTATACGATACTATGTAGGAAACTTATACTTTACAACACTATAACATAACAACGTCACCAGATGTCAGTGAAGCATATAAAGTGCCAGTAGTGCAGCAGCATCATGAACACAGTTACTGCACTGTACTGCACTGTATTCATGATGCTGCTGCACTACTGGCACTTTAAATGTTTTAAAAGATTTTTGTAAAAAAACAAAAAAAACATGTACATTTAAGTTTAGGTCACTTTGCTGCTTTTTTTTAGTTTATTTTTATTGTACATATTATTTGAATTTTATGGTGTCGTTTTGGAGATTTATACTGTGGGAGGGAATGGGGAGTAAGCATTCCTATGTACTTCCTATGGCAAATTAAAATCTTGTATCTTGTATCTTGTAATGTGTGGTGAGAATGCAAAATCGCAGAACCATAAACAGGGCCAGTGGCCATCGGCACCCACTGCATACGTACCAAGGCTGGTCAGCACAGTGACCCCCTACGGTATACACCATTCACACCAGAGGTCGTCGTATAAGTGCAGCAGACAACGCTGCCACCAGCCATTCAACATGGCTACTTGAGGGGATCCTCCCGATGACAAAGACACAGGTTGATGAGGAATCCGGAGTTTGAATACGTAGAACAAAGCAGATGGTAGATGCTAGAGCTCTCTTCTCGAGTGTGTGTGGTGGTGGAGGCTTTTTTGAACCTGTGGGCCTTGATTCACAACAACCACAAGGCTAGGTGAGGCTGCTTAAACCAGCCACCAACCACACACACACACACACACTCTCCACAATCCGCAAAGTCCACTAGAAGGTCATGTCATGGAACCAATTTCAAAGAATGATTGTTGCCATGGCAAAACTTGATGAACCACATATTTTCAGAATTACACATCCTGCATCCAGTGCCATGGCCAGATCTACAGTATATAAATAAATCAACAAGCACAGGTGAAGGTACTTCATTCACCGGCGCGGCTTCTTCGGAACAGCTCCCATTGAACGACTTTCCACATGGATGAAGGTGTGACTGAGAGGTAAGGAAACATGGGACATGACTACTCAAATACTATCATCAAATAAGTGTTACTAACTCCTAGCGTAGTTAGTAGTTAGTGAGCGTAATTATGTAATGCTATGTAATAATTTCACTCATTTCATTTAATCTTTCGGCATATTGGGCGACAAACACCCTGGCCTACAATAAAATATTTTCAGAATGTATTGAAATATTTACACACTCAGTTATGATGCTGACAAATATATGTACTTATGGATACAGATTTCTTTGAATATCACTTTGTGTTGCATTTTAAGCCTGACCTATAATAATATATGTACACAGTCAATTTCTCGGAGTAAATTTTACTCAAATTGAAGAAAATCTTACCTCATTTTACTAGAGCAAAATGTACTCTTTGTTCAGAGTTGTATTTTTGGAGTTGATTTTACTCTATTATGTGCTTAGATTTTATGGTTATTTACTCTATGTAGTGTATATTAAAAACAACTCTATTGCCATTTTACTCATAATAGAAGGTAATTTTACTCCAAATAGAAGGTAATTTTACTCTCAATAGAAGATGATTTTACTCTCAATAGAAGGTAATTCTACTCCCAATAGAAGGTAAATTTTACTCCCAATATAACTTAATTTTACTCCCAATAGAAGGTAGTTTTACTCCGAATAGAACTTAATTTTACTCCCAATAGAATCTAATTTTACTCCCAATAGAAGGTCATTTTACTCCAAATAGAATATAATTTTACTCAGAATAGAATCTAATTTACTCCAAATAGAATCTAATTTTACTCAGAATACAATAAATGAACCATAATGATCTTTACAATAAAAATGGTCAATAAACCAAAGTGTTTAACAAAACCCAATTGATTATATCATGTGCAAGACATGACACAATGTTAATCCCTTTGGAGAAAAAAAAAACTGGAGGCCTCAGTAAAACGGAAATTAAAATGTTGGCCCCTGTTCTTGGAATCTTGGAAACGCAGTGAATATTTCAGAAGACTTGACTGGGTCATGAAGCATCTTTTGGGCGATATGTGAAGGTCCGCTTCATCTTCTCCTTGACAATTTCTCGTCAGCTGAGCGCTTCATCAGTGCGATAGCCTCACAACACAGGCGTTCAGTGGTTAGACAGTTAGCCTCTGTGAAAGGGCCTCTGTCAGCTTTTGGACCACCTGTGACAGAGGGGGAATGTTTACTGAATACTGTGTTTGACTGCTCTTTACATACATATGACATTTTGTTTTAAGTTATGTCATCAGTATGAAAGTAGATTAATTTGATTCAGAAACAGAATAAATAGAAACTACAAAAGAGTACAAGATTTAGAAAAACAAGAGTATACATTAAATTATTTAATTACTCCAATCAAGTGTTATAAATTAGACTTACTATCCACCTACAATAAAAATCACATACCCATTAGTGACTGACGCAGGTCTTCTTTTGTCCCTCTGATGCTCCCTTTGAACGACAAGATTTCAGCCCCCCCCCCGTCGAACGAAGATAGCCCCCCCCGTCGAACAATAGCCCCCCCCCCGTCGAAGATTGATAGCCCCCCCCCCCACCGTCGAACGAACGATAGCCCCCCCCGTCGAACGATCGATAGCCCCTCCCCGTCGAACGAACGATAGCCCCCCCCCCGTCGAACGAACGATAGCCCCCCCCGTCGAACGATTGCCCCCCCGTCGAATGATTGCCCCCCCCGTCGAACGATAGCACCCCCCCTTGAACGATTGCCCCCCCCCGTCGAACGAACGATTGCCCCCCCCCCCGTCGAACGAACGATAGCCCCCCCCATCGAACAATCGATAGCCCCCCCCGTCGAACGATCGATAGCACCCCCCCCCGTCGAACGAACGATAGCCCCCCCCGTCGAACGATAGCCCCCCCCCTTCGAACGATAGCCCCCCCCCCCTCGAACGATAGCCCCCCCCGTCGAACGATAGCCCCCCCGTTGAACGATCGATAGCCGCCCCGTGGAACGATCGATAGCCCCCCCCCGTCGAACGAACGATAGCCCCCCCCCCCCGTCGAACGATTGCCCCACCCGTCGAACGATAGCCCCCCCCTCGAACGGTAGCCCCCCCCCGTCGAACGATCGATAGCACCCCCCCCCCCCGTCGAACGAACGATAGCCCCCCCCCGTCGAACGATAGCGCCCCCCCCCTCGAACGATAGCCCCCCCCCGTCGAACGATAGCCCCCCCCGTTGAACGATCGATAGCCGCCCCCGTGGAACGATCGATAGCCCCCCCCCGTCGAACGAACGATAGCCCCCCCCCCCCGTCGAACGATTGCCCCACCCGTCGAACGATAGCCCCCCCCTCGAACGATAGCCCCCCCCCGTCGAACGATCGATAGCACCCCCCCCCGTCGAACGAACGATAGCCCCCCCGTCGAACGATAGCCCCCCCCTCGAACGATAGCCCCCCCCGCCGAACGACAGCCCCCCCCGTTGAACGATCGATAGCCGCCCCCGTGGAACGATCGATAGCCCCCCCCCGTCGAACGAACGATAGCCCCCCACCCCCCCCGTCGAACGATTGCCCCACCCGTCGAACGATAGCCCCCCCCCTCGAACGATAGCCCCCCCCCGTCGAACGATTGCCCCCCCCGTCGAACGAGATAGCCCCCCCCCCTCGAACGATAGCCCCCCCCCCGTCGAACGATTGCCCCCCCCGTCGAACGAGATAGCCCCCCCCCCTCGAACGATAGCCCCCCCCCCGTCGAGCGATTGCCCCCCCCGTCGAACGAAAGATTGCCCCCCCCCCTCGAACGATAGCCCCCCCCCGTCGAACGATTTCCCCCCCCCCGTCGAACGATAGCCCCCCCCCCTCGAACGATAGCCCCCCCCCGTCGAACGATTGCCCCCCCCCGTCGAACGAAAGATTGCCACCCCCCCCCCCCCCCTCGAACGATAGCCCCCCCCCATCGAACGATAGCCCCCCCCGTCGAACGATCGATAGCCCCCCCCCCGTCGAACGAACGATAGCCCCCCCCCCCCCCCCCCGTCGAACAATAGCAAATATTCTAAATGTATATAACAGTGCAGGCGCATGGCGGACGTCTTCACGCTTCATCTGATACACCGTCACGCTACCTGATACACGCGTCTTCACCGCGTCCGCATGGCGGACTTTTAGGCGCATCTTCACCGACGCGCCTAAAAGTCGCGGCGTCACACCACCAACATTAACAGTTGAATAGTATGCAAACAAATTGAATTAAGGATTAAATTCAATAGGTCAAAACAACTTCAAAGAAACTAGATTGCTAAAAGCTGTCTGCCACTGTCTCCACACAGTGCTATGACCTAGCCCAGCTAAAAAATTACAAACGAAACAATTTCAGCTCTAGTCTGAGTAAAACACACATGGTGCTGCGACCTAGCCACAGCTGAACCATGACCATGAAACCGTTTCTGCTCGTCAGAGTAAAACACATGTGGTGCTGTGATATGCAATTATTTCCTACCATTCCACGTGGGATTAATATTGTCCATAAACCGCTGAAAGTGCTGTACACTGTAATGTTAATCAGCTAAAAGCTAATGCTAGCATCTGACTGGCTAATGGCTAACGCTAGCCACTTTTTTTATTGTAGCTAGCTGTGTTGTTTCTCAATACCTTTACCTTTTCTAACATTAATTTAACCAGTAAAATAAACTTACCTGGTATGTTATCCGAAATAGGTCTTCTGTGAATTTCTTCTGCTCTTCTTCCGACTGCTTTTCCAAGTATGCGAGAGACTTGTAATGGCGGCAGAAGTGCAACTTAAGGAACATGAGTGGGCGTGGTCATGGTTTAACTCCAATAGAATTGTCCAGAATTGGCTCTGCATTTTTGATCGCACTCTAGAAGCTATGAGTAAAAAATACACTCCAAAATGATGAAATATCACTATTTCAGAGCAAAATAGTAATTACTCTGGAAAAAATACTCACCAATATTTCCTGTGTAGAATGTCTTAATATGTCCCTATTTATACACTCATTAAGGAATAAAATGAGTGTACAGAGGCAGGTCGTTAATGAGCAGGTAGGGGTTAGACAGTGAGTACAGAGGCAGGTCGTTAATGAGCAGGTAGGGGTTAGACAGTGAATACAGAGACAGGTCATAAAGGTGTAGGTAGGGGTTAGACAGTGAGTACAGAGACAGGTCATAAAGGAGCAGGTAGGGGTTAGACAGTGAATAAAGAGACAGGTCATAAAGGTGTAGGTAGGGGTTAGACAGTGAGTACAGAGACAGGTCATTACGGAGCATGTCGGGGTAAGACAGTGAATACAGAGACAGGTCAATAAGGAACAGGGAGGGGTTAGACAGTTAATACATATACTGGTCATTAAGGATCAGGTAGGGTTATATAGTGAATACAGAGACAGGTATTGAGAAGCAGGTAGGGGTAAGACAGTAAATATAGAAACAGGTCATTAAGGAGCAGTTAGGGTTAGACAGTGGATACAGAGTCAGGTCATTAAGGAACAGGAAGGGGTTAGACAATGACTACAGAGACTACAGATAGCAGGTCATTAAGGAGCAGGTATGGGTAAGACAGTGAATACAGAGACAGCGTTCATTAAGGAACAGGAATGGGTTGGACAGTGAATATAGACACAGGTCATTAAGGAGCAGGTAGGGGTTAGCCAGTGAATACAGAGACAGCAGGTCATTCGGGAGCAGGTCACAAATCGGCCTAACAAATGTCTCTTTCTTTGCTGTTTCCTGTACCTTACTAGGACCCTAGTGAGAACACAGATGCAGGGAATAGGAGATCGTCTAGACCTTCTGGACATTCTCCATGAAGATGCCTTTGAAGGACAAAGAATTTACCCGAAAATTATGAAAAAGACAGAAGTCAACTTTTACCGCGGGGCACCGCCCCAATGGTTGAATTTCTACCTCGATGAACAAAACGAGGAGAGCAATCGTCTCATTAAACGGGACGGATATGAAGAACTCCGTGGTCAAATCTTGAGCAAGAAATTTGGAGTGCAGTGTGTACGTTTTAACCACGAGCCGGGGAGCGGGGGAACCACATTGGCCATGCAGCTCCTCTGGGACTTGAGAAGTAGCTTCAGGTGCGCTGTTCTAGTTGACCCCACCTCAGACGACTCAGAGGTCGCCACCCAGGTGACTGAACTCTACACTGCTGGCGAACCTAAGACTGTGCTGCTGTTAGTGCAGGATCAATACTTAAGCAAGCTCCAAAAGAGTATCGTGGAAGAATTGTCTAAAAAGAAGACTTCAGATGGAGCTCCAGCCGTTGTCATTCTTCACTGTGTGAGAATGGCCCTCGTTGACGCCGAAGACATCAACCTCAGAAAGGAACTGTCTGCTGAGGAGACAATCCAATTTGATGCAAAAAAGGAGCAGCTTCGCACCAAGTTCCCAAAGGAGTATGAACAATTCCATGGCTTCAACATCATGCAAACCAATTTCTCCAAAGGCTACGTCCAAAGCTCATGTCATGTTTTCAACAACCCGGATCTCATGCAGCAAGTCACAAATCGTGGTCTCCAGCTTTCCGCTTGCATGTGCCTGTTGAACGGCTATGTAACCGGCTCCTTCTTGCTTGCGAGACGCTGCAATGCGTTTCTCCAGACTGAAATTGGGGACCTCACTATTGGAGATATAAAGGAACCCTTCAGGCATCTGATGGTGAGCTTCGAACCCCTTGGAGGGGGTGAAGAACATGTCCGCATGGCCCATCCAATGATAGCAGAACAGGGTAACCGCATGATGTCCTCGCGTGATGCAGGCGGGCACATTTATGACACAGCACGAGTCTTGCTGAGTGAGCTGTGTCAGGAGGACGTCACACAGTCTCTAACTGGCTTCATTAAAGACTTGCTCACCAAACGAGACAAACATACAAATGGACAGGGAAAAAAGGCCAATTTCTCCAAATTGATTGTAGACATCAGGAATAGAGATAGGTGTGTGTCAGTTTTAAACGAAGCAATCGATGCATTTCCTCAGATAGCCATCTTACCCCAGACACTTTCTCGTTTTTATAACCTAAACTCTGACTTCATTAATGCAGAGAAATGGGCCAAGGAAGCACAACACGTCGATCCTCAAAACTCCTTTATCGCTGACACACTGGGACGAGTCTACATGCACCATCTGATCAGCAAACTCAAGGAGCTTCGGTCTAACCCCAAAATCTTGCCTGAAATCCTGGTTATTGCAAAGAATGCCTTCACAGCATTTGAAAATGAAGAGAATCTTGCAGAGAATGAACACGTCACAAGAGCAGATTCGACTTGTTTTAACATCTTGGGGAAATCCGGTTACTTGCAGGTTGCAAACACACTTTTTCATTCGAAGGACATTCTAGAAAAACAACTAAATGACACAGAACAATATTCCAACTACACAACTCTGACACGAAGCCTACCAGAAGAGATTAAAAAAAGAGCAACATTCATTCAAATGATTCTATGTTACTCAAAGAAGAGCTTCACAGAAACAGACGCTCCTTATCTTTTGGAAGAGGCGAAGAAATGCTATAAAAACTACACTGGTGACGACCTGCCAGATGCAACAGGAACCCCCTCCTATCAGGAGAAGTACTTCCGGTCGAGGTACCTTCTACCTATCGGTAACTTGGTCAAAGTTCAGGGAGTGGTCCGTAACTACAAAGTGTACACCACTCAAGACGACAAAGAAACAGAGCTGCATGTGGAAGCATGCCAACTAGGATGCCTCAGGAGTTTTGGCCGGGTATCTTTTGACCTTGGACTAACGGTCAGAGGTCCTACCGCCTATAACATACAATACCAGGATTAAGAGGAGGTGACTGATGAAGGTTAGAATTATACATTTTTTATGTTTACATATCAGCATTTATATTGACGGGGAGGTGGAGTCTACTGGGGTCATTTTTAACTGGATATTTGTCGTAAGAATTGTTTGTATCACCCATGCAGGTGCCGTACTAAGATGAGCCAAACTTGGCGACAAACCGCAGAGACGTCAACGAACGGTCCCACACACACACACACACACACACACACACACACACACACACACACACACACTAAACGTTTTTGTTTTGTTTTTTAAATGCAAATGTTTTCTCATGAATTATGATTAATGTCATGAACTGCTTTTTAGACTGAATAATCACCAATACATCTTATAGTCTCATTGAAGCTACGTCTAAAAAAAGATCTGCCTAGAACACTGGCACACTGGTACAAACAGGGGAAAAAGATTGTTAGATTAGAATCTAGATGCATCTAATAATCTATCATAATAATAATTGAATATATTGATTGATAAATTACCTGATTGATAAATGACCTTTACATAAATATGGAATTACATTAGATTATTAAGAACCCTTTGTTTGGATTTGTGTTACTCTTTACAAGTCGTGTCTAAAAATATACAGGAACTACATTGTCGTTTCAAATGATGTTTTGTATTTGTCCTCTTGGTGGGCCCTGACAATGATATAGATACAGATCAGATTTGAAATCATGTGGGTTTTTATTGTTAACTGTATTGTAACATAACCAAGGTTTAAGATGTAGACACAACTTTAGATTTACACTTTGAAAGGAACAGATGTGTATGGTTAAATTACCCAAAACAACGGATGTACTCTTACGTGACTTTTTAGCTTCAACAAGCCTGTCCTGTAAAACACAACTACCCCAATCATTCAACATGGTGTATCAAAAATAAACTATGGGAATGCCTTCATAGGCGGAGTCTGACATTTGCGCTGGGAGGGGATACACATAAACACATTTTGTGTTACATTGAAAACGATAAAAAAAACACTCACTGTCCAACTTATAGCACACACAAAATAACTAAATGCTCAGGGTTGTTACAGTAGGTTAGTGTAGTGTATTTGTATACCCTCATTATAATCTAAAACACTGTCTTTTGGTCCTCTATACATAGCAGCAGATGGCTACAGCATAATCTGCTGTTGAACCCCAAGGCCCACTAGGTCATAGAGATGTGTTGTTGTGTTCCAGACCTATTATCAGCTTGTGTCCCTTTAGGCCCTTACAAGGGTACCTTTAGGGTGCCTTCAACGGTGTCCTATGGATGTAACATGAGCCATAGCCATAATGAGTAGTGCCGTGGGGAACGTTGAAGAATGAAGTGATGTACAAGCCACGGAATGTGTGAAAAAGTATATAACTGGGTAATAAGGAAAGGTATCTGCAGTCTGCGAATTGGCACGGCAGACTCCTTCTTGCTGCAGTTGATGTGTTTGATGCAATAAAGAGTTGAACTTAGTATCCGGACTTCTGCAATTGATTCTTATCCATCCGAGTAGAATTTATACTACATTAGTAAATATTAATAACCAGTGTCCTACTTAGTGCAGAAGTAAACGCGTCCTGCATATGCTTGGATGTTAAAAAGATCGCCAAATCTCCATTACTGCTCAGCATACAGAAACATAGCTACTAGCCGAATCACCAATCAACGAGACTGGTTCACTGAACGACCGACAAGAGACTCGTTCACTGAACGACCGACAAGAGGAGGGTTCACTGAACGACCGACAAGAGGAGGGTTCACTGAACGACCGACAAGAGGAGGGTTCACTGAACGACCGACAAGAGAGCCGAACACCACAAGAGATGTTCACTGAACGACCGACAAGAGGATCGTTCACTGAACGACCGACAAGAGGATCGTTCACTGAACGACCGACAAGAGGATCGTTCACTGAACGACCGACAAGAGGATCGTTCACTGAACGACCGACAAGAGGATCGTTCACTGAACGACCGACAAGAGGATCGTTCACTGAACGACCGACAAGAGGATCGTTCACTGAACGACCGACAAGAGGATCATTGAACGAGTCTCCAGTGAACGAGTCTCTTGTCGTCGTTTAATGGACGAGTCTCTTGTCGGTCGTTCGTTCTCCCAGTTCTTTCAAGCAGTTTGTTCGTTGAACGAACTGTATCTTATCTCAGCATTTTTTTTTAAATAATTTATATTTAAAATATAATATTATATATATTGGATTAGATTAAAATGTGTTGTCATTGCGCAGCACAAGTAAAGTACAGCGAAAAAAGCTGCCATCTAACCAGAGTGCAAATGTTACTGTAAAGTGCATGGTAATATATAATGTACAGTGGTTAAATAAGATGTAAAGACAGTCTAATAGGCATAGAAACGGTATAAAATAACTTATGTATAAGAATATGTATGTAGAGTATGTATAAGAATAATAATGATAGGTGTATATATATACACAGGTAAAATACAAGTATTCAACAGGTAGTGATCATGGGTATGCAATTATATCAACAGGATAAATATAAATGTACATACAGCAGGTAGTGAGCAGGGATAATATGCAGTTGAAGATTAATATATATATATACGGTAAGTACAGTCAAAATAAAATTGTACTTGGCTATCATACAGGTATGTAAACAATAAATAATAAAATGTAAACTATGGGTAGAGGTAGGGAGTTGTGATTACAGTGCAAGGCCATTGAAGACATTGATGGTGATAGGATAAAGTCAGCGAGGTCAGAGTTTGTACGTTGGGCACTGGCAGCAGAGGGTGGGGGGCTGTCATCGTGGTTCAGAGAGATGACAGCTGATTAGATCAGATCGGATAAACAAACAGAGTTCTGAACACGACATTGGCTGGAAAGTAAATCTGGGAATGAACATCTACATCTAAAACGAACGAACAAGAGTATTAGCCTATGATTCTGTGACAGGTTGCAAAACAAATCGTTCACGGCATAAACTGCATGCACGTGAACGACGCAGTGACTACATTTTACACATGGAAACAAAACCTGCGTGTCAGAGAAATACATTATTTATTAAAACGTTATTCCCCACATGCCTGGGTAAAACACATTAGTAAAGGAAACTACATAGAAACTACAACCGGAAGTGATGAACCGGAAGTGACACTGAACTAGTTTGCGCAAGAGCTAAAAGAGCTAAAAGAGCTAGTTCTTTTAGGTGAACCGAACGAAGTGAACTGGATCCCAGAATGGAATCATTTTGGCCACCTCTAGTGAGAACAGCGCCGCTGTGCGTCAAAGCCAGGGCTGCCCTCTGCTGGCGAATCGGGGTAACACACACACACAATGACCTGACGTCACACACACACAAACACAGTAGGTAGGTGAGACTAAATGCGATACTATGTGATAGAGGGGGACAGATAGATACCTCTCTCTCTCTCTCTCTCTCTCTCTCTCTCTCTCTCTCTCTCTCTCTCTCTCTCTCTCTCTCTCTCTCTGCACAGTGCTGTGCTACAACAAGTCAACATCATTTAAATTGAGTCAGATTTAAAGAGCGTTTTTGCGTCAATTATATTAACCTGTATTTAATTAAAACAAGACATCATATCATATAGTAACCACCAGGACTCACCGGCCAGTTTTATAATGTGCTTCAATGGGGGAGCTTGGAGAATACGGTGCTCCGTAAAGTAGGACGGTAGGGACGTAGGGGGTAACTGCGGTAGGGGGCGCTGTTGGTACTTTGACACGTCGGGGACATGATTGTTTTGCCTTCGAAGTGTTAAAATAGTAATATTATCTGTATTTTCACAGATGAATGAATCTGTTACATGTATGTGTATTTATTGAAGTTATATAGGGAGGGAGGATGGTAATCCCTTTCCTCAATGGACAAGCCTTCGCTGATATATATGTGACGTGTGGGAGTGGGTTACCTGATACTCCTGGTTTACGTGACAGGCCAAAGACAGGTAGTTGGCTCCGCCCTGTACTTCCGTGTTCTGGGTATTTAAATTACTCACCCGGCAAACGCAGGTTGAACTGATTGCCTCGAGGTTTGTGGTTGCCGGCGGTGAAAGACGTAATCGGCGATAGAGCAAGAGGGACGGACTTGCAACAAATGTGTCCAGTGTTTTAACTGGAGTTTTAACAAGGCATCTCTTGCAATCACTGTTTTTCCCATACTAAATGGTTATTGTGACGACGCATACCGCTTAGATCACTATTTAGACGGGACATCATTCTGTGTGCTTTGTGTGCATTGTGCTGCGTGTCTTATGTGTGCATTATTTTGTGTGCTTTAGGTGTGCATTGTTTTGTGTGTCTTTTGTTGAGTGCCCTCTTAGACGTGTGGTGCTCATCTTATTTGTTTTGTCTTGGTTATTTTGAACGTGTTCAGCAGTGGCGGCTCGTCCATAGGGGGCGCTCGGGCGCCGCCCCACCTGGTTGAGAGAGGGAAAAAAAACAAATTGTGTTTTTTGATTTTATATTTTTTGACCCCTAAAAATAAACTAAACATGTTTAAAATGAATAATAATTACTCATTTTAAGTATGTTTGTGTTTAAAATGCACAATAACGTTAATATAGCAAATATAAATCATTGTTTTGTGCGTGCTATTCTCCCCCCTCGTTTGTCATTGACGTCACTCTCATAGAAATCTAGTACCTACCTCCAAACCTGGGCGCAAGACCGGTGCGCCCAGGAACTCCGCGTCACTGCGCGCAAGCGGCCAATGAAAATGGATCAAGCAAATAAATGTAGCCTATCAAGGGTCCTAAATACGATCTTCGGGGGCGCAGATTCTTGCGCCCGAACAAAGAAACCAGTCACGCATGCGCCACTCAATTGTAGCCTAGTTGAAACTTATTTGTAAAGCCTGTACTGTCTCTTTAAGAGAACAGCGGTTGTTTTTGACGTCAAGACTGCTCTGCTCTCAGTTCGGTCTTGCTGTCTGAGGAGAGGTACGTTTTTGTTGTCCCGGTTATAGTTTTACATTTATTTTTATTGTGGACGATGTAAACGTAAAGTAAAGGGGATAAGAAATGTTGGTCTTGATGTATAAACATGCAGCTTGTGTCCTTTGTATGTAAACGGTGTGGATTCGGGTTTTGTAAGTTTATCGTGGACACGTGCTTCCCCAATGCTAGCTACAGGGTCCTCCGTGTGTTTGTCTGCTAATATATGCTGTGGTCGAATGTATTAAGCATTAGTATTTTATTTAATTAGTTTAATTCAGAAGCATTTGTTAATGAGTCAGTTCGCGTCTTGCTGTCTGAGGAGAGGAGATTGAGACCCGTGTGTGTGGGAGAGACCGCATGTTGCAAGTTTGTTCTTGTTTTGATCTGTACAGGTATGTGCATTCTTGTGTTCTTTATTGATATTGGTTGGCTGTTTTTCATGTCTTAATATATGCTGTGGTCGAATGTATGAAGCATTTGTATTTTATTTAATTAGTTTAATTCAGAAGCATTTGTTAATGAGTCAGTTCGCGTCTTGCTGTCTGAGGAGAGAATAGTTGTATAGTTATAGTTGTGTAGTTCTTGTATAGTTAGTATAGCATAGGTACATAGATTAAACTGTATATTGTATAGTAGTGTAGTGTACATAGGACCCAGTACCCTTTAATTTGTAAGCTTAACATTGTATTGCATTTTATCTCAGGACTTGTATCAGGTCTATTTTATTATCTTCTATTTTGTTCTAATTACTTTTGCACAATCGAATGTAAGACCATATTTAGGTATTATTTTTGATGGCACACTGGGTAGTCTTTCTAATATAAGACCATATTTTTTTCTTACATTTATTTTCTACTAGGTATTACTGTGTTCATAATTGCTAATTGAAGCACCATATAATAAATGTTGTTTCACCATAAGTTTCAAGTTTGTTTATTATTTGTCACAACAAAATACAGAATACTTTATGATGAAATGCTTGTTTCTGTATGAGCCCCTGAGATTGTGCTACATACAGTAAAAATAAAGTAAGTAAAAAAAGAAATTAAGCAGTAAGTAAAGGAATGTTCAGTCAATATACATATATACAATACAGAGTAGAATGAGTAACAGTGAGGTTTATATTTATATTATGTATCGTTTTTTATTTTTATTTCTTTAATTCGCCCTCTCGGTCGTTTACATGGAGAAATGGCGCCACCGTCTGGGAAAATGCGGTATTGCACAGCAGATATGATAAACAAATTGCGAATTTTTTACCCCTGCGCCCCTCCTACTTCGGGTGTCACCGGCCGCCACTGGCTGTGCTTATCAACCACTTTAAGAAAGAATTGTGAAGGAATGTCACAATGTACATTTGGAAAAAATGGAGGTGAAAAAAGGAGTGGTTTTGTTTTGAGTTGACTCAAAATAAATAAATATGAAACGCTGGGCAATCTCTGTTGTGGTAATGCAGTTTGCAAGACGATTAACACATATGTTCATTTGTACAACACAAACTATAAAGATCAAGATTCAAGATGTTTTCATTTGCCATATGCAACGTATTCACAGTACATAAGTACAATGGAATGCTTCCCCCCATTCCCTACCACAGTATGAATTTCCTAGAATTGAACACTCTATACGATACTATGTAGGAAACTTATACTTTACAACACTATAACATAACAACGTCACCAGATGTCAGTGAAGCATATAAAGTGCCAGTAGTGCAGCAGCATCATGAACACAGTTACTGCACTGTACTGCACTGTATTCATGATGCTGCTGCACTACTGGCACTTTAAATGCTTTAAAAGATTTTGGTAAAAAAACAAAAACAAACATGTACATTTAAGTTTAGGTCACTTTGCTGCTTTTTTTTAGTTTATTTTTATTGTACATATTTTGAATTTTTATGGTGTCGTTTTGGAGATTTATACTGTGGGAGGGAATGGGGAGTAAGCATTCCTATGTACTTCCTATGGCAAATTAAAATCTTGTATCTTGTATCTTGTAATGTGTGGTGAGAATGCAAAATCGCAGAACCATAAACAGGGCCAGTGGCCATCGGCACCCACTGCATACGTACCAAGGCTGGTCAGCACAGTGACCCCCTACGGTATACACCATTCACACCAGAGGTCGTCGTATAAGTGCAGCAGACAACGCTGCCACCAGCCATTCAACATGGCTACTTGAGGGGATCCTCCCGATGACAAAGACACAGGTTGATGAGGAATCCGGAGTTTGAATACATAGAACAAAGCAGATGGTAGATGCTAGAGCTCTCTTCTCGAGTGTGTGTGGTGGTGGAGGCTTTTTTTAACCTGTGGGCCTTGATTCACAACAACCACAAGGCTAGGTGAGGCTGCTTAAACCAGCCACCAACACACACACACACACTCTCCACAATCCGCAAAGTCCACTAGAAGGTCATGTCATGGAACCAATTTCAAAGAATGATTGTTGCCATGGCAAAACTTGATGAACCACATATTTTCAGAATTACACATCCTGCATCCAGTGCCATGGCTACAGTATACAAATAAATCAACAAGCACAGGTGAAGGTACTTCATTCACCGGCGCGGCTTCTTCGGAACAGCTCCCATTGAACGACTTTCCACATGGATGAAGGTGTGACTGAGAGGTAAGGAAACATGGGACATGACTACTCAAATACTATCATCAAATAAGTGTTACTAACTCCTAGCGTAGTTAGTAGTTAGTGAGCGTAATTATGTAATGCTATGTAATCATTTCACTCATTTCATTTAATCTTTCGGCATATTGGGCGACAAACACCCTGGCCTACAATAAAATATTTTCAGAATGTATTGACATATTTACACACTCAGTTATGACGCTGACAAATATATGTACTTATGGATACAGATTTCTTTGAATATCACTTTGTGTTGCATTTTAAGCCTGACCTATAATAATATATGTACACAGTCAATTTCTCGGAGTAAATTTTACTCAAATTGAAGAAATTTACTCAATTGAAGAAATTTTACTCATTTACATTTTACTAGAGTAAAATGTACTCTTTGTTCAGAGTTGTATTTTTGGAGTTGATTTTACTCTATTATGTGCTTAGATTTTATGGTTATTTACTCTATGTAGTGTATATTAAAAACAACTCTATTGCCATTTTACTCATAATAGAAGGTCATTTTACTCCAAATAGAAGGTAATTTTACTCTCAATAGAAGATGATTTTACTCTCAATAGAAGGTAATTCTACTCCCAATAGAAGGTAAATTTGACTCCCAATAGAACTTAATTTTACTCCCAATAGAAGGTAAATTTTACTCCCGATAGAACTTAATTTTACTCCCAATAGAAGGTAGTTTTACTCCGAATAGAAGTTAATTTTACTCCCAATAGAATCTAATTTTACTCCCAATAGAAGGTCATTTTACTCCAAATAGAATCTAATTTTACTCAGAATAGAATCTAATTTTACTCCAAATAGAATCTAATTTTACTCCAAATAGAATCTAATTGTACTCAGAATACAATAAATGAACCATAATGATCTTTACAATAAAAATGGTCAATAAACCAAAGTGTTTAACAAAACCCAATTGATTATATCATGTGCAAGACATGACACAATGTTAATCCCTTTGGAGAAAAAAAAAACTGGAGGCCTCAGTAAAACGGAAATTAAAATGTTGGCCCCTGTTCTTGTAATCTTGGAAACGCAGTGAATATTTCAGAAGACTTGACTGGGTCATGAAGCATCTTTTGGGCGATATGTGAAGGTCCGCTTCATCTTCTCCTTGACAATTTCTCGTCAGCTGAGCGCTTCATCAGTGCGATAGCCTCACAACACAGGCGTTCAGTGGTTAGACAGTTAGCCTCTGTGAAAGGGCCTCTGTCAGCTTTTGGACCACCTGTGACAGAGGGGGAATGTTTACTGAATACTGTGTTTGACTGCTCTTTACATACATATGACATTTTGTTTTAAGTTATGTCATCAGTATGAAAGTAGATTAATTTGATTCAGAAACAGAATAAATAGAAACTACAAAAGAGTACAAGATTTAGAAAAACAAGAGTATACATTAAATTATTTAATTACTCCAATCAAGTGTTATAAATTAGACTTACTATCCACCTACAATAAAAATCACATACCCATTAGTGACTGACGCAGGGTCTTCTTTTGTCCCTCTGATGCTCCCTTTTGAACAAATTTCAGTCTCCATGCCAGGTATGTTTAATTTTCAGCCCCCCCCCCCCCGTCGAACGAAAGATAGCCCCCCCCGTCGAACGATAGCCCCCCCCGTCGAACAATAGCCCCCCCCCCCGTCGAAGATTGATAGCCCACCCCCCCACCGTCGAACGAACGATAGCCCCCCCCGTCGAACGATCGATAGCCCCTCCCCGTCGAACGAACGATAGCCCCCCCCCGTCGAACGAACGATAGCCCCCCCCCGTCGAACGATTGACCCCCCGTCGAATGATTGCCCCCCCCCGTCGAACGATAGCACCCCCCCTTGAACGATTGCCCCCCCCCCAGTCGAACGAACGATTGCCCCCCCCCCCCGTCGAACGAACGATAGCCCCCCCCATCGAACAATCGATAGCCCCCCCGTCGAACGATCGATAGCACCCCCCCCCGTCGAACGAACGATAGCCCCCCGTCGAACGATAGCCCCCCCCCTTCGAACGATAGCCCCCCCCCTCGAACGATAGCCCCCCCCGTCGAACGATAGCCCCCCCCGTTGAACGATCGATAGCCGCCCCCGTGGAACGATCGATAGCCCCCCCCCCGTCGAAACGAACGATAGCCCCCCCCCCCCCCGTCGAACGATTGCCCCACCCGTCGAATGATAGCCCCCCCCCTCGAACGGTAGCCCCCCCCCTTGGAACGATCGATAGCACCCCCCCCCCCCCGTGGAACGATCGATAGCCCCCCCCCGTCGAAACGAACGATAGCCCCCCCCCCCCCCGTCGAACGATTGCCCCACCCGTCGAATGATAGCCCCCCCCTCGAACGGTAGCCCCCCCCGTCGAACGATCGATAGCACCCCCCCCCCCCGTCGAACGAACGATAGCCCCCCCCCGTCGAACGATAGCGCCCCCCCTTCGAACGATAGCCCCCCCCCTCGAACGATAGCCCCCCCCCGTCGAACGATAGCCCCCCCCGTTGAACGATCGATAGCCGCCCCCGTGGAACGATCGATAGCCCCCCCCCGTCGAACGAACGATAGCCCCCCCCCCCGTCGAACGATTGCCCCACCCGTCGAACGATAGCCCCCCCCTCGAACGATAGCCCCCCCCCGTCGAACGATCGATAGCACCCCCCCCTCCGTCGAACGAACGATAGCCCCCCCCGTCGAACGATAGCCCCCCCCCCGAACGATGGCCCCCCCCCGCCGAACGACAGCCCCCCCCGTTGAACGATCGATAGCCGCCCCCGTGGAACGATCGATAGCCCCCCCCGTCGAACGAACGATAGCCCCCCCCCGTCGAACGATTGCCCCCCCGTCGAATGATTGCCCCCCCCCGTCGAACGATAGCACCCCCCCTTGAACGATTGCCCCCCCCCAGTCGAACGAACGATTGCCCCCCCCCCCGTCGAACGAACGATAGCCCCCCCCATCGAACAATCGATAGCCCCCCCCGTCGAACGATTGATAGCACCCCCCCCGTCGAACGAACGATAGCCCCCCCGTCGAACGATAGCCCCCCCCGTTCGAACGATAGCCCCCCCCCCTCGAACGATAGCCCCCCCCGTCGAACGATAGCCCCCCCCGTTGAACGATCGATAGCCGCCCCCGTGGAACGATCGATAGCCCCCCCCCCGTCGAAACGAACGATAGCCCCCCCCCCCCCCCGTCGAACGATTGCCCCACCCGTCGAATGATAGCCCCCCCCCTCGAACGGTAGCCCCCCCCCGTCGAACGATCGATAGCCCCCCCGTCGAACGATAGCCCCCCCCCCGAACGATGGCCCCCCCCGCCGAACGACAGCCCCCCCCGTTGAACGATCGATAGCCGCCCCCGTGGAACGATCGATAGCCCCCCCCCGTCGAACGAACGATAGCCCCCCCCGTCGAACGATTGCCCCCCCGTCGAATGATTGCCCCCCCCCGTCGAACGATAGCACCCCCCCTTGAACGATTGCCCCCCCCCAGTCGAACGAACGATTGCCCCCCCCCCGTCGAACGAACGATAGCCCCCCCATCGAACGATAGCCCCCCCCGTCGAACGATCGATAGCACCCCCCCCTCCGTCGAACGAACGATAGCCCCCCCCGTCGAACGATAGCCCCCCCCCCCGAACGATAGCCCCCCCCGCCGAACGACAGCCCCCCCCGTTGAACGATCGATAGCCGCCCCCGTGGAACGATCGATAGCCCCCCCCCCGTCGAACGAACGATAGCCCCCCCCCCCGTCGAACGATTGCCCCCCCGTCGAATGATTGCCCCCCCCCGTCGAACGATAGCACCCCCCCTTGAACGATTGCCCCCCCCAGTCGAACGAACGATTGCCCCCCCCCCCTCGAACGATAGCCCCCCCTCGAATCGATAGCCCCCCCCGTCGAACGATCGATAGCACCCCCCCCCGTCGAACGAACGATAGCCCCCCCGTCGAACGATAGCCCCCCCCGTTCGAACGATAGCCCCCCCCCCCCTCGAACGATAGCCCCCCCCGTCGAACGATAGCCCCCCCCGTTGAACGATCGATAGCCGCCCCCGTGGAACGATCGATAGCCCCCCCCCCGTCGAAACGAACGATAGCCCCCCCCCCCCCCCGTCGAACGATTGCCCCACCCGTCGAATGATAGCCCCCCCCCTCGAACGGTAGCCCCCCCCCGTCGAACGATCGATAGCAACCCCCCCCCGGTCGAACGAACGATAGCCCCCCCCGTCGAACGATAGCGCCCCCCCTTCGAACGATAGCCCCCCCCCTCGAACGATAGCCCCCCCCCGTCGAACGATAGCCCCCCCCGTTGAACAATCGATAGCCGCCCCCGTGGAACGATCGATAGCCCCCCCCCGTCGAACGAACGATAGCCCCCCCCCCTGTCGAACGATTGCCCCACCCGTCGAACGATAGCCCCCCCCTCGAACGATAGCCCCCCCCCTCCGTCGAACGAACGATAGCCCCCCCCGTCGAACGATAGCCCCCCCCCGAACGATAGCCCCCCCCTGCCGAACGACAGCCCCCCCCGTTGAACGATCGATAGCCGCCCCCGTGGAACGATCGATAGCCACCCCCCGTCGAACGAACGATAGCCCCCCACCCCCCCCGTCGAACGATTGCCCCACCCGTCGAACGATAGCCCCCCCCCTCGAACGATAGCCCCCCCCCGTCGAACGATTGCCCCCCCGTCGAACGAGATAGCCCCCCCCTCGAACGATAGCCCCCCCCCCCCCGTCGAACGATTGCCCCCCCGTCGAACGAGATAGCCCCCCCCCCTCGAACGATAGCCCCCCCCCCGTCGAGCGATTGCCCCCCCCGTCGAACGAAAGATTGCCCCCCCCCCTCGAACGATAGCCCCCCCCCGTCGAACGATTTCCCCCCCCCCGTCGAACGATAGCCCCCCCCCCTCGAACGATAGCCCCCCCCCCGTCGAACGATTGCCCCCCCCCGTCGAACGAAAGATTGCCACCCCCCCCCCCCTCGAACGATAGCCCCCCCCATCGAACGATAGCCCCCCCCGTCGAACGATCGATAGCCCCCCCCCCGTCGAACGAACGATAGCCCCCCCCCCCCCCCCCCCCCGTCGAACAATAGCAAATATTCTAAATGTATATAACAGTGCAGGCGCATGGCGGACGTCTTCACGCTTCATCTGATACACCGTCACGCTACCTGATACACGCGTCTTCACCGCGTCCGCATGGCGGACTTTTAGGCGCATCTTCACCGACGCGCCTAAAAGTCGCGGCGTCACACCACCAACATTAACAGTTGAATAGTATGCAAACAAATTGAATTAAGGATTAAATTCAATAGGTCAAAACAACTTCAAAGAAACTAGATTGCTAAAAGCTGTCTGCCACTGTCTCCACACAGTGCTATGACCTAGCCCAGCTAAAAAATTACAAACGAAACAATTTCAGCTCTAGTAAAACACACATGGTGCTGCGACCTAGCCACAGCTGAACCATGACCATGAAACCGTTTCTGCTCGTCAGAGTAAAACACATGTGGTGCTGTGATATGCAATTATTTCCTACCATTCCACGTGGGATTAATATTGTCCATAAACCGCTGAAAGTGTACACTGTAATGTTAATCAGCTAAAAGCTAATGCTAGCATCTGACTGGCTAATGGCTAACGCTAGCCACTTTTTTTATTGTAGCTAGCTGTGTTGTTTCTCAATACCTTTACCTTTTCTAACATTAATTTAACCAGTAAAATAAACTTACCTGGTATGTTATCCGAAATAGGTCTTCTGTGAATTTCTTCTGCTCTTCTTCCGACTGCTTTTCCAAGTATGCGAGAGACTTGTAATGGCGGCAGAAGTGCAACTTAAGGAACATGAGTGGGCGTGGTCATGGTTTAACTCCAATAGAATTGTCCAGAATTGGCTCTGCATTTTTGATCGCACTCTAGAAGCTATGAGTAAAAAATACACTCCAAAATGATGAAATATCACTATTTCAGAGCAAAATAGTAATTACTCTGGAAAAAATACTCACCAATATTTCCTGTGTAGAATGTCTTAATATGTCCCTATTTATACACTCATTAAGGAATAAAATGAGTGTACAGAGGCAGGTCGTTAATGAGCAGGTAGGGGTTAGACAGTGAATACAGAGACAGGTCATAAAGGAGCAGGTAGGGGTTAGACAGTGAGTACAGAGGCAGGTCGTTAATGAGCAGGTAGGGGTTAGACAGTGAATACAGAGACAGGTCATAAAGGTGTAGGTAGGGGTTAGACAGTGAGTACAGAGACAGGTCATAAAGGAGCAGGTAGGGGTTAGACAGTGAATAAAGAGACAGGTCATAAAGGTGTAGGTAGGGGTTAGACAGTGAGTACAGAGACAGGTCATTACGGAGCATGTCGGGGTAAGACAGTGAATACAGAGACAGGTCAATAAGGAACAGGGAGGGGTTAGACAGTTATAATACAGGTCATAAGGACAGGTAGGGTTACAGTGAATAAGAGACAGGTATTAGAGCAGGGGGTGACAGTAATAAGAACAGGTCATTAAGGAGCAGTAGGGTTAGACAGTGGATACAGAGTCAGGTCATTAAGGAACAGGAAGGGGTTAGACAATGACTACAGAGACTACAGACAGCAGGTCATTAAGGAGCAGGTATGGGTAAGACAGTGAATACAGAGACAGCGTTCATTAAGGAACAGGAATGGGTTGGACAGTGAATATAGACACAGGTCATTAAGGAGCAGGTAGGGGTTAGCCAGTGAATACAGAGACAGCAGGTCATTCGGGAGCAGGTCACAAATCGGCCTAACAAATGTCTCTTTCTTTGCTGTTTCCTGTACCTTACTAGGACCCTAGTGAGAACACAGATGCAGGGAATAGGAGATCGTCTAGACCTTCTGGACATTCTCCATGAAGATGCCTTTGAAGGACAAAGAATTTACCCGAAAATTATGAAAAAGACAGAAGTCAACTTTTACCGCGGGGCACCGCCCCAATGGTTGAATTTCTACCTCGATGAACAAAACGAGGAGAGCAATCATCTCATTAAACGGGACGGATATGAAGAACTCCGTGGTCAAATCTTGAGCAAGAAATTTGGAGTGCAGTGTGTACGTTTTAACCACGAGCCGGGGAGCGGGGGAACCACATTGGCCATGCAGCTCCTCTGGGACTTGAGAAGTAGCTTCAGGTGCGCTGTTCTAGTTGACCCCACCTCAGACGACTCAGAGGTCGCCACCCAGGTGACTGAACTCTACACTGCTGGCGAACCTAAGACTGTGCTGCTGTTAGTGCAGGATCAATACTTAAGCAAGCTCCAAAAGAGTATCATGGAAGAATTGTCTAAAAAGAAGACTTCAGATGGAGCTCCAGCCGTTGTCATTCTTCACTGTGTGAGAATGGCCCTCGTTGACGCCGAAGACATCAACCTCAGAAAGGAACTGTCTGCTGAAGAGACAATCCAATTTGATGCAAAAAAGGAGCAGCTTCGCACCAAGTTCCCAAAGGAGTATGAACAATTCCATGGCTTCAACATCATGCAAACCAATTTCTCCAAAGGCTACGTCCAAAGCTCATGTCATGTTTTCAACAACCCGGATCTCATGCAGCAAGTCACAAATCGTGGTCTCCAGCTTTCCGCTTGCATGTGCCTGTTGAACGGCTATGTAACCGGCTCCTTCTTGCTTGCGAGACGCTGCAATGCGTTTCTCCAGACTGAAATTGGGGACCTCACTATTGGAGATATAAAGGAACCCTTCAGGCATCTGATGGTGAGCTTCGAACCCCTTGGAGGGGGTGAAGAACATGTCCGCATGGCCCATCCAATGATAGCAGAACAGGGAAACCGCATGATGTCCTCGCGTGATGCAGGCGGGCACATTTATGACACAGCACGAGTCTTGCTGAGTGAGCTGTGTCAGGAGGACGTCACACAGTCTCTAACTGGCTTCATTACAGACTTGCTCACCAAACGAGACAACAAAAGTACATGGGGAAAAAAGGCCAATTTCTCCAAATTGATTGTAGACATCAGGGAATACGAGATAGGTGTGTGTCAGTTTTAAACGAAGCAATTGATGCATTTCCTCAGATAGCCATCTTACCCCAGACACTTTCTCGTTTTTATAACCTAAACTCTGACTTCATTAATGCAGAGAAATGGGCCAAGGAAGCACAACACGTCGATCCTCAAAACTCCTTTATCGCTGACACACTGGGACGAGTCTACATGTACCATCTGATCAGCAAACTCAAGGAGCTTCGGTCTAACCCCAAAATCTTGCCTGAAATCCTGGTTATTGCAAAGAATGCCTTCACAGCATTTGAAAATGTAGAGAATCTTGCAGAGAATGAACACGTCACAAGAGCAGATTGGACTTGTTTTAACATCTTGGGGAAATCCGGTTACTTGCAGGTTGCAAACACACTTTTTGATTCGAAGGACATTCTAGAAAAACAACTAAATGACACAGAACAATATTCCAACTACACAACTCTGACACGAAGCCTACCAGAAGAGATTAAAAAAAGAGCAACATTCATTCAAATGATTCTATGTTACTCAAAGAAGAGCTTCACAGAAACAGACGCTCCTTATCTTTTGAAAGAGGCGAAGAAATGCTATAAAAACTACACTGGTGACGACCTGCCAGACTGCAACAGGAACCCCCTCCTATCAGGAGAAGTACTTCCGGTCGAGGTACCTTCTACCTATCGGTAACTTGGTCAAAGTTCAGGGAGTGGTCCGTAACTACAAAGTGTACACCACTCAAGACGACAAAGAAACAGAGCTGCATGTGGAAGCATGCCAACTAGGATGCCTCAGGAGTTTTGGCCGGGTATCTTTTGACCTTGGACTAACGGTCAGAGGTCCTACCGCCTATAACATACAATACCAGGATTAAGAGGAGGTGACTGATGAAGGTTAGAATTATACATTTTTTATGTTTACATATCAGCATTTTAACTGGATATTTGTCATAAGAATTGTTTGTATCACCCATGCAGGTGCCGTACTAAGATGAGCCAAACTTGGCGACAAACCGCAGAGACGTCAACGAACGGTCCCACACACACACACACACACACACCACACACACACACACACACGCACACGCACACGCACACTAAACGTTTTTGTTTTGTTTTTTAAATCAAATTTTTCTCATGAATTATGATGAATGTCATGAACTGCTTTTTAGACTGAATAATCACCAATACATCTTATAGTCTCATTGAAGCTACGTCTAAAAAAAAGATCTGCCTAGAACACTGGCCCACTGGTGCAAACTAAGATTGTTAGATTAGAATCTAGATGCATCTAATAATCTATCATAATAATAATTGAATATATTGATTGATAAATTACCTGATTGATAAATGACCTTTACATAAATATGGAATTACATTAGATTATTAAGAACCCTTTGTTTGGATTTGTGTTACTCTTTACAAGTCGTGTCTAAAAATATACAGGAACTACATTGTCGTTTCAAATGATGTTTTGTATTTGTCCTCTTGGTGGGCCCTGACAATGATATAGATACAGATCAGATTTGAAATCATGTGGGTTTTTATTGTTAACTGTATTGTAACATAACCAAGGTTTAAGATGTAGACACAACTTTAGATTTACACTTTGAAAGGAACAGATGTGTATGGTTAAATTACCCAAAACAACGGATGTACTCTTACGTGACTTTTTAGCTTCAACAAGCCTGTCCTGTAAAACACAACTACCCCAATCATTCAACATGGTGTATCAAAAATAAACTATGGGAATGCCTTCATAGGCGGAGTCTGACATTTGCGCTGGGAGGGGATACACATAAACACATTTTGTGTTACATTGAAAACGATAAAAAAAACACTCACTGTCCAACTTATAGCACACACAAAATAACTAAATGCTCAGGGTTGTTACAGTAGGTTAGTGTAGTGTATTTGTATACCCTCATTATAATCTAAAACACTGTCTTTTGGTCCTCTATACATAGCAGCAGATGGCTACAGCATAATCTGCTGTTGAACCCCAAGGCCCACTAGGTCATAGAGATGTGTTGTTGTGTTCCAGACCTATTATCAGCTTGTGTCCCTTTAGGCCCTTACAAGGGTACCTTTAGGGTGCCTTCAACGGTGTCCTATGGATGTAACATGAGCCATAGCCATAATGAGTAGTGCCGTGGGGAACGTTGAAGAATGAAGTGATGTACAAGCCACGGAATGTGTGAAAAAGTATATAACTGGGTAATAAGGAAAGGTATCTGCAGTCTGCGAATTGGCACGGCAGACTCCTTCTTGCTGCAGTTGATGTGTTTGATGCAATAAAGAGTTGAACTTAGTATCCGGACTTCTGCAATTGATTCTTATCCATCCGAGTAGAATTTATACTACATTAGTAAATATTAATAACCAGTGTCCTACTTAGTGCAGAAGTAAACGCGTCCTGCATATGCTTGGACGTTAAAAAGATCGCCAAATCTCCATTACTGCTCAGCATACAGAAACATAGCTACTAGCCGAATCACCAATCAACGAGACTGGTTCACTGAACGACCGACAAGAGGACGGTTCACTGAACGACCGACAAGAGGAGGGTTCACTGAACGACCGACAAGAGGATCGTTCACTGAACGACCGACAAGAGGATCGTTCACTGAACGACCGACAAGAGGATCGTTCACTGAACGACCGACAAGAGGATCATTGAACGAGTCTCCAGTGAACGAGTCTCTTGTCGTCGTTTAATGGACGAGTCTCTTGTCGGTCGTTCGTTCTCCCAGTTCTTTCAAGCAGTTTGTTCGTTGAACGAACTGTATCTTATCTCAGCATTTTTTTTTAAATAATTTATATTTAAAATATAATATTATATATATTGGATTAGATTAAAATGTGTTGTCATTGCGCAGCACAAGTAAAGTACAGCGAAAATAAGCTGCCATCTAACCAGAGTGCAAATGTTACTGTAAAGTGCATGGTAATATATAATGTACAGTGGTTAAATAAGATGTAAAGACAGTCTAATAGGTATACAAACGGTATAAAATAACTTATGTATAAGAATATGTATGTAGAGTATGTATAAGAATAATAATGATAGGTGTATATATATACACAGGTAAAATACAAGTATTCAACAGGTAGTGATCATGGGTATGCAATTATATCAACAGGATAAATATAAATGTACATACAGCAGGTAGTGAGCAGGGATAATATGCAGTTGAAGATTAATATATATATACGGTAAGTACAGTCAAAATAAAATTGTACTTGGCTATCATACAGGTATGTAAACAATAAATAATCAAATGTAAACTATGGGTAGAGGTAGGGAGTTGTGATTACAGTGCAAGGCCATTGAAGACATTGATGGTGATAGGATAAAGTCAGCGAGGTCAGAGTTTGTACGTTGGGCACTGGCAGCAGAGGGTGGGGGGGCTGTCATCGTGGTTCAGAGAGATGACAGCTGATTAGATCAGATCGGATAAACAAACAGAGTTCTGAACACGACATTGGCTGGAAAGTAAATCTGGGAATGAACATCTACATCTAAAACGAACGAACAAGAGTATTAGCCTATGATTCTGTGACAGGTTGCAAAACAAATCGTTCACGGCATAAACTGCATGCACGTGAACGACGCAGTGACTACATTTTACACATGGAAACAAAACCTGCGTGTCAGAGAAATACATTATTTATTAAAACGTTATTCCCCACATGCCTGGGTAAAACACATTAGTAAAGGAAACTACATAGAAACTACAACCGGAAGTGATGAACCGGAAGTGACACTGAACTAGTTTGCGCAAGAGCTAAAAGAGCTAAAAGAGCTAGATCTTTTAGGTGAACCGAACGAAGTGAACTGGATCCCAGAATGGAATCATTTTGGCCACCTCTAGTGAGAACAGCGCCGCTGTGCGTCAAAGCCAGGGCTGCCCTCTGCTGGCGAATCGGGGTAACACACACACACAATGACCTGACGTCACACACACACAAACACAGTAGGTAGGTGAGACTAAATGCGATACTATGTGATAGAGGGGGACAGATAGATACGTCTCTCTCTCTCTCTCTCTCTCTCTCTCTCTCTCTCTCTCTCTCTCTCTCTCTCTCTCTCTCTCTCTCTCTCTCTCTCTCTCTCTCTCTCTCTCTCTCGCACAGTGGTTTGTGCTACCAAACAAATCCAACATAATTTAAATTGAGTCAGATTTAAAGGGTGAAGCGTTTTTGTGTAAATTATATTAACCTGTATTTAATTAAAATAAGACATCATATCATATAGTAACCACCAGGACTCACCGGCCAGTTTTATAATGTGCTTCAATGGGGGAGCTTGGAGAATACGGTGCTCCGTAAAGTAGGACGGTAGGGACGTAGGGGGTAACTGCGGTAGGGGGCGCTGTTGGTACTTTGACACGTCGGGGACATGATTGTTTTGCCTTCAAAGTGTTAAAATAGTAATATTATCCGTATTTTCACAGATGAATGAATCTGTTACATTTATGTGTATTTATTGAAGTTATATAGGGAGGGGGGATGGTAATCCCTTTCCTCAATGGACAAGCCTTCACTGATATATCTATATATCTATATATATATATAAAGCCTCTCCGGGAACCATCACCTTATCGTGGTGGAGAGGTTTGGGTGTCCCTGTGAACCTGAGAGCTGTGTTGTCTGGAGCCTAGTGCTCCTGGTAGGGTCTCCCATGGCAGATTGGTCTCAGGGGAGGGGCCAGACTAAGAATGGTTCAAAGACTTCAATGGACAAACAAACTAGAAGTGAGGATACCCTGCCCGGAGGAAGCCCGGGGCCCCTTTCCGGAGCTAGGCCTGGAAAGAGGGCCCGTAAGCAAGCGCCTGGTGGCCGGGTTAGCCACGGAGCCCGGTCGGGCATAGCCCGAAAAAGCAACGTGGCCACTTCTCCTTCCCGCGGACCCACCACCTACGGGAAGAACCACTGGGGTCGGGTGCACTGCCAGTTAGGCGGCAGTGAAGGCAGGGGGCATCGACGGACCAAACCCAGCCAACAGAGACTGGCTTTGGGGACGTGGAATGTCACTTCTCTGGGGGGGAAGGAGCCTGAGCTTGTGCGGGAGGTGGAGCGCTACCAATTAGATCTGGTGGGGCTTACCTCTACGCACAGCACTGGCTCTGGAACTAAACTCCTGGATAGGGGTTGGACTCTTTCGTTCTCTGGAGTTGCTCAGGGTGTGAGGGGCCGGGCGGGTGTGGGGATACTCACAAGTCCCCGGCTGAGTGCCGCTTTGTTGGAGTTTACCCCGGGGGACGAGAGGGTCGCCTCCCTACGCCTTAGGGTCATGGGAGGGAAAACTCTGACTGTTGTTTGTGCCTATGCACCAAACAACAGTTCGGAATATCCCGCCTTCTTGCACACCCTGGATGGAGTCCTGCATGGGGCTCCTGAAGGGGACTCTATAGTCCTCCTGGGAGACTTCAACGCACACGTGGGTAACGATGGGGAAACTTGGAGGGGCGTGTTGGGGATGAACGGCCTACCTGATCTGAACCGGAGTGGGGTTTTGTTATTGGATTTCTGTGCTAGTCATGGATTGGCCATAACAAACACCATGTTCAAACATAAGGATGCTCATAAGTGTACATGGTACCAGAGCACCTTAGGCCGAAGGTCAATGATCGATTTTGTTATCGTATCATCTGGCCTGAGGCCGCATGTTTTGGACACTCGGGTGAAGAGAGGCGCAGAGCTCCATCTGGTGGTGAGTTGGGTAAGATGGCGGGGGAAGCCTCTGGACAGACGTGGTAAGCCCAAACGTGTAGTGCGGGTGAACTGGGAACGTCTGGTGGATGCCCCTGTCCGGGAGACCTTCAACTCACACCTCCGGCGGAATTTTTCGGCATCTCTGTGGAGGCTGGGGGCATTGAGCCAGAGTGGTCATTGTTCAAAGCTTCTATTGCCGAAGCTGCGGTTGAGAGTTGTGGCCTCAAGGTCATTGGTGCCTCAAGGGGCGGCAACCCTCGGACTTCGTGGAGGACACAGGTGGTCAGGGAAGCCGTCCGGCTGAAGAAGGAGGCCTTCCGGGCTATGTTAGCCTGTGAGACTCCGGACTCAGTTGCGAGGTATCGACAGGCCAAGAGGACGGCAGCCTCGGCTGTAGCGGAGGCAAAGCAGCGGGTGTGGGAGGAATTCGGAGAAGCCATGGAGAAGGACTTTCAGTCGGCACCAAAGCGTTTCTGGCAAACAATCCGGCGCCTCAGGAGGGGGAAGCGTGGGTCCATCCAAGCTGTGTACAGTAAGGGTGGGACATTGCTGACCTCAACTGAGGAGGTGATCGGGCGGTGGAAAGAACACTTTGAGGAACTTCTTAACCCAACTACACCCTCAATGGTAGAGACAGAGCTGGAGGATGAAGGACGGCAAACATCAATCTCCCTGGAGGAAGTCACTGCGGTCGTCAAACATCTCCGCAGTGGCAAAGCCCCAGGGGTTGATGAGATCCGTCCAGAAATGCTAAAGGCTCTGGGTGTTGAGGGGCTGTCATGGATGACACATCTTTTCAACATTGCGTGGAAGTCTGGGACAGTGCCTGAGGAGTGGCAAACGGGGGTGGTGGTACCCCTGTTCAAAAAGGGTGACCAGAGGGTGTGTGCCAATTACAGGGGTATCACATTACGGGGGTCACTGTTGAGGGCCATCCAATCTCTCTACTCCCAAAGCAAGAGCTGTGTCCGGATTCTCGGTACAAAGTCAGGCCTGTTCTCAGTGGGTGTTGGCCTCCGCCAGGGCTGCGCTTTGTCACCCATCCTGTTTGTGATTTTCATGGACAGGATTTCAAGGCGTAGTCATGGAGGGGAGGGGTTTCAGTATGGTGGGCTCAGGATTGAATCGCTGCTGTTTGCAGATGATGTGGTCATCAGTATGTGACCTTCAGCACTCACTGGATCGGTTTGCAGCAGAATGTGAAGCGGCTGGGATGAGGATCAGCACCTCCAAATCTGAGGCCATGGTTCTTAGCAGGAAACCGGTGGATTGTCTACTCCAAGTAGGGAGGGAGTCCTTATCCCAAGTGAAGGAGTTCAAGTATCTCGGAGTCTTGTTCTCGAGTGAGGGGAGGATGGAGCGTGAGATTGACAGGAGAATAGGTGCAGCGGGAGCGGTATTGGGTGCACTTTGGCGCACCGTTGTAACCAAAAGAGAGCTGAGCCAGAAGGCAAAGCTCTCGATCTACCGATCAGTCTTCGTTCCTACCCTCACCTATGGCCATGAGCAATGGGTAATGACCGAAAGGACGAGATCGCGAATACAAGCGGCCGAAATGAGTTTCCTCAGGAGGGTGGCTGGTATCTCCCTGAGGGATAGGGTGAGAAGCTCAGTCACTCGTGAGAGACTCGGAGTAGAGCCGCTGCTCTACTCTGAGCCGCTGCTCCTTCGCGTAGAAAGGAGCCAGTTGAGGTGGTTCGGGCATCTAGTAAGGATGCTTCCTGGTCGCCTCCCGAGGGAGGTTTTCCAGGCACATCCAACTGGGAAGAGACCACGGGGCAGACCGAGGTACAGGTGGGGTGATTACATCTCCACACTGGCCTGGGAACGCCTCGGGATCCCCCAGTCAGAGCTAGTCGATGTTGCCAGGGAGAGGGAAGTTTGGAGTCGCCTGCTGAAGCTGCTACCTCCGCGACCCGATTACGGATAAGCGGGAGAAGATGGATGGATGGATATATATAAAGATATATATATATAGATATATAGAGATATATATATATCTCTATATATATATATATATATATATCTCTATATATATATATATATAGAGAGAGAGAGAGAGAGAGAGAGAGAGAGAGAGAGATAGATACACACATATTTATCTATGTCTCCCCCTACCAGACCATGGTGGAGTACAGTTCCCTGCTGAGCGACCTGTCGGAGAACATCACCACTGAGGACCTGCGGCAGCTGAAGTCCGCCTGCAAGGAAGACATCCCCGAGGGGGAGAGCGACCACATCGCCTGCTCCCGGGACTGGTTCATCTACCTGGAGGAGCGCAGCAAGCTGGCCGAGGGTGAGCCCCATACACAAAGTGCACAGAGAGAGAGAGAGAGAGAGAGGCCCATACACATAATAGACAGAGAGAGAGAGAGAGAGAGAGAGAGAGAGAGAGAGAGAGAGAGAGAGAGAGAGAGAGAGAGAGAGAGAGAGAGAGAGAGAGAGAGAGAGAGAGAGAGAGAGACCCATACACATAATGTATATATATATATATATAGAAAGAGAGAGAGAAAGAGAGAGAGATCCATACACATAATACAGAGAGAGAGAGACCCATACACATAGTATAGAGGGGGAGAGAGAGAGCAAAAGAGGGAGAGACCACCACTACGCTACCCGGTGGCTGATAATGCCGTCGTAATGTGGGTAAGCAACCCCCCCCCCCCCTCTGTCATCCAGACAACCTGTCGTACATCGAGCACATCTTCGAGATCTCGCGGAGGCCCGACCTGCTGACCCGGGTCATCGAGTACCGCACCACCGTGCTCAAGATCTCCGAGGACGACGAGGTGGACACCAAGCTGACGTGCATCCCCTCTGCCAAGAAGAACAAAGGTAAGGGCCCCCCCACGGGGACCCACGAACCCCCCCCTAACCCCTCTCTGTGGCCCCTCTGTGTGTGTGTGTGTTCGCACAGAGATGTCAGTCAGTCAATAGTTATTCAGCTTTGCGGCCTGCTGAACAAAACCAAAACAGAAAGAAAAGTTTCAAAAGACAATACAGTGACGTCAATGCCCTGAAGGGTGCAGTCAAACCAATCCCTTCCCATTCAAACATTCCTTTCTGTTCCTTTCTGTTGACTTACAGTAGAAGTTGGGGCGTTCACAAGAAGCAGAAGTAGAACAAGTGAATGGATGCCATTGATTATCATGAAATCTAACTGAACAAGACGTTCATGTTGAAATGCACCTAGACACGCCTCATAAGCACCAGATGCTTGGCTAAATATAGAGGACCTATTGTCCGCCTGAGGCTTAAATGTTTCACACTGTAAAAGTAAGCAAGCCCTGGTCAACACGCCACCAAACTAATTTAAAATATAAAGCATTGTGAGCGCGCTAAGCTGTGATAGCTGTTGATCCAACTGACCAAATGATTTCATTTCATTAATTCATTCTATCCCCTTTCAAATTGCGGTTCAAAACTAACTCCAAAAATCAAAGCCAATATTTGCCTTGAGCCTTTAGTCACTCACATAGGTTGAGAAGTCGTGGGCTTTAACCGAACCATTCACGTCCATCGATTCACATTAAACACTTTGATTTAATTGTTTTATTTATTTATTTTTCGAAGAAGACAAGATATTAAAAGCTGGTGGACAGAAACACCTTACGTCACTCAGCTAATATAGTAATATAGTAAGCTATAATAATATTATTATATTATTATAATATAATAACATGAATAATATGACTTAAGACTATAAGACTTCCCACAGACAAATATGTTAGCCAATATATTTAATATGACTTAATACATGGCTCCACAGGCTTGTGTCCGGACAATGACAGTCTGGCGGTGAATTATATTTTAGATAATATATCCTAATGTTAAAATTAAAATGATACTTCAAAATACATCAAATAAAAAGCATCTTCCTATCAAGAATACATGAAGGATGTTAAAAAGGGTATAGGGTATATACCCTGGTCCGTGGGTTTTGAGCAAATGATTTACCTGGCAACAAATCTGGAAGTCAAAATGTGTGTTCCTGATTGTAAAGTGTAAAGTGGTGTAAAGTGTGTTTCGTAAAGTGTTTACAATAAGGCGACAGGACTTTAAGCCAATCAGAAATGTTCTGCCAGAGTAGGGGTTGGTCCCCGAGGTTTGATTAAACTCATCGCAAACACTTTGAGGAGGTGGCATTTTGGATAAATACATTATCAAATGTGGCAGGTTTTGCACAGAATGCTGTAAAAAGTGTAGGGATTTAGTAAGGAGTGGTCGTGGGATTTTGCGAGGACCATGTGTGACAGTCAGTGTCCCGCACTGTGCTCGAACTGACGTGAGAGCTAAAACCCATGGGCCTTAGCTTCATCGCTAGAACGTCTATTTAGGCATCGGGGAGTGAGGTTTACCACTGCACAGCGCCACCTGCTGGCGTCCGTGACACATGAACCAGGTTAAGATTGGGGACCTTGCTGCTGTCCTCATTAACTACTGTAGAAAAGAAAGAAGTGTGACAGAAGGACAATGTTTAGAGTGCTAAAAAGGTACATTTTGGATGAAATTATTACATTTCAAGCGTTTAAAGGGGACATTTTGTAATAAGTTTGCTCCTGCCTGAAATTAAAAGGCTGGGTATCTCTGTTGTGGCGGCGTGTATATCGAACAATCTCCTCTGTAGATGGTCCCAGCCCCGTGTCTATAACTGACTATATAGTCCACTACAATTATTGTTAGCGCAGTTGTGTGTGAAAGGTTTAACATCAATTGATACCCAAGGGCATAGACCCATGCATTGCTTTGATTGGAGTCGGTTAACGTGTGTGTTCAACCACTTGACTCTGAAGTGAAATAGCTGGTAGATTAGGGCTGGATTCATTGCAAGGGGCTTTGGACTCAAACTATGTTTTGAGTCAACCAGTAAAAAAGACAAAAAAGTTTTTTATTAGTTTTTCTTTGTTGCCCAGAATGATATTGATCACTAGCGAAATGGCCGTTAGCTCAATAGTGTGGGCATGGTCAAAACACTTAACTATGACTAATAATCATTCCATTGGAAAAACGCAAATGTGCTACTGAGTTTGTAATGGAGACATTAGAACATATTTGAGTCTGCCTACCGTCTAACGCTGCTGTTCAAATTTGATGTGTCCTGTTCTCCGAGTCACATGGCCGGCATGTCACACATCAAACTAAAACATGTGGTCAAGTGATGTCTTTTTTGTTTTTTGTAAGTGGTCAAATTGTGTGTCATTCTTTAAAATGAAATAATCATAAAAAAAGTAGCCAATGGGCGTACACATACATATTTCAAGATAAAACTTTAAAAATTACAGGAAATGAAGGTGCAACAGTTGAAACAGGGGAATAAATGCACACAAAAATACAATACCTAAACTAATAACAACAAACTAAACTAGTATAAACAAAATATAACTAAATTGAATCTGAATGAAATCTAAATGTATAGACAGATGAATTGCACAATTTACAGTATTATTACAGTAATACGTGGGTATATACAATATACAACAATACGTATAGTGCAAATTGGCAGTAATAAAATACTAATAAATAATTCAGATTACTGAAAAAGTGACAAGTGAAAAGTGAAAAGTGAAATTGAATTTACAGTGCAAAATTACAGTGAAAGGATTTACAGTGCGTTGACCTCAGGTCACTGAGTCTCCACTGTCCCTCTCATGACCCGAGGTAGATGAATTAAAGAGTCTGATGGCCACAGGAAGGACTTCCTGTGGCGTTCTGTGGTGCACCTGGGTGGAATGAGTCTGTTGCTGAAGGTGCTTCTGTATGAGGTCAGCACCTGATGGAGAGGGTGAGAGTTGTTGTCAAGGATACTACACAGCTTGCGCAGCATCCTCCTCTCAGACACCACCAACAAGGAGTCCAGCTGGACCCCCAGGACAGCGCCAGCCTTCCTGACGATCCTGCTGATCTTGTTGGCGTCTGCTGACCTCAACCTGCTTCCCCAGCACACAACACCGGAGAAGATGGCACTGGCTACCACCGACTGGTAGAACATCTTCAGCATCGTGTTACAAACGTTGAAGGACCGTAGCCTCCGCAGGAAGTAGAGACGGCTCTGGCCCTTCTTGTACACGGCCTCAGAGTTCTTGGCCCAGACCAGTTTGTTGTCCAGGTGAACTCCCAGGTATTTATATTCCTGAACAACCTCTGTGGACACACCCTTGATGGAAATGGGTGTAAAGCGGCCAAATCATAAAGATATAAGAAATAAATATAACTCAAAGCAAAGTGCCGCTGAGGCACCCGTTTAGCGAATCCTACGCATTGGTAAAAATTAAGGTCGTTTTAGTGCAATTTATTTGACACATACAAGTACTTTTTTCTTAGTTCTTACCCGATGGTAAAAAAAACATATGCCTACCGGGTGCTCCCCACTACCACCTGTTTCCCAGATCTATAACGAGCAGGTCCCCCGGCTCCGGTGCCCAAAGGCTGCCTTTTCAAAACAGAGGCATAGTACAACTTATTTGATAAGGTTAAGTAAGAATTAAAAGGAAGATTTACTATAAACAAAAAGAACAATAAAACAAATGGATAACTATTAAATAATATAAGCTCCTAGATATGGCTTCATCATACCGGCCCATAATTGTGATGCCATAGCAAATCAATTACAACAAAACATTCTATGGAGCCAGGTAACACCTTTAAATATTGTAAACTACGCAAGATATCAAATCACGTTTCTGTTTATCATACAAAATCGACTAATATGCATATCCACATTCAACAAGTCATTTCAATTAGCCCCCACTTAGATCCCCCCTCCAGAGTCCATGCTGCATCAGTGTCCTCTGTGGTCTCACCACTCACGGTACCTGAGGCAGGAGACAGTAGTTAAAAGGGTATCAGTGCAGTTTGAAATAGAGAGGATTGTGTATGGAAAGATGTAAAAAAGATAGTGTGTGTGTGTGCAGGGGACAAGGGGTAGGGCATTGGCTAGCTCTTGGCTCCGTTGGCTTCCAGGAGTAGACAGAGCTTACTAATGGGCCTTTTCAAGCTGTTAACAGAGATGTCCTTTTTAATCTCTGGATCCTTAAGGAGGATGTGGCCAAGATCCTCTGGCACTTTGGGCCATTCACTTTCCTCCTTTGACAGGAAGTCCGGGCCATTCAACCATCTTGTAGACTCCAAGAATGGTTCAATATTCAATCCACGTGATGCACAGTCTGCTGGATTGTCCTTGGAACTTACATGCCTCCATTGGCTTTCTTGGGACAAGTTGTGAATCACTGCTATCCTATTAGCAACGTAGGTATGGAATCTTTTTGTTTGGTTGTGGATGTATTTTAGTACCGATGTACTATCTGTCCAGAAGGTTGATTTCTGTAGTTTCATGTTTAGTTCCTTCTGTAACATCCTGTCCATTTTTACAGCAAGTGTAGCAGCTGCGAGCTCCAGTCTGGGAATGGTGATTTGCTTCAGAGGATTGACTCTGGATTTCCCGAGAATGAATGACACATGAGTATCTCCTTTGTGGTTCGTGAATCTAATGTAGCTTGCAGTGCCATGCCCTGTTTCACTTGCGTCACAGAAGTGATGCAGCTCAGCAGTCCTTATGAGTCCAAAATGTTCAGGCTTCATGCACCTGTCCACTTCAAATCTGCTCAGCTGGTCTAGTTCTGCTATCCATCTTTGCCATGACTTTGAAAGGTGTTCTGGGATAACTTCATCCCATCCACACTTATCAATGCAGAGTCCTCTAAGGATTTGCTTGGCCTTGAGGATAAATGGTGAAAGGAAACCGAGGGGATCGTAAATAGAACTGACAATAGAAAGAACTGTTCTTCTTGTAGGAACTCTGTGTATGATGGCAGCAGTGAAGGTAAAGGTATCTCTCACGATATTCCACTGGATGCCTAGAACTCTTTCTAGAGGTGTTTTTTCTTTGTCCAGATATAGTTGCTCAACTGGTTTAGCTCTGTGCCCTTCAGGTATGGTTCTAAGCACGTCTTGGCTGTTACTCACCCATTTGGTAAGAGTAAATCCTCCCTCGGCACATGCCTTCCTTAGATCCTTGGTAAGATCGATAGCTTCAGTTGTAGAAGCCACAGATTTGAGACAATCATCCACATAAAAGCTGCGCTGAATGGTTTCCAGTACCTCCGTGCTGTATTTACTGGTATTGTCTTTTGACACTTGTTGCAAGGCAAAGCTGGCTATGCTTGGGGATGATACTGCACCAAAGAGATGCACATTCATCCGATAGACATCCAATGGTTTGCTGATGTCTCCTTGAGGCCACCACAAAAACCTGAGATAGTCACGGTGGTCTTCCTGTACTTGTACTTGGTAGTACATTGCTTCAATGTCAGCCATTATTGCAATTTTTTCCTGACGGAAACGAAGCAAGACGCCTAGAAGGGGATTAGTCAAGTCCGGACCTTGGAGGAGTTCAGCATTAAGGGACTTTCCTTTAAATGAAGATGAACAGTCAAATACAACCCTGAGTTTCTTCTTTCTTTTATGGTAAACCCCATGATGCGGTATGTACCAGAGCCTGCCGTCTGATCTTTGAAGTTGATCTTGTGGAACCTTTTCGGCATAGCCCTTTTCCAGTACCTTTGCCATGAAGGCTTTATATTCTTCAGCGTAAACTGAATCCCTCTTGAATTTCCCAGCAAGGTTGGTTGTGCGATGTAGTGCCATGTTGTAACTGTTAGGCAGGGCCAAGTCCTTATCACGGAAGGGTAGAGGTAAGTGGTAATGTCCGTTTTTGATAATTATTGAACTTTCCGCCAGGTCCATGAATTTCCTGTCCTCACATGACATCTCTCTTTTTTCCTCATATTCCTTTTCAGGGAAATCCTGGTTGTACTGTGAGACTAGCTGGTCCCTCAGATTATCCAGTGAAATTATATTGACGGTTGCTGACATTGTTTCAGAAGTATCCATAGCAGTGTGAGATTTGAGGGGCCCATTGACCACCCATCCAAACATTGTCTTCACTGCATATGGTCCATTACCCTGACTGTGGATTATATCCCAGGGTTCCAAGACTTTGGGAACATTCATCCCTATTAGCATTTCAATGTCTGCATCAATTTCTTTGATTTGGATCTGACTGAGATGAGGCCATTTTTCAAGATCGGATTGTGTGAGAAGGTTTTCCTTTGAGACAGGAATCTTAGTTTGTGTGTACACTTCAGGCAAGTTGATAAATTGTCCTCCATTTATGTTTCCTATTTCCAGTCCTGTGATTTCATAGCTTTTTGCATTCCTTTTTTGTCCCATTGTGCGGAGTATAATTTCAGTCTTTCGTCCTTTAGTATTCAGTTGGTTCATTAGGTTTTCAGTACAGAATGTGGCCGTGCTCCCAGGGTCAAGAAAGGCGTAGGTTTGAATATACTTGCTTCCTTTTGCTGCTTTAACTTGCACCGGAACAATAGCAAGTGCACAATTCTCACCGGCCCCTGTTGACTGATCAGCTGATACTTTCGCACTGTTGATGGACGTTAACTTTGGTTCTGTTCTACTGTTTTGCAGGGTGACTTCCTTTGAATTTAAAGCATCAATATGCAGCAGTGTTGGATGTTTCCTTTGGCATGTTAGACAGTTTAGCTTGAATGTACAGTCTTTGCTCATGTGACCCTTCTTAAGGCAACCAAAACAGTAACCATTTGTCTTTAGATAATTAACCTTTTGGTCGTGAGGTTCTGAGTTGAGTTTTAAGCAGTCCACTACTGCATGCCTGCCTTGACAGAAACTACATATGGTTGCAGGGGCAGCTTTGATGTAGGTGGGTTGCTGCACCTTAAATGCCTGTAGCTTGGTGTCATAAGGTTCAGTTGCGGCGACAGCTGTGGCAAAGCTACTGCTCCTTTTAGGTGTTCTGAGGTCAGTTGTCCTATTGTTGGTGATTATCCTTTTAGTGGGATTTGAGTCTTTAATTTCTCCAAACACTGGGTGCAATAATATGTCAGAATGCTTTTCGGTGAATTCGACCAGATGTTTAAATCTAGATCTGATGTTTTTCCTTTGAAATTCTTCATACGCTGTTGTGCGCCATCTTTCCCTGAGCTTATATGGTAGCTTGGATACAATCATTCTTAAAGTTGATGTGACGTCTAGCTCATCCATGTACTCCAAGTCCTGCATAGCGTTCAGGCATTCTCTTAGGTATAATGAGTAGGCATGAAGAGATTTTCCATCATCTGGCTTGATAGCTGTCCAGTTGAGTGCCTTATCCAGATAAGCATTTGCAATTTTCATTTCATTTCCATAATGTCTCTTTAAAAGTTGCATGGCCTCTGAATATCCTCTTTGTGCATCCATGTGAAGACAGCTACGGACCAGATCTCTGGCTTGACCTGATGTAAATTGTTCATGAAAGTAGAGCCTGTCCTGGCAGCTACTAGTTTTTTCTTCAATCAGGTATCTGAATGCATGCATGAACGGTTGGTAAGAGAGTGGGTCACCATTAAACACCGGCACCTCTCTCTTAGGTAGCAGGGATAGGTTTTGTTGCATTATCATGAGATCAGCTATGTCCTTTTGTCTCTGTGCCAGTGTGTTGAGGTTTTCCTGAGTAAAAGTGTTGATTACAGGATTTTCCAGTTGTGGGCGTGATGCACCTTTTGCTGGCTGAGATATTTTATGGATATCCACAATAGTTTTATGCAGTGGAGTTTTAGGTACAGCAGCTACTTCAATAAATTCCAAGACAGAAGTGTCTGTATACGTTTGCTCCACATTGTCCAGTACATCTTCTCCATCTAAATAGGCATTCATAGCATCGCCAAGATGATCATCCTCATTTGGGCTGAGAAGTACCCTCATTTTGGCATCTGCTGCTGCAATCTGTGATTCCATCTCCACCTTTTCCATTTTTGATTTGAGAATTGTTTCCTCCAGTCGCAGTGCATGCATGTCCTTTAAGGCAGCAGACTTAGCCTCCAGAGCTGCCCTTTCTGCTGATGCTAACTTAGCAGCAGATGAGGCCCTTGATGTTGCAGTCCTTTTTGAGGCATTGGAGATACTGTCCAGTGGATCAACTTGTAGTTGTGCAATACGTTCTCTTCTCCATGCTTTAACTTCCTTTGCAAAGTAATTAAAGTTCATAATTCTGGGTTCATACCAGTCTGTTACATCAATGTCCTTTTCCTCTTCAGATAAGTTGTTGGAGCGAATGATGCACTTTATTGAATTCATCCATAGCAGTCTCCATGCAATCATCAACTTCATCAACATTTCCACCGTCAGTGAGCAGGGCTTTAGTTTCATTTAGTTTTCTTGTGCACACTCCAAGTTTCCCTCTGCGTGTGGCCGTGAGGGATTTTAAAAGATCCTCTGCCTCCTTGACAGTTTTGGGTTCAGTCATTTTTACTTGAATTGCTTTTAATTGTATTCAATTTCTTTGATCAGATTGCGTCTGCGTAATGCTGCTCTCCGCAGCGTGTGTAAAACTGGCTTGCACAGACGTCCTTATTTCTTTGATGAAGCGTTTAATTATTCCATCCATAACATTTGACACGTATGGCTCATATGTTCATTTGCGTATGCATCCATTAATTAAATCACAACAAGCATGACTCATTCATTTTTTCCTCTTGTTTACTCACGAGTCCCACGCGCACTGCCTCGCGTACAAACATTTCCAAAACGACGCCGGCGTCTGTCCTCCTGTGTCTTTCCAAGCCACTCGCGGAAGATTCAGGAAATCCTTTATCCCTCTTTGCAGCGGGCATCCAAAGAAAAAGGGTTTCCAAAAAAGAATGTCGTTTCATGCGGCGGGTTTTTTACTATAAAGCGGCCAAATCATAAAGATATAAGAAAGAAATATAACTCAAAGCAAAGTGCCGCTGAGGCACCCGTTTAGCGAATCCTACGCATTGGTAAAAATTAAGGTCCAAGCAAAATTCGTTTTAGTGCAATTTATTTGACACATACAAGTACTTTTTTCTTAGTTCTTACCCGATGGTAAAAAAAACATATGCCTACCGATTTATAATGAGCAGGTCCCCGGCTCCGGTGCCCAAAGGCTGCCTTTTCAAAACAGAGGCATAGTACAACTTATTTGATAAGCTTAAGTAAGAATTAAAAGGAAGATTTACTATAAACAAAAAGAACAATAAAACAAAAAAAGATAACTATTAAATAATATAAGCTCCTAGATATGGCTTCATCAGGGTGTGGGGGTAGATTTCCTCCTGCGGAAGTCCACCACCATCTCCTTCGTCTTGTCTGTGTTGAGCTGCATGTGGTTCAGCTCACACCACTCAACGAAGGAGTCCACGACGCCCCTGTACTCCTCATCGTTTCCCTCGCTGACACAACCAACAACTGCAGAGTCGAATTGAATGTTGAATTTAAAATGATGTACGTTTTAGAAAATACTTTTAACTTGACAAAATACAGGAGATAAAAACAGATTCAAATTACCATCCAATAAATGTGTTTCTTTAACATTTTTAAATGCAGTTATGATTCTGGTTTGTGGCAGTTGACTCAACAGTACAATAATTGATCCTTAAAACCAATGTTGCAGTTTGGATCTAATAATAATTCCTATAGAGATCGATAGGCTTGTCTTGTAAGCAGAAAGTCGCCAGCTTAATGCAAAGACTTTTTGTAAAAGATAAAAAACAACAACATGCCATACACTTTCCCTGATATCTTCTTGAAAATAGAACAAATATATACAAAATCCATATACAAAGCCTTTTAAGCCACATTTAAGGACATTTTGACACCTTGCTGCTGTGCTTATCAACCACTTTAAGAAAGAAGTGTGAAGGAATGTCACAATGTACATTTGGAAAAAAATGGAGGTGAAAAAAGGAGTGGTTTTTGTTTTGAGTTGACTCAAAATAAATAAATATGAAACGCTGGGCAATCTCTGTTGTGGTAATGCAGTTTGCAAGACGATTAACACATATGTTCATTTGTACAACACAAACTATAAATATCAAGATTCAAGATGTTTTCATTTGCCATATGCAACGTATTCACATTGTACATAAGTACAATGGAATGCTTACCCCCCATTCCCTACCACAGTATGAATTTCCTAGAATTGAACACTCTATACCAGGGGTCCCCAAAGTTTTTCCTGTGAGGGCCACATAACTTTTCCCTTCTCTGATGGGGGCCGGGGTCAGTTTGTAACAGAAAAAGTGTGACGATCGCAGGGGTGCCTAAACGTAAACATTTATTGTTTTCCAGAAAGCCACACATAACCAAATATTAATAACCCTTTCCGGGATCTTCACAGAAAAAAAAGTCAGGAAATAAATAATAACACTATTAATGAAATAAATAACACTATTTATGAAATAAATAATAACCAAATAACCCTCTCTGGGTTCTTCACAGAAAAAATGCACAATGCACAATCTTAACAGGTAAAAGTTTAGCTTAGTTGTCAGAGCAGAATCTCTTACTCAAATGACTCATATGAGCAGTCTCTCAAAGTTCTTGTGTTCCTTCCTTATAATCCTTTTGTAGGTTCCAGTAGGCTTGTAGACACCACTGTTTGCAGCTCTCTCTCATCAACTTCCCTGTGAAAACCACAAAGCAAGCAGGCTGAGAAACCGAACTAAGTGATACAGCACCTACACAGCACAATACATTTCACTACCAGTATGGTTGTGGAGATGGATTTTATCCCAGTAGATTTTATTATGATTACATTTGTTTATACTCAGAAAAGTCAGAAAAGTGATCTTACCTATGTATGTTCATCAGTGTGATCTGTGGGCCTGCATCTGGCTGGTGAGAAGTTGAATGTCAGGTTCCATTCTAGTCACAGCCAGTCTCAAACACTGATGCAGATGTTCATCTGTCAATCTTGAATCTCATCTGAGTTTTCAGGTGTTTCATGTGTGAAAAGGTTTGCTCGCAGATATACGTGCTGCCAAAAAGTGTAAACATCTTCATTGCGTGTTTTTTTATGGTAGGGTTAGGGTACGTGTCGTTTGGGAGGGCGGCATAGAAGTCAATGTTGGGCTTGAATGCGTCTTTCAGAACATCACAGTTCTGTAACTCGCCCAACTCAAACTGATAAGAAGGCTGGGCTTCATCGATGTCGGCAAGAAAGGGGTTCTGGAAAAGACGGATTTATTTTGCATTAACATGTAGTTGCCGGAATCGCACACCGAACTCTGCCTTCAGCATTTCCAGTGCTTCCACACACTTTTCAGCTGGGAACGGGACCGCTGGGTTCTCTGCAGAGAGGTTTTGGGTAGCAGGGAGATGGATGAAGTTGTGCTTTTTCACTTGTTCCAAAAGCAGCGCAAGTTTCACCTCAAATGCTTTTATGTGAGAATACATGTCGCAAATGAGTTTCCCCTGGCCTTGTAGCTGCAAGTTAAGGCTGTTCAGCATTTCTGTCACGTCTGTTAAAAATGCGAGGTGCCATTTCCATTCTGGGTCGATCAGCTCTGGGACCGTTTTGTCTTTTGAATGAAGAAATGCGTTAATTTCGGGTAGCAGCTCGTAAAAACGCCTCAAAACTCTACCCCGGCTCAACCATCGGACCTCTGTGTAGTACAGCACATCGCCGTGCGCAGACTCCAGTTCAGACAGGAATTGTTGGAACTGCCTGTGTTTAAGTCCCTTTGCTCTGATGAAGTTTATGCATGACACCACAACCTTCATGACAGAATCCCACTTCAACACTTTGCAGCACAGTGCTTGCTGGTGAATTAGGCAGTGGACTTGTAGCGGGGCGGTGAGACCCCGTTCTTCCATCTCCCGGTTCATGCGTCCTATTAGACCCCGAGACGCGCCCACCATACTAGGAGCCCCGTCAGTCGTGATGCTGGCAAGCTTTGACCAGTCTAGGTCCAACTCTTCCATGGTTTGGCATACTTTGCCGAAAATATCCTTCCCCGTTGTAGTCCCTTTGAGACTTTGGAGGGCTGCCAGCTCCTCGCACATCTGAAAGTTTGCGCTAACTCCACGAATAAAAATGAGCAGCTGCGCTGTGTCTTGCACGTCCGTGCTCTCATCCAGTGCTAATGAAAAAATGTCAAATTCTTTCGTCTTCTGCTGCAGCTGGGCATATACATTACCCCCGATTTCTTCAATGCGTCTGGTGATTGTACTCGCCGACAGACTCACGGCATTAAAGACATCTTTCTTCTCGGGACACACCTCTTCCGCGACAGCATTCAAACATTTCTTGACAAACTCTCCATCAGTGAAAGGTTTACCGCTGCTTGCTATCAGTTGAGCAACCCGAAAGCTGGCCCGAACGGATGACTGGTTCAGCTGAGCTTGGCGTACAAATGTATTCTGCTGAGCTAACAGTCCACTTTTTAGCTTTGAGAGTTTGTCTGCTTGCATTTGGCCTTGCAAGTTATCATACTTGTCTTTGTGACGGGATTCATAGTGTCGGCGCAGATTGTATTCTTTGAATACCGCTACCGCCTCTTGACAGATGAGACAAACAGCCTTTTCTTTCCATTGAACAAAAAAATAATCGTTTGACCACTGCAGGTTAAATACCCTGCATTCTGAATACATTTTTCTCTTACCTAACCTTTTCGCCATTATTCCGTTCTATTTGACAGGGGCTAGTCTAGGATTCGCGTGGCCAGACTGAAAAAAAAATCATAATGCGTCTCTGGTATTGTTCAGGGGGCCGGGCCAAATGTGGAGGCGGGCCGTATCCGGCCCGCGGGCCTTAGTTTGGGGACCACTGCTCTATACGATACTATGTAGGAAACTTATACTTACAACACTATAATATAACAACGTCACCAGATGTCAGTGAAAAAAAAATAAAGTGCCAGTAGTGCAGCAGCATCATGAACACAGTTACTGCACTGTACTGCACTGTATTCATGATGCTGCTGCACTACTGGCACTTTAAATGTTTTAAAAGATTTTGGTAAAAAAACAAAAACAAACGTACATTTAAGTTTAAGTCAATTTGCTGCTTTTTTATAATGTCTTTTTATTTATCTTTTTTTATTTTCATGGTGTTTTGGAGATTTATACTGTGGGAGGGAATGGGGAGTAAGCATTCCTATGTCCTATGTTACAAATGGCAAATCAAAATCTTGTATCTTGTAATGTGTGGTGAGAATGCAAAATCGCAGAACCATAAACAGGGCCAGTGGCCATCGGCACCCACTGCATACGTACCAAGGCTGGTCAGCACAGTGACCCCCTACGGTATACACCATTCACACCAGAGGTCGTCGTATAAGTGCAGCAGACAACACTGCCACCAGCCATTCAACATGGCTACTTGAGGGGATCCTCCCGATGACAAAGACACAGGTTGATGAGGAATCCGGTTTATTACAAGAGTTTGAATACGTAGAACAAAGCAGATGGTAGATGCTAGAGCTCTCTTCTCGAGTGTGTGTGGTGGTGGAGGCTTTTTTTAACCTGTGGGCCTTGATTCACAACAACCCACAGCTGTGCTGCCTCACCAGCCAATCAGTCCAATTCAGACTAGGTGAGGCTGCTTAAACCAGCCACCAACCACACACACACACACACACTCCACAATCCGCAAAGTCCACTAGAAGGTCATGTCACGGAACCAAATTCAAAGAATGAGTGTTGCCATGGCAAAACTTGATGAACCACATATTTTCAGAATTACACATCCTGCATTCCAGTGCCATGGCTACAGTATATAAATAAATCAACAAGCACAGGTAAATATACTTCATTCACCGGCGCGGCTTCTTCTGAACAGCTCCCATTGAACGACTTTCCACATGGATGACGGTGTGACTGAGAGGTAAGGAAACATGGGACATGACTACTCAAATACTATCATCAAATAAGTGATACTAACTCCTAGCGTAGTTAGTAGTTAGTGAACGTAATTATGTAATTAATCATTTATACTTTGTCAGTTTCATTTAATCTTTCGGCATATTGGGCGACAAACACCCTGGCCTACAATAATATATTTTCATAATGTATTGCCATATTTACACACTCAGTTATGATGCTGACAAATATATGTACTTACATATTTCTTTGAATACCACTTTGTGTTGCATTTTAAGCCAGACCTATAATAATATATGTAGACTGTCTTAATATGTCCCTATTTATACACTCATTAAGGAATAAAAGGAGTGAGTACAGAAGCAGGTCATTAAGGAGCAGGTAGGGGTTAGACAGTGAATACAGAGACAGCGTTCATTAAGGAACAGGAATGGGTTGGACAGTGAATATAGACACAGGTCATTAAGGAGCAGGTAGGGGTTAGCCAGTGAATACAGAGACAGCAGGTCATTCGGGAGCAGGTCAAGCCTAACAAATGTCTCTTTCATTGCTGTTTCCTGTCCCTTACTAGGAACCTAGTGAGAACACAGATGCCGAGAATAGGAGATCATCTAGACCTTCTGGACATTCTCCATGAAGATTCCTTTGAAGGACAAATAATTGACCCGGAAATTAAGAAAAAGACAGAAGTCAACTTTTACCGCGGGGCACCGCCCCAATGGTTGAATTTCTACCTCGATGAACAAAACAAGGAGAGCAATCGTCTCATTAAACGGGACGGATATGAAGAACTCCGTGGTAAAATCTTGAGCAAGAAATTTGGAGTGCAGTGTGTACGTTTGAACCACGAGCCGGGGAGCGGGGGAACCACATTGGCCATGCAGCTCCTCTGGGACTTGAGAAGTAGCTTCAGGTGCGCTGTTCTAGTTGACCCCACCTCAGACGACTCAGAGGTCGCCACCCAGGTGACTGAACTCTACACTGCTGGCGAACCTAAGACTGTGCTGCTGTTAGTGCAGGATCAATACGTGGACACGCTCCAAAAGAGTATCGTGGAAGAATTGTCTAAAATGAAGACTTCAGATGGAGCTCCAGCCGTTGTCATACTTCACTGTGTGAGAATGGCCCTCATTGACACCGAAGACATCAACCTCAGAAAGGAACTGTCTGCTGAGGAGACAATCCAATTTGATGCAAAAAAGGAGCAGCTTCGCACCATGTTCCCAAAGGAGCATGAACATTTCCATGGCTTCAACATCATGCAATCCAATTTCTCCCAAGACTACGTCCAACGCTCATGTCAGGTTTTCAACAACCCGGATTTGAAAAAAAAAAATCGTGGTCTCCAGCTTTCCGCTTGCATGTGCCTGTTGAACGGCTATGTACCCGGCTCCTTCTTGCTCGCGAGACGCTGCAATGCGTTTCTCCAGACTAAAATTGGGGAACTCACCATTGGAGATATAAAGGAACCCTTCAGGCATCTGATGGTGAGCTTCGAACCCCTTGGAGGGGGTGAAGAACATGTCCGCATGGCCCATCCAATGATAGCAGAACAGGGTAACCGCAAGATGTCCTCGCGTGATGCAGGCGGGCACATTTATGACACAGCACGAGTCTTGTTGAGTGAGCTGTGTCAGGAGGACGTCACACAGTCTCTAACTGGCTTCATTACACACTTGCTCACCAAACGAGACAAACATACAAATGGACAGGGAAAAAAGGCCAATTTCTCCAAATTGATTGTAGACATCAGGAATAGAGATAGGTGTGTGTCAGTTTTAAAAGAAGCAATCGATGCATTTCCTCAGATAGCCATCTTACCCCAGACACTTTCTCGTTTTTATAACATAATCTCTGACTTCATTAATGCAGAGAAATGGGCCAAGGAAGCACAACACGTCGAACCTCAAAGCGACTTTACCGCTGACACACTGGCACGAGTCTACATGCGCCAGCTGATCAGCAAACTCAAGGAGCTTCCGTCTAACCCCCAAATCTTGCCTGAAATCCTGCTTATTGCCAAGAATGCCTTCACAGCATTTGAAAATGAAGAGAATCTTGCAGAAGAGGAACGCAGCATGAGAGAAGATTGGCATTTGTTTAACGTCTTGGGGAAATCCGGTTACTTGCAGGTTGCAAACATACTTTTTGATTCTAAGGACATTCTAACAGGACAAATAAATGACAAAGAACAATATTCCAACTACACAAATCTGACACGAAGCCTTCCAGAAGAGATTAAAAAAAGAGCAACATTCATTCAAATGATTCTATGTTACTCAAAGAAGAGCTTCACAGAAACAGACCCTCCTTGTCTTTTGAAAGAGGCGAAGAAATGCTATAAAAACTACACTGGTGACGCCCTGCCAGATGCAACGGGAACCCCCTCCTATCAGGAGAAGTACTTCCGGTCGAGGTACCTTCTACCTATCGGTAACTTGGTCAATGTTCAGGGAGTGGTCCGTAACTACAAAGTGTACACCACTCAAGACGACAAAGAAACAGAGCTGCATGTGGAAGCACGCCAACTAGGATGCCTCAGGAGTTTTGGCCGGGTATCTTTTGACCTTGGACTAACGGTCAGAGGTCCTACCGCCTATAACATACAATACCAGGAGGAGTTGACTGATGAAGGTTAGAATTATACATTTTTTATGTTTACATATCAGCATTTATATTGACGGGGAGGTGGAGTCTACTGGGGTCATTTTTAACTGGATATTTGTCGTAAGAATTGTTTGTATCACCCA
>CM051021.1:7605743-7639608 GCA_027704905.1 Muraenolepis orangiensis | reverse complement strand
GGGATACACACATAAACACATTTTGTGTTACATTGAAAACGATAACAAAAACACTCACTGTCCAACTTATAGCACACACAAAATAACAAAATGCTCAGGGTTGTTACAGTAGGTTAGCTTAGTGTATTTGTATACCCTCATTATAATCTAAAACACTGTCTTTTGGTCCTCTATACATAGCAGCAGATGGCTACAGCATAATCTGCTGTTGAACCCCAAGGCCCACTAGGTCATAGAGATGTGTTGTTGTGTTCCAGACCTATTATCAGCTTGTGTCCCTTTAGGCCCTTACAAGGGTACCTTTAGGGTGCCTTCAACGGTGTCCTATGGATGTAACATGAGCCATAGCCATAATGAGTAGTGCCGTGGGGAACGTTTGACCAATAAGAATGAAGTGATGTACAAGCCACGGAATGTGTGAAAAAGTATATAACTGGGTAATAAGGAAAGGTATCTGCAAACTGCGAATTGGCACGGCAGACTCCTTCTTGCTGCAGTTGATGTGTTTGATGCGTTGTTCAATAAAGACTTGAACTCCGGACTTCTGCAATTGATTCTTATCCATCCGAGTAGAATTTATACTACATTAGTAAATATTAATAACCAGTGTCCTACTTAGTGCAAGTAAACGCGTCCTGCATATGCTTAGACCAGCGTTTCCCAACCTTGGGGTCGCGACCCCAAATGGGGTCGCCTGATATGCAAATGGGTCGCCTGAAAAATATATATATATAAAAAAAAAAAAATATTTAATATTCTTTTTCAATTTAAATCAAGTTTGTTTCTTACAAGTTTCATTTAAATAAGAAAACGTAAAAACGTATTAAAAGATGAATTGCTTATGTTGCATGAACCTTGAACTTCACAAGACTGCACGTGATGGGACTGCACGTGATGCAACCTGTCATTCAGCGCAGTGGTAGCCTACACGCTGTTCTCTGGGTAGCCAACACGTACGAGCGAGCTTTCTAGCAAGTGAACAAGAAAATGGACAGATTTCTCAATCGAGCTCCCCCATCCGCATCAACAAGTGAAACTGATCATTTAGCTTCAAAACGGTCTCGCAAATATGACGAATCGTATCTTCAATATGGATTTACGAGCGTCATCGAAAATAATGAAGAAAAACCAAAATGCCTCTTGTGTGGTAATGTACTGTCCACGAGCAGTGGGCTCTGAGCATGATAATTTGCTCTTTCACACAGAGGCACGGTGGTTGTCAAGGGGCAGAGTGCTGCAGAGATTTTTCGAACTGAAAGATGAATTGTTGGCGGGGGGTGTTATCGCGGCCACAGAATGTCTTATCATGGGGGGGGGGGGGGGTGCTATCGCGGCCACAGAATGTCCGATCATGGGGGGGGGGGGGGTAAATAGCTGGGGTCTCGAAAAATTTCTGACCTAAAATTGGGGTCCTTGGCCAAAAAAGGTTGGGAACCCCTGGCTTAGACGTTAAAAAGATCGCCAAATCTCCATTACTGCTCAGCATACAGAAACATAGCTACTAGCCGAATCACCAATCAACGAGACTGGTTCACTGATCGACCGACAAGAGACTCGTTCACTGAACGACCGACAAGAGGAGGGTTCACTGAACGACCGACAAGAGGAGGGTTCACTGAACGACCGACAAGAGGATCTACACACATAAACACATTTTGTGTTACATTAAAAACGATAAAAAAAACACTCACTGTCCAACTTATAGCACACACAAAATAACTAAATGCTCAGGGTTGTTACAGTAGGTTAGCTTAGTGTATTTGTATACCCTCATTATAATCTAAAACACTGTCTTTTGGTCCTCTATACATAGCAGCAGATGGCTACAGCATAATCTGCTGTTGAACCCCAAGGCCCACTAGGTCATAGAGATGTGTTGTTGTGTTCCAGACCTATTATCAGCTTGTGTCCCTTTAGGCCCTTACAAGGGTACCTTTAGGGTGCCTTCAACGGTGTCCTATGGATGTAACATGAGCCATAGCCATAATGAGTAGTGCCGTGGGGAACGTTGAAGAATGAAGTGATGTACAAGCCACGGAATGTGTGAAAAAGTATATAACTGGGTAATAAGGAAAGGTATCTGCAAACTGCGAATTGGCACGGCAGACTCCTTCTTGCTGCAGTTGATGTGTTTGATGCGTTGTTCAATAAAGACTTGAACTTAGTATCCGGACTTCTGCAATTGATTCTTATCCATTCGAGTAGAATTTATACTACATTAGTAAATATTAATAACCAGTGTCCTACTTAGTGCAGAAGTAAACGCGTCCTGCATATGCTTAGACGTTAAAAAGATCGCCAAATCTCCATTACTGCTCAGCATACAGAAACATAGCTACTAGCCGAATCACCAATCAACGAGACTCGTTCACTGAACGACCGACAAGAGGAGGGTTCACTGAACGACCGACAAGAGGATCGTTCACTGAACGACCGACAAGAGGATCGTTCACTGAACGACCGACAAGAGGATCATTGAACGAGTCTCCAGTGAACTAGTCTCTTGTCGTCGTTTAATGGACGAGTCTCTTGTCGGTCGTTCGTTCTCCCAGTTCTTTCAAGCAGTTTGTTCGTTGAACGAACTGTATCTTATCTCAGCATTTTTTTTTAATAATTTATATTTAAAATATAATATTATATATATTGGATTAGATTAAAATGTGTTGTCATTGCGCAGCACAAGTAAAGTACAGCGAAAATAAGCTGCCATCTAACCAGAGTGCAAATGTTACTGTAAAGTGCATGGTAATATATAATGTACAGTGGTTAAATAAGATGTAAAGACAGTCTAATAGGTATAGAAACGGTTTAAAATAACTTATGTATAAGAATATGTATGTAGAGTATGTATAAGAATAATGATAGGTGTATATATATACACAGGTAAAATACAAGTATTCAACAGGTAGTGATCATGGGTATGCAATTATATCAACAGGATAAATATAAATGTACATACAGCAGGTAGTGAGCAGGGATCTACATCTAAAACGAACGAAAAAGAGTATTAGCCTATGATTCTGTGACAGGTTGTAAACAAATCGTTCACGGCATAAACTGCATGCACGTGAACGACGCAGTGACTACATTTTACACATGGAAACAAAACCTGCGTGTCAGAGAAATACATTATTTATTAAAACGTTATTCCCCACATGCCTGGGTAAAACACATTAGTAAAGGAAACTACATAGAAACTACAACCGGAAGTGATGAACCGGAAGTGACACTGAACTAGTTTGCGCAAGAGCTAAAAGAGCTAAAAGAGCTAGATCTTTTAGGCAGTGGCGCCGGTGACACCCGAAGTAGCAGATGTTTTAATCATATCTGCTGTGGCAATACCGCATCTTCCCAGACGTGGCGCCATTTCTCCATGTAAACGACCGAGAGGGCGAATTAAAGAAATAAAAATAAAAAACGATACATAATATAAATATAAACCTCACTGTTACTGTAGAAGCCATTTCACTGTTTAGTATAATTATTAGTTGTAGCTTATTATTGTATTTGATTATTGTATTTGCTTATAAGTATCAGGAGTTATTGTTTCCATATGTTGTTTATTATTTTGGTCACTAGGGGGACTTCACACAGGTAGACCTCACTCATAGGTATTTAGGTAGGCTGCTAATGGGGTTATGAAGGGCACCTGGTGGACATACGGTTTTTACCATCTCGTAGTAACATCTCAGTCAGCTGCTTGAATATGGAATTGTTTGCCTGATCTACTTGGAATAAACCAACAAAACGTGAGAATCCTTGTGGACAGTGAAACTTCTTTGCCAGCATGCATGATGCGTAAGATCTTTGTTCTAATGGTGCGCCAAGTATTGGCTTTATAGTTGCAAGTAATTAGCCAATACAGTTACTCATTCTACTCTGTATTGTATATATGTATATTGACTGAACATTCCTTTACTTACTGCTTAATTTATTTTTTTACTTACTTTATTTTTACTGTATGTAGCACAATCTCAGGGGCTCATACAGAAACAAGCATTTCATCATAAAGTATTCTGTATTTTGTTGTGACAAATAATAAACAAACTTGAAACTTATGGTGAAAGAACATTTATTATATGGTGCTTCAATTAGCAATTATGAACACAGTAATACCTAGTAGAAAATAAACGTAAGAAAAAAAAATGGTCTTATATTAGAAAGACTACCCAGTGTGCCATCAAAAATAATACCTAAATATGGTCTTAAATTCGATTGTGCAAAAGTAATTAGAACAAAATAGAAGATAATAAAATAGACCTGATACAAGTCCTGAGATAAAATGCAATACAATGTTAAGCTTACAAATTAAAAGGTACTGGGTCCTATGTACACTACACTACTATACAATATACAGTTTAATCTATGTACCTATGCTATACTAAACTATACAAGAACTACACAACTATAACTATACAACTATTCTCTCCTCAGACAGCAAGACGCGAACTGACTCATTAACAAATGCTTCTGAATTAAACTAATTAAATAAAATACAAATGCTTCATACATTCGACCACAGCATATATTAAGACATGAAAAACAGCCAACCAATATCAATTAAGAACACAAGAATGCACATACCTGTACAGATCAAAGAAAGAACAAACTTGCAACATGCGGTCTCTCCCACACACACGGGTCTCAATCTCCTCTCCTCAGACAGCAAGACGCGAACTGACTCATTAACAAATGCTTCTGAATTAAACTAATTAAATTAAATACAAATGCTTAATACATTCGACCACAGCATATATTAGCAGACAAACACACGGAGGACCCTGTAGCTAGCATTGGGGAAGCACGTGTCCACGATAAACTTACAAAACCCGAATCCACACCGTTTACATACAAATGACACAAGCTGCATGTTTATACATCAAGACCAACATTTCTTATCCCCTTTACTTTACGTTTACATCGTCCACAATAAAAATAAATGTAAAACTATAACCGGGACAACAAAAACGTACCTCTCCTCAGACAGCAAGACCGAACTGAGAGCAGAGCAGTCTTGACGTCAAAACAACCGCTGTTCTCTTAAAGAGACAGTACAGGCTTTACAAATAAGGTTCAACTAGGCTACAATTGAGTGGCGCATGCGTGACTGGTTTCTTTGTTCGGGCGCAAGAATCTGCGCCCCCGAAGATCGTATTTAGGACCCTTGATAGGCTACATTTATTAGCTTGATCCATTTTCATTGGCCGCTTGCGCGCAGTGACGGGAGTTCCTGGGCGCACCGGTCTTGCGCCCAGGTTTGGAGGTAGGTACTAGATTTCTATGAGAGTGACGTCAATGACAAACGAGGGGGGAGAATAGCACGCACAAAACAATGATTTATATTTGCTATATTAACGTTATTGTGCATTTTAAACACAAACATACTTAAAATGAGTAATTATTATTCATTTTAAACATGTTTAGTTTATTTTTAGGGGTCAAAAAATCTAAAATCAAAAAACACAATTATTATTATTATTTTTTTTCCTCTCTCAACCAGGTGGGGCGGCGCCCGAGCGCCCCCTATGGACGAGCCGCCACTGCTTTTAGGTGAACCGAACGAAGTGAACTGGATCCCAGAATGGAATCATTTAGGCCACCTCTAGTGAGAACAGCGCCGCTGTGCGTCAAAGCCAGGGCTGCCCTCTGCTGGCGAATCGGGGTAACACACACACACAATGACCTGACGTCACACACACACAAACACAGTAGGTAGGTGAGACTAAATGCGATACTATGTGATAGAGGGGGACAGATAGATACCTCTCTCTCTCTCTCTCGCACAGTGGCTTGTGCTACCAAACAAAGTCAACATAATTTAAATTGAGTCAGATTTAAAGGGAGAAGCGTTTTTGTGTCAATTACAGTGGCGGCTCGTCCATAGGGGGCGCTCGGGCGCCGCCCCACCTGGTTGAGAGAGGGAAAAAAAAACAATTGTGTTTTTTGATTTTATATTTTTTGACCCCTAAAAATAAACTAAACATGTTTAAAATGAATAATAATTACTCATTTTAAGTATGTTTGTGTTTAAAATGCACAATAACGTTAATATAGCAAATATAAATCATTGTTTTGTGCGTGCTATTCTCCCCCCTCGTTTGTCATTGACGTCACTCTCATAGAAATCTAGTACCTACCTCCAAACCTGGGCGCAAGACCGGTGCGCCCAGGAACTCCGCGTCACTGCGCGCAAGCGGCCAATGAAAATGGATCAAGCAAATAAATGTAGCCTATCAAGGGTCCTAAATACGATCTTCGGGGGCGCAGATTCTTGCGCCCGAACAAAGAAACCAGTCACGCATGCGCCACTCAATTGTAGCCTAGTTGAACCTTATTTGTAAAGCCTGTACTGTCTCTTTAAGAGAACAGCGGTTGTTTTTGACGTCAAGACTGCTCTGCTCTCAGTTCGGTCTTGCTGTCTGAGGAGAGGTACGTTTTTGTTGTCCCGGTTATAGTTTTACATTTATTTTATTGTGGACGATGTAAACGTAAAGTAAAGGGGATAAGAAATGTTGGTCTTGATGTATAAACATGCAGCTTGTGTCCTTTGTATGTAAACGGTGTGGATTGGGGTTTTGTAAGTTTATCGTGGACACGTGCTTCCCCAATGCTAGCTACAGGGTCCTCCGTGTGTTTGTCTGCTAATATATGCTGTGGTCGAATGTATTAAGCATTTGTATTTAATTTAATTAGTTTAATTCAGAAGCATTTGTTAATGAGTCAGTTCGCGTCTTGCTGTCTGAGGAGAGGAGATTGAGACCCGTGTGTGTGGGAGAGACCGCATGTTGCAAGTTTGTTCTTTCTTTGATCTGTACAGGTATGTGCATTCTTGTGTTCTTAATTGATATTGGTTGGCTGTTTTTCATGTCTTAATATATGCTGTGGTCGAATGTATGAAGCATTTGTATTTTATTTAATTAGTTTAATTCAGAAGCATTTGTTAATGAGTCAGTTCGCGTCTTGCTGTCTGAGGAGAGAATAGTTGTATAGTTATAGTTGTGTAGTTCTTGTATAGTTAGTATAGCATAGGTACATAGATTAAACTGTATATTGTATAGTAGTGTAGTGTACATAGGACCCAGTACCTTTTAATTTGTAAGCTTAACATTGTATTGCATTTTATCTCAGGACTTGTATCAGGTCTATTTTATTATCTTCTATTTTGTTCTAATTACTTTTGCACAATCGAATGTAAGACCATATTTTTGATGCCACACTGGGTCTTTCTAATATAAGACCATATTTTTTTCTTACGTTTATTTTCTACTAGGTATTACTGTGTTCATAATTGCTAATTGAAGCACCATATAATAAATGTTCTTTCACCATAAGTTTCAAGTTTGTTTATTATTTGTCACAACAAAATACAGAATACTTTATGATGAAATGCTTGTTTCTGTATGAGCCCCTGAGATTGTGCTACATACAGTAAAAATAAAGTAAGTAAAAAAAGAAATTAAGCAGTAAGTAAAGGAATGTTCAGTCAATATACATATATACAATACAGAGTACAATGAGTAACAGTGAGGTTTATATTTATATTATGTATAGTTTTTTATTTTTATTTCTTTAATTCGCCCTCTTGGTCGTTTACATGGAGAAATGGCGCCACCGTCTGGGAAAATGCGGTATTGCACAGCAATACCGCATTTTTTTTTACCCCTGCGCCCCTCCTACTTCGGGTGTCACCGGCCGCCACTGGCTGTGCTTATCAACCACTTTAAGAAAGAATTGTGAAGAAATGTCACAATGTACATTTGGAAAAAAATGGAGGTGAAAAAAGGAGTGGTTTTGTTTTGAGTTGACTCAAAATAAATTAATATGAAACGCTGGGCAATCTCTGTTGTGGTAATGCAGTTTGCAAGACGATTAACACATATGTTCATTTGTACAACACAAACTATAAAGATCAAGATTCAAGATGTTTTCATTTGCCATATGCAACGTATTCAATTGTACATAAGTACAATGGAATGCTTACCCCCCATTCCCTACCACAGTATGAATTTCCTAGAATTGAACACTCTATACGATACTATGTAGGAAACTTATACTTTACAACACTATAATATAACAACGTCACCAGATGTCAGTGAAGCATATAAAGTGCCAGTAGTGCAGCAGCATCATGAACACAGTTACTGCACTGTACTGCACTGTATTCATGATGCTGCTGCACTACTGGCACTTTAAATGTTTTAAAAGATTTTTGTAAAAAAAACAAAAAAAACATGTACATTTAAGTTTAGGTCACTTTGCTTTTGTTTTTTTGCACTTTGTTTATTTTTATTGTACATATTATTTGAATTTTTATGGTGTCGTTTTGGAGATTTATACTGTGGGAGGGAATGGGGAGTAAGCATTCCTATGTACTTCCTATGGCAAATTAAAATCTTGTATCTTGTATCTTGTAATGTGTGGTGAGAATGCAAAATCGCAGAACCATAAACAGGGCCAGTGGCCATCGGCACCCACTGCATACGTACCAAGGCTGGTCAGCACAGTGACCCCCTACGGTATACACCATTCACACCAGCCATGTTGCCATGGCAAAACTTGATGAACCACATATTTTCAGAATTACACATCCTGCATCCAGTGCCATGGCTACAGTATACAAATAAATCAACAAGCACAGGTGAAGGTACTTCATTCACCGGCGCGGCTTCTTCGGAACAGCTCCCATTGAACGACTTTCCACATGGATGAAGGTGTGACTGAGAGGTAAGGAAACATGGGACAAAATACTCAAATACTATCATCAAATAAGTGTTACTAACTCCTAGCGTAGTTAGTAGTTAGTGAGCGTAATTATGTAATGCTATGTAATAATTTCACTCATTTCATTTAATCTTTCGGCATATTGGGCGACAAACACCCTGGCCTACAATAAAATATTTTCAGAATGTATTGAAATATTTACACACTCAGTTATGATGCTGACAAATATATGTACTTATGGATACAGATTTCTTTGAATATCACTTTGTGTTGCATTTTAAGCCTGACCTATAATAATATATGTACACAGTCAATTTCTCGGAGTAAATTTTACTCAAATTGAAGAACATTTTACTTCATTTTACTAATTTTACTAGAGTAAAATGTATTTTTGGAGTTGATTTTACTGTATTATGTGCTTAGATTTTATGGTTATTTACTCTATGTAGTGTATATTAAAAACAACTCTATTGCCATTTTACTCATAATAGAAGGTAATTTTACTCCAAATAGAAGGTAATTTTACTCTCAATAGAAGATGATTTTACTCTCAATAGAAGGTAATTCTACTCCCAATAGAAGGTAAATTTTACTCAGAATAGAAGTTAATTTTACTCCAAATAGAATCTAATTTGACTCAGAATAGAATCTAATTTTACTCCAAATAGAATCTAATTTTACTCCAAATTGAATCTAATTTTACTCAGAATACAATAAATGAACCATAATGATCTTTACAAAAAAAATGGTCAATAAACTATGGCAAATTAAAATCTTGTATCTTGTATCTTGTAATGTGTGGTGAGAATGCAAAATCGCAGAACCATAAACAGGGCCAGTGGCCATCGGCACCCACTGCATACGTACCAAGGCTGGTCAGCACAGTGACCCCCTACGGTATACACCATTCACACCAGCCATGTTGCCATGGCAAAACTTGATGAACCACATATTTTCAGAATTACACATCCTGCATCCAGTGCCATGGCTACAGTATACAAATAAATCAACAAGCACAGGTGAAGGTACTTCATTCACCGGCGCGGCTTCTTCGGAACAGCTCCCATTGAACGACTTTCCACATGGATGAAGGTGTGACTGAGAGGTAAGGAAACATGGGACAAAATACTCAAATACTATCATCAAATAAGTGTTACTAACTCCTAGCGTAGTTAGTAGTTAGTGAGCGTAATTATGTAATGCTATGTAATAATTTCACTCATTTCATTTAATCTTTCGGCATATTGGGCGACAAACACCCTGGCCTACAATAAAATATTTTCAGAATGTATTGAAATATTTACACACTCAGTTATGATGCTGACAAATATATGTACTTATGGATACAGATTTCTTTGAATATCACTTTGTGTTGCATTTTAAGCCTGACCTATAATAATATATGTACACAGTCAATTTCTCGGAGTAAATTTTACTCAAATTGAAGAACATTTTACTTCATTTTACTAATTTTACTAGAGTAAAATGTATTTTTGGAGTTGATTTTACTGTATTATGTGCTTAGATTTTATGGTTATTTACTCTATGTAGTGTATATTAAAAACAACTCTATTGCCATTTTACTCATAATAGAAGGTCATTTTACTCCAAATAGAAGGTAATTTTACTCTCAATAGAAGATGATTTTACTCTCAATAGAAGGTAATTCTACTCCCAATAGAAGGTAAATTTTACTCCGAATAGAAGTTAATTTTACTCCCAATAGAATCTAATTTTACTCCGAATAGAGTCATTTTACTCCAAATAGAATCTAATTTTACTCCAAATAGAATCTAATTTTACTCAGAATACAATAAATGAACCATAATGATCTTTACAAAAAATATGGTCAATAAACCAAAGTGTTTAACAAAACTCAATTGATTATATCATGTGCAAGACATGACACAATGTTAATCCCTTTGGAGAAAAAAAAAACTGGAGGCCTCAGTAAAACGGAAATTAAAATGTTGGCCCCTGTTCTTGGAATCTTGGAAACGCAGTGAATATTTCAGAAGACTTGACTGGGTCATGAAGCATCTTTTGGGCGATATGTGAAGGTCCGCTTCATCTTCTCCTTGACAATTTCTCGTCAGCTGAGCGCTTCATCAGTGCGATAGCCTCACAACACAGGCGTTCAGTGGTTAGACAGTTAGCCTCTGTGAAAGGGCCTCTGTCAGCTTTTGGACCACCTGTGACAGAGGGGGAATGTTTACTGAATACTGTGTTTGACTGCTCTTTACATACATATGACATTTTGTTTTAAGTTATGTCATCAGTATGAAAGTAGATTAATTTGATTCAGAAACAGAATAAATACAAACTACAAAAGAGTACAAGATTTAGAAAAACAAGAGTATACATTAAATTATTTAATTACTCCAATCAAGTGTTATAAATTAGACTTACTATCCACCTACAATAAAAATCACATACCCATTAGTGACTGACGCAGGGTCTTCTTTTGTCCCTCTGATGCTCCCTTTTGAACAAATTTCAGTCTCCATGCCAGGTATGTTTAATTTTCAGCCCCCCCCCCCCCCCCCCGTCGAACGAAAGATAGCCCCCCCCGTCGAACGATAGCCCCCCCCCGTCGAACAATAGCCCCCCCCCCGTCGAAGATTGATAGCCCCCCCCCCACCGTCGAACGAACGATAGCCCCCCCCACCGTCCCCCGTCGAACGAACGATAGCCCCCCCGTCGAACGATAGCCCCCCCCCGCCCCCCCCCGTCGAACGATAGCACCCCCCCTTGAACGATTGTCCCCCCCCGTCGAACGAACGATTGCCCCCCCCCCGTCGAACAAACGATAGCCCCCCCCATCGAACAATCGATAGCCCCCCCCCGTCGAACGATCGATAGCACCCCCCCCCGTCGAACGAACGATAGCCCCCCCCCGTCGAACGATAGCCCCCCCCCTCGAACGATAGCCCCCCCCCCCTCGAACGATAGCCCCCCCCCCGTCGAACGATAGCCCCCCCCCATTGAACGATCGATAGCCGTGGAACGATCGATAGCCCCCCCCCGTCGAACGAACGATAGCCCCCCCCCCGTCGAACGATTGCCCCACCCGTCGAACGATAGCCCCCCCTCGAACGATAGCCCCCTCCCCGTCGAACGATCGATAGCACCCCCCCCCCCCGTCGAAAGAAAGATAGCCCCCCCCGTCGAACGATAGCCCCCCCCCCCCCCTCGAACGATAGCCCCCCCCCGTCGAACGACAGCCCCCCCCGTTGAACGATCGATAGCCGCCCCTGTGGAACGATCGATAGCCCCCCCCCCGTCGAACGAACGATAGCCCCCCCCCCCCCGTCGAACGATTGCCCCACCCGTCGAACGATAGCCCCCCCTCGAACGATTGCCCCCCCCCGTCGAACGATTGCCCCCCCCCCCCTCGAACGATAGCCCCCCCCCCCCCGTCGAGCGATTGCCCCCCCCGTCGAACGAAAGATTGCCCCCCCCCCCCTCGAACGATAGCCCCCCCCGTCGAACGATTGCCCCCCCCGTCGAACGAAAGATTGCCACCCCCCCCCCCCTCGAACGATAGCCCCCCCCATCGAATGATAGCCCCCCCCGTCGAACGATCGATAGCCCCCCCCCCCGTCGAACGAACGATAGCCCCCCCCCCCCGTCGAACAATAGCAAATATTCTAAATGTATACAGTGCAGGCGCATGGCGGACGTCTTCACGCTTCATCTGATACACCGTCACGCTACCTGATACACGCGTCTTCACCGCGTCCGAATGGCGGACTTTTAGGCGCATCTTCACCGACGCGCCTAAAAGTCGCGGCGTCACACCACCAACATTAACAGTTGAATAGTATGCAAACAAATTGAATTAAGGATTAAATTCAATAGGTCAAAACAACTTCAAAGAAACTAGATTGCTAAAAGCTGTTTGCCACTGTCTCCACACAGTGCTATGACCTAGCCCAGCTAAAAAATTAACACGAAACAATTTCAGCTCTAGTCTGAGTAAAACACACATGGTGCTGCGACCTAGCCACAGCTGATCACTGACCATGAAACCGTTTCTGCTCGCCAGAGTAAAACACATGTGGTGCTGTGATATGCAATTATTTCCTACCATTCCACGTGGGATTAATATTGTCCATAAACCACTGAAAGTGCTGTACACTGTAATGTTAATCAGCTAAAAGCTAATGCTAGCATCTGACTGGCTAACGGCTAACGCTAGCCTCTTTTTTAATTGTAGCTAGCTGTGTTGTTTCTCAATACCTTTACCTTTTCTAACATTAATTTAACCAGTAAAATAAACTTACCTGGTATGTTATCCGAAATAGGTCTTCTGTGAATTTGTAATGACTTGTAATGGCGGCAGAAGTGCAACTTAAGGAACATGAGTGGGCGTGGTCATGGTTTAACTCCAATAGAATTGTCCAGAATTGGCTCTGCATTTTTGATCGCACTCTAGAAGCTATGAGTAAAAAATACACTCCAAAATGATGAAATATCACTATTTCAGAGCAAAATAGTAATTACTCTGGAAAAAGTACTCACCAATATTTCCTGTGTAGAATGTCTTAATATGTCCCTATTTATACACTCATTAAGGAATAAAATGAGTGAGTACAGAGGCAGGTCGTTAATGAGCAGGTAGGGGTTAGACAGTGAGTACAGAGACAGGTCATAAAGGAGCAGGTAGGGGTTAGACAGTGAGTACAGAGGCAGGTCGTTAATGAGCAGGTAGGGGTTAGACAGTGAGTACAGAGGCAGGTCGTTAATGAGCAGGTATAGACAGTGAATAAAGAGACAGGTCATAAAGGTGTAGGTAGGGGTTAGACAGTGAGTACAGAGACAGGTCATTAAGGAGCAGGTGGAGGGGTTAGACAATGAAAACAGACACAGGTCATTACGGAGCATGTCGGGGTAAGACAGTGAATACAGAGACAGGTCAATAAGGAACAGGGAGGGGTTAGACAGTTAATACAGATACTGGTCATTAAGGAGCAGGTAGGGGTTATATAGTGAATACAGAGACAGGGTATTGAGAAGCAGGTTGGGGTTAGACAGTGAATGCAAGAACAGGCCATTGAGGAGCAGGTAGGGGTTAGACAGTGGATACAGAGTAAGGTCAATAAGGACCAGGGAGGGGTTAGACAGTGGATACAGAGTCAGGTCATTAAGGAACAGGAAGGGGTTAGACAATGACTACAGAGACTACAGATAGCAGGTCATTAAGGAGCAGGTATGGGTAAGACAGTGAATACAGAGACAGCGTTCATTAACAAACAGGAATGGGTTGGACAGTGAATATAGACACAGGTCATTAAGGAGCAGGAAGGGGTTGGACAGTGAATACAGAGACAGCAGGTCATTCGGGAGCAGGTCAAGCCTAACAAATGTCTCTTTCTTTGCTGTTTCCTGTACCTTATTAGGAACCTAGTGAGAACACAGATGCAGGGAATAGGAGATCGTCTAGATCTTCTGGACATTCTCCATGAAGATGCCTTTGAAGGACAAAGAATTGACCCGGAAATTATGAAAAAGACAGAAGTCAACTTTTACCGCGGGGCACCGCCCCAATGGTTGAATTTCTACCTCGATGAACAAAACGAGGAGAGCAATCGTCTCATTAAACGGGACGGATATGTAAGAACTCCGTGGTCAAATCTTGAGCAAGAAATTTGGAGTGCAGTGTGTACGTTTGAACCACGAGCCGGGGAGCGGGGGAACCACATTGGCCATGCAGCTCCTCTGGGACTTGAGAAGTAGCTTCAGGTGCGCTGTTCTAGTTGACCCCACCTCAGATGACTCAGAGGTCGCCACCCAGGTGACTGAACTCTACACTGCTGGCGAACCTAAGACTGTGCTGCTGTTAGTGCAGGATCAATACGTGGACAAGCTCCAAAAGAGTATCGTGGAAGAATTGTCTAAAATGAAGACTTCAGATGGAGCTCCAGCCGTTGTCATACTTCACTGTGTGAGAATGGCCCTCATTGACACCGAAGACATCAACCTCAGAAAGAATCTGTCTGCTAAGGAGACAATCCAATTTAATGCAAAAAAGGAGCAGCTTCTCACCAAGTTCCCAGAGGAGCATGACCAATTCCATGGCTTCAACATCATGCAAACCAATTTCTCCAAAGACTACGTCCAAAGCTCATGTCATGTTTTCAACACCTCGGATCTCATGCACATCACAAACGTGGTCTCCAGCTTTCCGCTTGCATGTGCCTGTTGAACGGCTATGTTACCGGCTCCTTCTTGCTCGCGAGACGCTGCAATGCGTTTCTCCAGACTGAAATTGGGGACCTCACCATTGGAGATATAAAGGAACCCTTAAGGCATCTGATGGTGAGCTTCGAACCCCTTGGAGGGGGTGAAGAACATGTCCGCATGGCCCATCCAATGATAGCAGAACAGGGTAACCGCATGATGTCCTCGCGTGATGCAGGCGGGCACATTTATGACACAGCACGAGTCTTGTTGAGTGAGCTGTGTCAGGAGGACGTCACACAGTCTCTAACTGGCTTCATTACACACTTGCTCACCAAACGAGACAAACATACAAATGGACAGGGAAAAAAGGCCAATTTCTCCAAATTGATTGTAGACATCAGGAATAGAGATAGGTGTGTGTCAGTTTTAAAAGAAGCAATCGATGCATTTCCTCAGATAGCCATCTTACCCCAGACACTTTCTCGTTTTTATAACCTAAACTATGACTTCATTAATGCAGAGAAATGGGCCAAGGAAGCACAACACGTCGAACCTCAAAGCGTCCTGTACCGCTGACTCACTGGCACGAGTCTACATGCGCCAGCTGATCAGCAAACTCAAGGAGCTTCGGTCTAACCCCAAAATCTTGCCTGAAATCCTGCTTATTGCCAAGAATGCCTTCACAGCATTTGAAAATGAAGAGAATCTTGCAGAAGAAGAACACACCATGAGAGAAGATTGGAATGTGTTTAACGTCTTGGGGAAATCCGGTTACTTGCAGGTTGCAAACATACTTTTTGATTCTAAGGACATTCTAACAGGACAAATAAATGACAAAGAACAATATTCCAACTACACAAATCTGACACGAAGCCTTCCAGAAGAGATTAAAAAAAGAGCAACATTCATTCAAATGTTTCTATGTTACTCAAAGAAGAGCTTCACAGAAACAGACCTCCTTGTCATTTGAAAGAGGCGAAGAAATGCTATAAAAACTACACTGGTGACGACCTGCCAGATGCAACGGGAACCCCCTCCTATCAGGAGAAGTACTTCTGGTCGAGGTACCTTCTACCTATCGGTAACTTGGTCAAAGTTCAGGGAGTGGTCCGTAACTACAAAGTGTACACCACTCAAGACGACAAAGAAACAGAGCTGCATGTGGAAGCATGCCAACTAGGATGCCTCAGGAGTTTGGGCCGGGTATCTTTTGACCTTGGACTAACGGTCAGAGGTCCTACCGCCTATAACATACAATACCAGGATTAAGAGGAGGTGACTGATGAAGGTTAGAATTATACATTTTTTATGTTTACATATCAGCATTTATATTGACGGGGAGGTGGAGTCTACTGGGGTCATTTTTAACTGGATATTTGTCGTAAGAATTGTTTGTATCACCCATGCAGGTGCCGTACTAAGATGAGCCAAACTTGGCGACAAACCGCAGAGACGTCAACAAACGGTCCCACACACACACACACACACACACACACACACACACACACTAAACGTTTTTGTTTTGTTTTTTAAATCAAATGTTTCTCATGAATTATGATTAATGTCATGAACTGCTTTTTAGACTGAATAATCACCAATACATCTTATAGTCTCATTGAAGCTACGTCTAAAAAATAGATCTGCCTAGAACACTGGCACACTGGTACAAACAGGGGAAAAAGATTGTTAGATTAGAATCTAGATGCATCTAATAATCTATCATAATAATAATTGAATATATTGATTGATAAATTACTTGATTGATAAATGACCTTTACATAAATATGGAATTACATTAGATTATTAAGAACCCTTTGTTTGGATTTGTGTTACTCTTTACAAGTCGTGTCTAAAAATATACAGGAACTACATTGTCGTTTCAAATGATGTTTTGTATTTGTCCTCTTGGTGGGCCCTGACAATGATATAGATAAGATTTGAAATCATGTGGGTTTTTATTGTTAACTGTATTGTAACATAACCTAGGTTTAAGATGTAGACACAACTTTAGATTTACACTTTGAAAGGAACAGATGTGTATGGTTCAATTACCCAAAACAACGGATGTACTCTTACGTGACTTTTTAGCTTCAACAAGCCTGTCCTGTAAAACACAACTACCCCAATCATTCAACATGGTGTATCAAAACTAAACGATGGGAATGCCTTCATAGGCGGAGTCTGACATTTGCGCTGGGAGGGGATACACATAAACACATTTTGTGTTACATTGAAAACGATAAAAAAAAACACTCTGTCCAACTTATAGCACACACAAAATAACAAAATGCTCAGGGTTGTTACAGTAGGTTAGGGTAGTGTATTTGTATACCCTCATTATAATCTAAAACACTGTCTTTTGGTCCTCTATACATAGCAGCAGATGGCTACAGCATAATCTGCTGTTGAACCCCAAGGCCCACTAGGTCATAGAGATGTGTTGTTGTGTTCCAGACCTATTATCAGCTTGTGTCCCTTTAGGCCCTTACAAGGGTACCTTTAGGGTGCCTTCAACGGTGTCCTATGGATGTAACATGAGCCATAGCCATAATGAGTAGTGCCGTGGGGAACGTTGAAGAATGAAGTGATGTACAAGCCACGGAATGTGTGAAAAAGTATATAACTGGGTAATAAGGAAAGGTATCTGCAGTCTGCGAATTGGCACGGCAGACTCCTTCTTGCTGCAGTTGATGTGTTTGATGCAATAAAGAGTTGAACTTAGTATCCGGACTTCTGCAATTGATTCTTATCCATCCGAGTAGAATTTATACTACATTAGTAAATATTAATAACCAGTGTCCTACTTAGTGCAGAAGTAAACGCGTCCTGCATATGCTTGGACGTTAAAAAGATCGCCAAATCTCCATGACTGCTCAGCATACAGAAACATAGCTACTAGCCGAATCACCAATCAACGAGACTGGTTCACTGAACGACCGACAAGAGACTCGTTCACTGAACGACCGACAAGAGGATCATTGAACGAGTCTCCAGTGAACGAGTCTCTTGTCGTCGTTTAATGGACGAGTCTCTTGTCGGTCGTTCGTTCTCCCAGTTCTTTCAAGCAGTTTGTTCGTTGAACGAACTTTATCTTATCTCAGCATTTTTTTTTTTATAATTTATATTTAAAATATAATATTATATACCGTATTGACCCGAATATAAGACGGGTTTTTTTTCCTAGAAAAAAATCTGAAAAAGAGGGGTCGTCTTATAATCGGGGTTTAGACTTTTCGATGTACCGTAATTGCACATGTAATTGCGCAACAACAGATCGCGCCAAACGAGTGTTCCGAGACACCGCGCGACACTTAAAGTAACTCAGTCTTAAAGTAACAGTACATAAAAAAAGTTACCTGGAGAGATAGAAATGGAGAAACACAGCGACCAACTTGAAAAAAGTGGCTCAAAAGTAGGGCAAGTTAATAAACCGGAGAGACGAAGTTACGATGCCAATTTTAAGATAATGGTGATAAACGAAGCAGAGACATCAAACACCTGTCATTGCGACGCAGGACAATCCCAGCGCCTGCCCTCAGACTTCAGAGAGAAGCTACTGTCTTATCAGCGATATGTGATCAAGTTAAGGAAGAAGCACTCATACCCCCTTGATCAGATGGGCAATGCTGATCAAACGCCTGTGTATTTTGACATGCCAACATCTGTCACTGTGCATAAGAAAGGCAACAAATCAGTGATCTACTGATCTACTGGAAACGAGAAGAGCAGAGTAACTCATGTTAACGCGCCTCGCAGATGGCCCCCGTACGTGGGGGATTACCGTAGTGCCCAGGCAAAGGGCTGGATGGAGACGGAGCTTGTGGTGGACTGGCTCAAGGTGGTGTGGGGCAGACGGCGTGGGGGACTCAGAAAGAAGAGGAACATGTTGATTCTGGATGCTTTCCGTGGACACTTCAAAACGCCAGTCAAAAAGCAAGTGAAAGAGTTGAATGGTGACCTAGAGATCATACCGGGCGGAATGACAAGCCAGCTGCAGGTGTTGGATGTGGTCGTTAACAAACCATTCAAGGTTCATCTGCGCAAGAGATCCACAGAGTGGCTCCTGGCTGCTAATCACGCACTGACACCGTCTGGAAAAATCCAAAAGCCTGCAGCAGCTCTGTGAATGGTCTTCAAATTTTTATTCTTTTTCCAAAAATGAGTCTTGAAAAAGAGGGGTCGTCTTATAATCGGGGTCGTCTTATATTCGGGTCAATACGGTATATTGGATTAGATTAAAATGTGTTGTCATTGCGCAGCACAAGTAAAGTACAGCGAAAATAAGCTGCCATCTAACCAGAGTGCAAATGTTACTGTAAAGTGCATGGTAATATATAATGTACAGTGGTTAAATAAGATGTAAAGACAGTCTAATAGGTATAGAAACGGTTTAAAATAACTTATGTATAAGAATATGTATGTAGAGTATGTATAAGAATAATGATAGGTGTATATATATACACAGGTAAAATACAAGTATTCAACAGGTAGTGATCATGGGTATGCAATTATATCAACAGGATAAATATAAATGTACATACAGCAGGTAGTGAGCAGGGATAATATGCAGTTGAAGATTAATATATATACGGTAAGTACAGTCTAAATAAAATACTGTACTTGGCTATCATACAGGTATGTAAACAATAAATAATAAAATGTAAACGATGGGTAGAGGTAGGGAGTTGTGATTACAGTGCAAGGCCATTGAAGACATTGATGGTGATAGGATAAAGTCAGCGAGGTCAGAGTTTGTACGTTGGGCACTGGCAGCAGAGGGTGGGGGGGGCTGTCATCATGGTTCAGAGAGATGACAGCTGATTAGATCAGATCGGATAAACAAACAGAGTTCTGAACACGACATTGGCTGGAAAGTAAATCTGGGAATGAACATCTACATCTAAAACGAACGAACAAGAGTATTAGCCTATGATTCTGTGACAGGTTGCAAAACAAATCGTTCACGGCATAAACTGCATGCACGTGAACGACGCAGTGACTACATTTTACACATGGAAACAAAACCTGTGTGTCAGAGAAATACATTATTTATTAAAACGTTATTCCCCACATGCCTGGGTAAAACACATTAGTAAAGGAAACTACATAGAAACTACAACCGGAAGTGATGAACCGGAAGTGACACTGAACTAGTTTGCGCAAGAGCTAAAAGAGCTAAAGAGCTAGAACAAGAAAAAAAAGGACAAAAAAAAAAAAAAAAACGAACAAAAAAGAAAAAAAAAGAAAAAAAACAAAAAAAAAAATAAAAAAAAAGAAAACCAAACAAGAAAAGAAGAAAGAAAAAAGGGGAAAAAAAAAAAAAAAAAAAAGAAACAAAAAAAAAAAAAGAAAAAAAGAGAGGAAAAGAAAAAAAATCCAAAAAAAACACTAAAAAAAAAAAAAAAAAAAAAAAAAAAAGGGAAAAAAAAAAAATAATAAAAAGAAAAAAAAATTGAAAGAAAACTAGAGAAAGAAAGAAACAAAAAAAAGAAAAAAAGACACAAAAAAAGAAAATAAGAAAAAAAAAGCAAAAAACAAAAAAAAAAGAAAAAAAGTAAAAAAAAAAAGAAAAAGAAGAAAAAAAAAAAAAAAAACAAAAAAAAAAAAAAAAGAACAAAAAAAGGAAAAAAAAAACAAAAAACAAAAAAAAAACCGAAGATAAAGGAGAAAAAGGAAAAGAAAAGAAAAAAAAAAAAAGAAAAACTAAGGAGGCTCTTTTTAGCTCTTTTAGCTCTTGCGCTCTTCAGTGTCACTTCCGGTTCATCACTTCCGGTTGTAGTTTCTATGTAGTTTCCTTTACTAATGTGTTTTACCCAGGCATGTGGGGAATAACGTTTTAATAAATAATGTATTTCTCTGACACGCAGGTTTTGTTTCCATGTGTAAAATGTAGTCACTGCGTCGTTCACGTGCATGCAGTTTATGCCGTGAACGATTTGTTTAGCAACTTGTCACAGAATCATAGGCTAATACTCTTGTTCGTTCGTTTTAGATGTAGATGTTCATTCCCAGATTTACTTTCCAGCCAATGTCGTGTTCAGAACTCTGTTTGTTTATCCGATCTGATCTAATCAGCTGTCATCTCTCTGAACCACGATGACAGCCCCCCCACCCTCTGCTGCCAGTGCCCAACGTACAAACTCTGACCTCGCTGACTTTATCCTATCCCCATCAATGCCTTCAATGGCCTTGCACTGTAATCACAACTCCCTACCTCTACCCATAGTTTACATTTTATTATTTATTGTTTACATACCTGTATGATAGCCAAGTACAATTTTATTTTGACTGTACTTACCGTATATATATATATTAATCTTCAACTGCATATTATCCCTGCTCACTACCTGCTGTATGTACATTTATATTTATCCTGTTGATATAATTGCATACCCATGATCACTACCTGTTGAATACTTGTATTTTACCTGTGTATATATATATACACCTATCATTATTATTCTTATACATACTCTACATACATATTCTTATACATAAGTTATTTTATACCGTTTGTATACCTATTAGACTGTCTTTACATCTTATTTAACCACTGTACATTATATATTACCATGCACTTTACAGTAACATTTGCACTCTGGTTAGATGGCAGCTTATTTTCGCTGTACTTTACTTGTGCTGCGCAATGACAACACATTTGAATCTAATCCAATATAATATTATATTTTAAATATAAATTATTAAAAAAAAATGCTAAGATAAGATACAGTTCGTTCAACGATCAAACTGCTTGAAAGAACTGGGAGAACGAACGACCGACAAGAGACTCGTCCATTAAACGACGACAAGAGACTCGTTCACTGGAGACTCGTTCAATGATCCTCTTGTCGGTCGTTCAGTGAACGATCCTCTTGTCGGTCGTTCAGTGAACGATCCTCTTGTCGGTTGTTCAGTGAACCCTCCTCTTGTCGGTCGTTCAGTGAACCTTCCTCTTGTCGGTCGTTCAGTGAACGAGTCTCTTGTCGGTCGTTCAGTGAACCAGTCTCGTTGATTGGTGATTCGGCTAGTAGCTATGTTTCTGTATGCTGAGCAGTAATGGAGATTTGGCGATCTTTTTAACATCCAAGCATATGCAGGACGCGTTTACTTCTGCACTAAGTAGGACACTGGTTATTAATATTTACTAATGTAGTATAAATTCTACTCGGATGGATAAGAATCAATTGCAGAAGTCCGGATACTAAGTTCAACTCTTTATTGCATCAAACACATCAACTGCAGCAAGAAGGAGTCTGCCGTGCCAATTCGCAGACTGCAGATACCTTTCCTTATTACCCAGTTATATACTTTTTCACACATTCCGTGGCTTGTACATCACTTCATTCTTCAACGTTCCCCACGGCACTACTCATTATGGCTATGGCTCATGTTACATCCATAGGACACCGTTGAAGGCACCCTAAAGGTACCCTTGTAAGGGCCTAAAGGGACACAAGCTGATAATAGGTCTGGAACACAACAACACATCTCTATGACCTAGTGGGCCTTGGGGTTCAACAGCAGATTATGCTGTAGCCATCTGCTGCTATGTATAGAGGACCAAAAGACAGTGTTTTAGATTATAATGAGGGTATACAAATACACTACCCTAACCTACTGTAACAACCCTGAGCATTTTGTTATTTTGTGTGTGCTATAAGTTGGACAGAGTGTTTTTTTTATCGTTTTCAATGTAACACAAAATGTGTTTATGTGTATCCCCTCCCAGCGCAAATGTCAGACTCCGCCTATGAAGGCATTCCCATCGTTTAGTTTTGATACACCATGTTGAATGATTGGGGTAGTTGTGTTTTACAGGACAGGCTTGTTGAAGCTAAAAAGTCACGTAAGAGTACATCCGTTGTTTTGGGTAATTGAACCATACACATCTGTTCCTTTCAAAGTGTAAATCTAAAGTTGTGTCTACATCTTAAACCTAGGTTATGTTACAATACAGTTAACAATAAAAACCCACATGATTTCAAATCTTATCTATATCATTGTCAGGGCCCACCAAGAGGACAAATACAAAACATCATTTGAAACGACAATGTAGTTCCTGTATATTTTTAGACACGACTTGTAAAGAGTAACACAAATCCAAACAAAGGGTTCTTAATAATCTAATGTAATTCCATATTTATGTAAAGGTCATTTATCAATCAAGTAATTTATCAATCAATATATTCAATTATTATTATGATAGATTATTAGATGCATCTAGATTCTAATCTAACAATCTTTTTCCCCTGTTTGTACCAGTGTGCCAGTGTTCTAGGCAGATCTATTTTTTAGACGTAGCTTCAATGAGACTATAAGATGTATTGGTGATTATTCAGTCTAAAAAGCAGTTCATGACATTAATCATAATTCATGAGAAACATTTGATTTAAAAAACAAAACAAAAACGTTTAGTGTGTGTGTGTGTGTGTGTGTGTGTGTGTGTGTGTGTGTGTGTGTGTGTGTGTGTGTGTGTGTGTGTGTGTGTGTGTGTGGGACCGTTCGTTGACGTCTCTGCGGTTTGCCGCCAAGTTTGGCTCATCTTAGTACGGCACCTGCATGGGTGATACAAACAATTCTTACGACAAATATCCAGTTAAAAATGACCCCAGTAGACTCCACCTCCCCGTCAATATAAATGCTGATATGTAAACATAAAAAATGTATAATTCTAACCTTCATCAGTCACCTCCTCTTAATCCTGGTATTGTATGTTATAGGCGGTAGGACCTCTGACCGTTAGTCCAAGGTCAAAAGATACCCGGCCAAAACTCCTGAGGCATCCTAGTTGGCATGCTTCCACATGCAGCTCTGTTTCTTTGTCGTCTTGAGTGGTGTACACTTTGTAGTTACGGACCACTCCCTGAACTCTGACAAACTTACCGATAGGTAGAAGGTACCTCGACCGGAAGTACTTCTCCTGATAGGAGGGGGTTCCCGTTGCATCTGGCAGGGCGTCACCAGTGTAGTTTTTATAGCATTTCTTCGCCTCTTTCAAAAGATAAGGAGCGTCTGTTTCTGTGAAGCTCTTCTTTGAGTAACATAGAAACATTTGAATGAATGTTGCTCTTTTTTTAATCTCTTCTGGAAGGCTTCGTGTCAGATTTGTGTAGTTGGAATATTGTTCTGTGTCATTTTGTTGTTTTTCTAGAATGTCCTTTGAATCAAAAAGTGTGTTTGCAACCTGCAAGTAACCGGATTTCCCCAAGATGTTAAAACAAGTCCAATCTGCTCTTGTGACGTGTTCGTTCTCTGCAAGATTCTCTTCATTTTCAAATGCTGTGAAGGCATTCTTTGCAATAAGCAGGATTTCAGGCAAGATTTGGGGTTAGACGGAAGCTCCTTGAGTTTGCTGATCAGATGGTGCATGTAGACTCGTCCCAGTGTGTCAGCGATAAAGGAGTTTTGAGGATCGACGTGTTGTGCTTCCTTGGCCCATTTCTCTGCATTAATGAAGTCAGAGTTTAGGTTATAAAACGAGAAAGTGTCTGGGGTAAGATGGCTATCTGAGGAAATGCATCAATTGCTTCGTTTAAAACTGACACACACCTATCTCTATTCCTGATGTCTACAATCAATTTGGAGAAATTGGCCTTTTTTCATTCCATTGTCCATTTGTATGTTTGTCTCGTTTGGTGAGCAAGTCTTTAATGAAGCCAGTTAGAGACTGTGTGACGTCCTCCTGACACAGCTCACTCAACAAGACTCGTGCTGTGTCATAAATGTGCCCGCCTGCATCACGCGAGGACATCATGCGGTTACCCTGTTCTGCTATCATTGGATGGGCCATGCGGACATGTTCTTCACCCCCTCCAAGGGGTTCGAAGCTCACCATCAGATGCCTGAAGGGTTCCTTTATATCTCCAATAGTGAGGTCCCCAATTTCAGTCTGGAGAAACGCATTGCAGCGTCTCGCAAGCAAGAAGGAGCCGGTTACATAGCCGTTCAACAGGCACATGCAAGCGGAAAGCTGGAGACCACGATTTGTGACTTGCTGCATGAGATCCGGGTTGTTGAAAACATGACATGAGCTTTGGACGTAGCCTTTGGAGAAATTGGTTTGCATGATGTTGAAGCCATGGAATTGTTCATGCTCCTTTGGGAACTTGGTGAGAAGCTGCTCCTTTTTTGCATCAAATTGGATTGTCTCCTGAGCAGACAGTTCCTTTCTGAGGGTGATGTCTTCGGCGTCAATGAGGGCCATTCTCACACAGTGAAGAATGACAACGGCTGGAGCTATATCTGAATTCTTCTTTTTAGAAACTTCTTCCACGATACTCTTTTGGAGCGTGTCCACGTATTGATCCTGCACTAACAGCAGCACAGTCTTAGGTTCGCAAGCAGTGTAGAGTTCAGTCACCTGGGTGGCGACCTCTGAGTCGTCTGAGGTGGGGTCAACTAGAACAGCGCACCTGAAGCTACTTCTCAAGTCCCAGAGGAGCTGCATGGCCAATGTGGTTCCCCCGCTCCCCGGCTCGTGGTTAAAACGTACACACTGCACTCCAAATTTCTTGCTCAAGATTTGACCACGGAGTTCTTCATATCCGTCCCGTTTAATGAGACGATTGCTCTCCGTGTTTTGTTCATCGAGGTAGAAATTCAACCATTGGGGCGGTGCCCCACGGTAAAAGTTGACTTCTGTCTTTTTCATAATTTCCGGGTAAATTCTTTGTCCTTCAAAGGCATCTTCATGGAGAATGTCCAGAAGGTCTAGACGATCTCCTATTCCCTGCATCTGTGTTCTCACTAGGTTCCTAGTAAGGTACAGGAAACAGCAAAGAAAGAGACATTTGTTAGGCTTGACCTGCTCCCGAATGACCTGCTGTCTCTGTATTCACTGGCTAACCCCTACCTGCTCCTTAATGACCTGTGTCTATATTCACTGTCCAACCCCTTCCTGTTCCTTAATGAACGCTGTCTCTGTAGTCACTGTCTTACCCATACCTGCTCCTTAATGACCTGCTATCTGTAGTCTCTGTAGTCATTGTCTAACCCCTTCCTGTTCCTTAATGACCTGACTCTGTATCCACTGTCTAACCCCTCCCTGGTCCTTATTGACCTTTCTCTGTATCCACTGTCTAACCCCTACCTGCTCCTTAATAACCTGTCTCTATATTCACTGTCTAACCCCTACCTGCTCCTTTATGACCTGCATCTGTATAAACTGTCTAACCCCTCCCTATTCCTTAATGACCTGTTTCTATATTTACTGTCTTACCCCTACCTGCTCCTCAATGGCCTGTTCTTGCATTCACTGTCTAACCCCAACCTGCTTCTCAATACCCTGTCTCTGTATTCACTATCTAACCCCTACCTGCTCCTTAATGACCTGTTTCTATATTTACTGTCTTACCCCTACCTGCTTCTCAATACCCTGTCTCTGTATTCACTATATAACCCCTACCTGCTCCTTAATGACCAGTATCTGTATTAACTGTCTAACCCCTCCCTGTTCCTTATTGACCTGTCTCTGTATTCACTGTCTTACCCCGACATGCTCCTTAATGACCTGTCTCTGTACTCACTGTCTAACCCCTACCTACACCTTTATGACCTGTCTCTGTATTCACTGTCTAACCCCTACCTGCTCATTAAAGACCTGCCTCTGTACACTCATTTTATTCCTCAATGAGTGTATAAATAGGGACATATTAAGACATTCTACACAGGAAATATTGGTGAGTACTTTTTCCAGAGTAATTACTATTTTGCTCTGAAATAGTGATATTTCATCATTTTGGAGTGTATTTTTTACTCATAGCTTCTAGAGTGCGATCAAAAATGCAGAGCCAATTCTGGACAATTCTATTGGAGTTAAACCATGACCACGCCCCCACTCATGTTCCTTAAGTTGCACTTCTGCCACCATTACAAGTCTCTCGCATACTTGGAAATGCAGTCGGAAGAAGAGCAGAAGAAATTCACAGAAGACCTATTTCGGATAACATACCAGGTAAGTTTATTTTACTGGTTAAATTAATGTTAGGTAAAGGTATTGAGAAACAACACAGCTAGCTACAATTAAAAAAGAGGCTAGCGTTAGCCGTTAGCCAGTCAGATGCTAGCATTAGCTTTTAGCTGATTAACATTACAGTGTACAGCACTTTCAGCGGTTTATGGACAATATTAATCCCACGTGGAATGGTAGGAAATAATTGCATATCACAGCACCACATGTGTTTTACTCTGACGAGCAGAAACGGTTTCATGGTCAGTGATCAGCTGTGGCTAGGTCGCAGCACCATGTGTGTTTTACTCAGACTAGAGCTGAAATTGTTTCGTGGTAATTTTTTAGCTGGGCTAGGTCATAGCACTGTGTGGAGACAGTGGCAGACAGCTTTTAGCAATCTAGTTTCTTTGAAGTTGTTTTGACCTATTGAATTTAATCCTTAATTCAATTTGTTTGCATACTATTCAACTGTTAATGTTGGTGGTGTGACGCCGCGACTTTTAGGCGCGTCGGTGAAGATGCGCCTAAAAGTCCGCCATGCGGACGCGGTGAAGACGCGTGTATCAGGTAGCGTGACGGTGTATCAGATGAAGCGTGAAGACGTCCGCCATGCGCCTGCACTGTATACATTTAGAATATTTGCTATTGTTCGACGGGGGGGGGGCTATCGTTCGTTCGACGGGGGGGGGGGCTATCGATCGTTCGACGGGGGGGGCTATCGTTCGATGGGGGGGGCTATCGTTCGAGGGGGGGGGGGTGGCAATCTTTCGTTCGACGGGGGGGGCAATCGTTCGACGGGGGGGGGGCTATCGTTCGAGGGGGGGGGGGGCAATCTTTCGTTCGACGGGGGGGGCAATCGCTCGACGGGGGGGGGGTGGGCTATCGTTCGAGGGGGGGGGGGGCTATCTCGTTCGACGGGGGGGCAATCGTTCGACGGGGGGGGGCTATCGTTCGAGGGGGGGGCTATCGTTCGACGGGTGGGGCAATCGTTCGACGGGGGGGGGGGGGGGCTATCGTTCGTTCGACGGGGGGGGGGCTATCGATCGTTCCACGGGGGCGGCTATCGATCGTTCAACGGGGGGGGCTGTCGTTCGACGGGGGGGGGCTATTGTTCGAGGGGGGGGGCTATCTTTCTTTCGACGGGGGGGGGGGGGTGCTATCGATCGTTCGACGGGGAGGGGGCTATCGTTCGAGGGGGGGCTATCGTTCGACGGGTGGGGCAATCGTTCGACGGGGGGGGGACTATCGTTCGTTCGACGGGGGGGGGCTATCGACCGTTCCACGGCTATCGATCGTTCAATGGGGGGGGGCTATCGTTCGACGGGGGGGGGGGCTATCGTTCGAGGGGGGGGGGGGCTATCGTTCGAGGGGGGGGGGCTATCGTTCGACGGGGGGGGGCTATCGTTCGTTCGACGGGGGGGGGTGCTATCGATCGTTCGACGGGGGGGGGCTATCGATTGTTCGATGGGGGGGGCTATCGTTTGTTCGACGGGGGGGGGGCAATCGTTCGTTCGACGGGGGGGGGACAATCGTTCAAGGGGGGGTGCTATCGTTCGACGGGGGGGGCAATCGTTCGACGGGGGGGGGGGGGCTATCGTTCGACGGGGGGGCTATCGTTCGTTCGACGGGGGGGGGGCTATCGTTCGTTCGACGGGGAGGGGCTATCGATCGTTCGACGGGGGGGGCTATCGTTCGTTCGACGGTGGGGGGGGGGGCTATCAATCTTCGACGGGGGGGGGGGCTATTGTTCGACGGGGGGGGGCTATCGTTTGACGGGGGGGGCTATCTTTCGTTCGACGGGGGGGGGGGGGGGGCTGAAAATTAAACATACCTGGCATGGAGACTGAAATTTGTTCAAAAGGGAGCATCAGAGGGACAAAAGAAGACCCTGCGTCAGTCACTAATGGGTATGTGATTTTTATTGTAGGTGGATAGTAAGTCTAATTTATAACACTTGATTGGAGTAATTAAATAATTTAATGTATACTCTTGTTTTTCTAAATCTTGTACTCTTTTGTAGTTTGTATTTATTCTGTTTCTGAATCAAATTAATCTACTTTCATACTGATGACATAACTTAAAACAAAATGTCATATGTATGTAAAGAGCAGTCAAACACAGTATTCAGTAAACATTCCCCCTCTGTCACAGGTGGTCCAAAAGCTGACAGAGGCCCTTTCACAGAGGCTAACTGTCTAACCACTGAACGCCTGTGTTGTGAGGCTATCGCACTGATGAAGCGCTCAGCTGACGAGAAATTGTCAAGGAGAAGATGAAGCGGACCTTCACATATCGCCCAAAAGATGCTTCATGACCCAGTCAAGTCTTCTGAAATATTCACTGCGTTTCCAAGATTCCAAGAACAGGGGCCAACATTTTAATTTCCGTTTTACTGAGGCCTCCAGTTTTTTTTTTCTCCAAAGGGATTAACATTGTGTCATGTCTTGCACATGATATAATCAATTGGGTTTTGTTAAACACTTTGGTTTATTGACCATTTTTATTGTAAAGATCATTATGGTTCATTTATTGTATTCTGAGTAAAATTATATTCTATTTGGAGTAAATTAGATTCTATTCTGAGTAAAATTATATTCTATTTGGAGTAAAATGACCTTCTATTGGGAGTAAAATTAGATTCTATTGGGAGTAAAATTAAGTTCTATTCGGAGTAAAACTACCTTCTATTGGGAGTAAAATTAAGTTATATTGGGAGTAAAATTTACCTTCTATTGGGAGTAGAATTACCTTCTATTGAGAGTAAAATCATCTTCTATTGAGAGTAAAATTACCTTCTATTTGGAGTAAAATTACCTTCTATTATGAGTAAAATGGCAATAGAGTTGTTTTTAATATACACTACATAGAGTAAATAACCATAAAATCTAAGCACATAATAGAGTAAAATCAACTCCAAAAATACAACTCTGAACAAAGAGTACATTTTGCTCTAGTAAAATGAGGTAAGATTTTCTTCAATTTGACTAAAATTTACTCCGAGAAATTGACTGTGTACATATATTATTATAGGTCAGGCTTAAAATGCAACACAAAGTGATATTCAAAGAAATCTGTATCCATAAGTACATATATTTGTCAGCATCATAACTGAGTGTGTAAATATTTCAATACATTCTGAAAATATTTTATTGTAGGCCAGGGTGTTTGTCGCCCAATATGCCGAAAGATTAAATGAAATGAGTGAAATTATTACATAGCATTACATAATTACGCTCACTAACTACTAACTACGCTAGGAGTTAGTAACACTTATTTGATGATAGTATTTGAGTAGTCATGTCCCATGTTTCCTTACCTCTCAGTCACACCTTCATCCATGTGGAAAGTCGTTCAATGGGAGCTGTTCCGAAGAAGCCGCGCCGGTGAATGAAGTACCTTCACCTGTGCTTGTTGATTTATTTATATACTGTAGATCTGGCCATGGCACTGGATGCAGGATGTGTAATTCTGAAAATATGTGGTTCATCAAGTTTTGCCATGGCAACAATCATTCTTTGAAATTGGTTCCATGACATGACCTTCTAGTGGACTTTGCGGATTGTGGAGAGTGTGTGTGTGTGTGTGTGGTTGGTGGCTGGTTTAAGCAGCCTCACCTAGCCTTGTGGTTGTTGTGAATCAAGGCCCACAGGTTCAAAAAAGCCTCAACCACCACACACACTCGAGAAGAGAGCTCTAGCATCTACCATCTGCTTTGTTCTACGTATTCAAACTCCGGATTCCTCATCAACCTGTGTCTTTGTCATCGGGAGGATCCCCTCAAGTAGCCATGTTGAATGGCTGGTGGCAGCGTTGTCTGCTGCACTTATACGACGACCTCTGGTGTGAATGGTGTATACCGTAGGGGGTCACTGTGCTGACCAGCCTTGGTACGTATGCAGTGGGTGCCGATGGCCACTGGCCCTGTTTATGGTTCTGCGATTTTGCATTCTCACCACACATTACAAGATACAAGATACAAGATTTAAATTTGCCATAGGAAGTACATAGGAATGCTTACTCCCCATTCCCTCCCACAGTATAAATCTCCAAAACGACACCATAAAAATTCAAATATGTACAATAAAAATAAACTAAAAAAAAAGCAGCAAAGTGACCTAAACTTAAATGTACATGTTTGTTTTTGTTTTTTTACCTAAATCTTTTAAAGCATTTAAAGTGCCAGTAGTGCAGCAGCATCATGAATACAGTGCAGTACAGTGCAGTAACTGTGTTCATGATGCTGCTGCACTACTGGCACTTTATATGCTTCACTGACATCTGGTGACGTTGTTATGTTATAGTGTTGTAAAGTATAAGTTTCCTACATAGTATCGTATAGAGTGTTCAATTCTAGGAAATTCATACTGTGGTAGGGAATGGGGGGTAAGCATTCCATTGTACTTATGTACTGTGAATACGTTGCATATGGCAAATGAAAACATCTTGAATCTTGATCTTTATAGTTTGTGTTGTACAAATGAACATATGTGTTAATCGTCTTGCAAACTGCATTACCACAACAGAGATTGCCCAGCGTTTCATATTTATTTATTTTGAGTCAACTCAAAACAAAACCACTCCTTTTTTCACCTCCATATTTTTCCAAATGTACATTGTGACATTTCTTCACAATTCTTTCTTAAAGTGGTTGATAAGCACAGCCAGTGGCGGCCGGTGACACCCGAAGTAGGAGGGGCGCAGGGATAAAAAATACACATACATGTATACACATACAAGTACAATTTTATTTTGACTGTACTTACCGTATATATATTAATCTTCAACTGCATATTATCCCTGCTCACTACCTGCTGTATGTACATTTATATTTATCCTGTTGATATAATTGCATACCCATGATCACTACCTGTTGAATACTTGTATTTTACCTGTGTATATATATACACCTATCATTATTCTTATACATACTCTACATACATATTCTTATACATAAGTTATTTTAAACCGTTTCTATACCTATTAGACTGTCTTTACATCTTATTTAACCACTGTACATTATATATTACCATGCACTTTACAGTAACATTTGCACTCTGGTTAGATGGCAGCTTATTTTCGCTGTACTTTACTTGTGCTGCGCAATGACAACACATTTTAATCTAATCCAATATATATAATATTATATTTTAAATATAAATTATTTAAAAAAAAATGCTGAGATAAGATACAGTTCGTTCAACGAACAAACTGCTTGAAAGAACTGGGAGAACGAACGACCGACAAGAGACTCGTCCATTAAACGACGACAAGAGACTCGTTCACTGGAGACTCGTTCAATGATCCTCTTGTCGGTCGTTCAGTGAACGATCCTCTTGTCGGTCGTTTAGTGAACGATCCTCTTGTCGGTCGTTCAGTGAACGATCCTCTTGTCGGTTGTTCAGTGAACCCTCCTCTTGTCGGTCGTTCAGTGAACCTTCCTCTTGTCGGTCGTTCAGTGAACGATCCTCTTGTCGGTCGTTCAGTGAACGATCCTCTTGTCGGTTGTTCAGTGAACCCTCCTCTTGTCGGTCGTTCAGTGAACCCTCCTCTTGTCGGTCGTTCAGTGAACGAGTCTCTTGTCGGTCGTTCAGTGAACCAGTCTCGTTGATTGGTGATTCGGCTAGTAGCTATGTTTCTGTATGCTGAGCAGTAATGGAGATTTGGCGATCTTTTAACATCCAAGCATATGCAGGACGCGTTTACTTCTGCACTAAGTAGGACACTGGTTATTAATATTTACTAATGTAGTATCAATTCTACTCGGATGGATAAGAATCAATTGCAGAAGTCCGGATACTAAGTTCAACTCTTTATTGCATCAAACACATCAACTGCAGCAAGAAGGAGTCTGCCGTGCCAATTCGCAGACTGCAGATACCTTTCCTTATTACCCAGTTATATACTTTTTCACACATTCCGTGGCTTGTACATCACTTCATTCTTCAACGTTCCCCACGGCACTACTCATTATGGCTATGGCTCATGTTACATCCATAGGACACCGTTGAAGGCACCCTAAAGGTACCCTTGTAAGGGCCTAAAGGGACACAAGCTGATAATAGGTCTGGAACACAACAACACATCTCTATGACCTAGTGGGCCTTGGGGTTCAACAGCAGATTATGCTGTAGCCATCTGCTGCTATGTATAGAGGACCAAAAGACAGTGTTTTAGATTATAATGAGGGTATACAAATACACTACCCTAACCTACTGTAACAACCCTGAGCATTTTGTTATTTTGTGTGTGCTATAAGTTGGACAGAGTGTTTTTTTTTATCGTTTTCAATGTAACACAAAATGTGTTTATGTGTATCCCCTCCCAGCGCAAATGTCAGACTCCGCCTATGAAGGCATTCCCATCGTTTAGTTTTGATACACCATGTTGAATGATTGGGGTAGTTGTGTTTTACAGGACAGGCTTGTTGAAGCTAAAAAGTCACGTAAGAGTACATCCGTTGTTTTGGGTAATTGAACCATACACATCTGTTCCTTTCAAAGTGAAAATCTAAAGTTGTGTCTACATCTTAAACCTAGGTTATGTTACAATACAGTTAACAATAAAAACCCACATGATTTCAAATCTTATCTATATCATTGTCAGGGCCCACCAAGAGGACAAATACAAAACATCATTTGAAACGACAATGTAGTTCCTGTATATTTGTAGACACGACTTGTAAAGAGTAACACAAATCCAAACAAAGGGTTCTTAATAATCTAATGTAATTCCATATTTATGTAAAGGTCATTTATCAATCAGGTAATTTATCAATCAATATATTCAATTATTATTATGATAGATTATTAGATGCATCTAGATTCTAATCTAACAATCTTACGTTTGTACCAGTGTGCCAGTGTTCTAGGCAGATCTATTTTTTAGACGTAGCTTCAATGAGACTATAAGATGTATTGGTGATTATTCAGTCTAAAAAGCAGTTCATGACATTCATCATAATTCATGATAAAACATTTGCAAGATTTCAAAAACAAAACAAACAAAACG
>CM051021.1:7577632-7600132 GCA_027704905.1 Muraenolepis orangiensis | reverse complement strand
TTTTTCTTCTTGGGGTGGTACACCCCGTGGTGTGGTATGTAGGACACCCTGGCATCTGCACGGTTCAGCTGGTCCGCCGGAATTCCGACGGCATAGCCTTTTTCGATGACGTTGTCCATGAAGTTGTTGTAGTCTTCGTAGAACCTGGGGTCCTTCTTGAATTTCCGCTGCAAACTAGCCATGCGCTGTTTCGCCATACAACGGTTGTTGGGCATTGGCAGCTTGTCATTCTTGAGCGGCAATCCGATGCTGTAATGGCCGTTCTCGAAAGTTGTAGTTTTCTTCACCAACTGCATGAACTGCTTGTCTTCTTGAGACATCTCTTCCTTGTCGTCGTAGTTACGCTCTGGAAAGTCGGTGTTGTACTGCTGGACCAGCAGCTTTTCGATTTCTGTCACTGTGATCCTGTTCACTGAGCAGTGAGGCTGGTTGATCTCATCACTCTGTTCCTTCCTTATGGGCCCGTTCACGACCCAGCCAATGACAGTCTTCACTGCATAAGGTCCTCCGTTTCTACTGTTTATAACGTGCCATGGCTCCATTGCTCTTGCACAGTTTGCTCCGATAAGTAGGCCGACGTCCGCTTCTATCTCTGGCAGGCGTACTTCGTTGAGGTAAGGCCACTTCCGGATTTCTGATTGCTTGGGTATGTTCTCGGTGTGCACCGGTATGTTACTGTGGGTGTACGCCTTGGGTAGCTTGATGAACTTGCTGTCTTCCAGCCCACATACCTCCAAGTCTGATATCACATAACTGTTCATGAGTTTCTGTCCTCCAGGTTTGTCTTGTCCCATGGTGCTGAGGAGTACTTGCGTTGGTTTCCCTTTAACGTTCAGTTTCTTCCGCAGGCCTTCTGTGATGAACGTTGCTGTGCTCCCCAGATCCAAAAAAGCATATGTCACTATGTGTTTGTCACTCTTTCTTGACTTGATTTTCACCGGTATTATTGACAGCACACATTCATTGTCTCCGGCCCCAGTGAGGCAGGTGGCTTCTTGCGTGTAGGGAACTTGAAGGCTTGATACTTCTCGAGCGCCATTGATTTTTTCCTGGGAGGTAGAATTTTCTTCTTTGCCTTTGTGTAGGATGTCTGGATGTTTTAGTGCACACTCCTTACACTCGGTTCTTTTCTTGCAGAACTTGCTGAGATGGCCCAAAGCCAAGCACCCAAAGCACAAACCTTTCGACTTTAAGAACTCCACCCGTTCCTTGTGTGGTTGACTCTTGATTTTATTACAAGTGTCCAGGGCGTGAGCTTGCTGGCAGTACATGCATGGCTTCTCAAAGGCACTTCCTTTTTTATTTGGTTTTTCCGTGGTGATAGTTGTTGCGAAGCTCCCACGTTTCTCTTTCCTAGCTGGGGGCCTTTCCCTCTCGTTCTTTCCAACTGTGGTTGGACGGCTGTCTGGTATGTCACCAAAGAGGGGATCCGTTGCTATTTTGGCTTGCCGCTCTATGTAGGTCACCAGGTCATTAAATTTTGCTCTTCGGTCTCTTCTCTCTTTGATGTTGTAGGCTTCAGTGCGCCAACGCTCTTTCAATTTGTAGGGTAACTTGGATACTACCGTCCGTAGGTTGGTAGGGTTATCCATTTCCTCCATTGCATCGATGTCCTCCATTGTGTTGCGGCATCCAACCAGAAACATTGCGTAGGCATTTAGCGCCTTTCCATCTTCAGACTTGATCTGCGGCCATTGGAGTGCCTTGTCGATGTAAGCGCTGGCGATCCGTAGTTCGTCTCCATAGTGCCTGTGAAGCAGTCGCTTTGCTTCCTTGTAGCCTCTGCTAGGTTGCATGTGGAGACAGCTGCGAACTAGCTCCTGGGGTTCGCCATTTGTAAATTGTTCCAAGAAGTACAATTTATCCTGATCGTTGTCTGTCTTCTGTTCTATTGAGTGTTCGAATGCTCGAATGAAGGACTTGTATTGCAGTGCGTCACCCCTGAACACTGGGATATCCCTTGTTGGTAGCTGCGATTGCCTCTGCTGCTTTACAAGGAGCTCTGTGATTATGTTCTGTTTTTGCATGACCTTCAGCATGTCATCATCTCTAGTGATGTTGGAATGAGAGATGAGAGAGTCTCGTAGAGCCATTTGTGGTGGTTGGATGCGTGGCATCCGTGGCTGCGCATGATGGTTTGCGTTGTCTGGTTGAGGAGGCGAGGTGCGGGTTGGTTCTCGTTTCACGCTCCCTCTGCGGCTCCTACTCCCACCATCCTCTGATCTTTGGTATTCGTTGAGCACGTTTAGCTTCGCGCTACTTTCGGCCAAAGCAGTCTCCATCTCAAGCTCTTCTTTTTTAGCCTTGAGTTTAGCTTCTTCCAGCGCTAGCTGCTGCCACTTCTTCAGTGCCGCAGCGCGTTCCAGCAACGCTGCATGCTCTGCCTCTTGTATAGCACGTGTTGCTGAAACTCGTGATCCTATTGATGAGCGGCTTACTTGAGACCCATGTGATCCTATTGATGAGCGGCTTACTTGAGACCCATGTGGGCGGGCGTATCCAGCGTTGCCGACGCTGGTCTGTGAAGCGCTATCTTCAGGTTGGACACCATCTTGCAAGTATTTTTCTGCTTCAGGCTCTTTTTGCAGCTGAGCGTCTTCTGGCTGATCATCCACTTGATGTGATATGTGCACAGCTGCAATCCATTGTTTTGTACATTTCAAGAAGTGTCTGATGGGCGCCATCTTGGGCTCGAACCAACTATCTTGGTCAAGTGTTTGTTCTTCTTCAGATAATAGGCATGTCACTTCTTTATTAAGACAGTTGAATTCCTCTAATACGGTGGCAAAGTCATTTTCCATCCCATCTTGGACACGTTGTACATTTTGTACATCTTTCATAAGTGTCTCCATGATGTTCATTTTATTAGACAGATCTCGTAGTCTTTGCCTTCTTAGTGTAATGCATTTTTGCAATTTATGCTCCAATCCCTTCTCAGTTTGCTTACGTGACCTTCCCTGTTCTTTAAGATTTCCCACGTCTTTTTGCTCATTTTCCCCATCCATCTTAACGATTGCAGAGTGGCTCATTCTAGTTTGCATGCAGTGTTCAAAAGCACCTTTACCTTAAAAGTCACTTTCCTTATTCAGAACAAATGCAAAACAACTTATATTATTATGATGGCTCTGCTTGGTTGAGTTACAGTTGCGACGTGAGTTCGCGGCAGGGAAACTTTCACTTTCGGCATTCAGTCACGTTAGCTCCGAGTAGTTAACGTTAGTCTATTTAGACGTTCATATTCGTTGGCCGTAGCCTTCTATCTTCGCCACGTGTCTGGCAGGCAATACACAACATGAAGGCTTCTCATTACCTTGTCGTAGAGTCAAAGGATTGGCTGTGTTCCTACTTCATGCTGCTTTCTCTCGTTCGGTTCCATCCAGTTCCAAGTCCGGTGCAGGTTAACAAGCTCCGTAGCGAGTTTTTGACTAAATGTAGGTGTAATATCCAAACGACTGTGAGTTTTCTGATCACCCTTGAAGCCAGAGTAGGTGAATAACGGGAGTCTTGAACGCGAACGACAGGACCACGTGTATAGTTTACCATTTATTAACAAAAGAAAAACATAACATGTCGAATCGCTCGTCGCACGGTCAAAAAACTATGACGCTACCATCTACGCTGGTTCCATTCAAAAAAGCCGCAGCTGCCTTCTACCCAGCTGATTATAAGTGGTCACATGACAGTTCCGGTCTATCAAAATAAAGAAATGTTTTTATCACATAGTCTCAGTTTAAACAAACAAAGTCTTATCTAATCATGAAATCATGACAAATCTTTTTAAACTATAGACTATTAAACTATTATCAAATCGAAATATCGAAACATGAATATAGGACATATTAATGAACCAATTCCTAGATTGGCTCCTACAGTGGGTGTGGTGGAGGTGATGGTGGGTGTGGTGGAGGTGATGGTGCGTGTGGTGGAGGTGATGGTGGGTGTGGTGGAGGTGATGGGGGGTGTGGTGGAGGTGTGGTGGAGGTGATGGTGCGTGTGGTGGAGGTGATGGTGCGTGTGGTGGAGGTGATGGTGGGTGTGGTGGAGGTGATGGTGCGTGTGGTGGAGGTGATGGTGCGTGTGGTGGAGGTGATGGTGGGTGTGGTGGAGGTGATGGTGATGGTGGGTGTGGTGGAGGTGATGGTGGGTGTGGGGAGTGGACTCACCACTGTAGGTGATGGCCCATGACAAAAAACAAGGATTCCCACGGACCCTCACTGGGAGAGGAGCATGGAAACAGCTTTAAAGGGACCCCTGTGTCATTCCGTCAATTAAATGGTTCTTCTTTGTACGGTCGTATCAGAATAAGAATGTTTTTAAGGGTCTCCATACAAGGAATTATTTGTGGTGTATTGGTGCGTACAAGATAAAGATACAAAAATAAAGATATAAACAATAGCAATGTAAAATCGAAAATATGGCGAAAACCGCAGTATCTATTTTTCTCTCCATTCTGCATTCCTATGATATAGATGTCTGGAGGCGTGCCGAGCGGCGGGCGCTTGACAAATGAGCCGAACTGAGGAGAGACGAGATAAGAGACGACCGTGCAGTTTCCCCCCGCTCCATGTTCCTGCTTTATCTGCTATTTCCATTTCCATAGGCAACATCCCGCTCCCCTCGTATAGCATCATGCATCACCACGAGGTACCGACAGACAGCCCCTCAGGGACGCCAAAAGTGTAGCCAAGTGTGTTTTCCTTAAAGGCATATCATAGATCCTCAATTAAATGATATGAAAGATACCGTTTGTACAAAGGGACATTTTGTTTTTGCTTTGTTCCCCCTTTCAATCATGTCCGTCGGGCCGAGGGGGAGGGGGTTTAGTAAAACACACAATCGACCTCTGGATTTACAGAACTGTTGCTGTAGCACACAGGATGTTAAGGGAATAGCCTGGAAGACACGTAAAATACATGTAGAAGACATGTAGAAGACATGTAGAAGACATGTAGAAGACACATAGAAGACAGGTAGAAGACATGTAGAAGACATGTAGAAGACACATAGAAGACAGGTAGAAGACATGTAGAAGACATGTAGAAGACACATAGAAGACATGTAGAAGACATGTAGAAGACACATAGAAGACACATAGAAGACAGGTAGAAGACACATAGAAGACACATAGAAGACACATAGAAGACACATAGAAGACATGTAGAAGACATGTAGAAGACACATAGAAGACACATAGAAGACAGGTAGAAGACATGTAGAAGACACGTAGAAGACACATAGAAGACACGTAGAAGACACGTAGAAGACACATAGAAGACACATAGAAGATGTCTCAATGCACACTCGGTCAATAATGGCAATCATATTTACAACAGAAAACCCAAGGGAGTCCATTGCAGGGAGAAGCTGCAGTAGGGTTCAGTTTACACACTAGTTAACACACTACCCCTGCATCACAATGAGAGAGACACCACCTACTGGAGAACAGCAGGAGAAAACTGAGAGGTAGACAGAGAGGGGGAGAGAGGGGAGAGAAAGAGAGAGAGAGAGAGATCGAGAGAGAGAGAGAGAGAGAGAGAGAGAGAGAGAGAGAGAGAGAGAGAGAGAGAGAGAGAGAGAGAGAGAGAGAGAGAGAGAGAGAGAGAGAGAGAGAGAGATAGCACTGCAGCACCCTCAATGTATGCACACAGACAGTACCAATGATGTAATTACCTGCAGCCTGGATGCATGACCATTACAAATGCACAAGGCTGTTTGTTTCTGTCTGATAATTGCACACGCACTCATCTCCTCCGATTCCTTTAGATTCAAACCCCACTTTGAAGTGGAAAGAGTAGCGATGGTTAATTGGCATGAATTATACTATGCCATTGGTGTGTGTGTGCGTGTGTGTATCGGTGTGTGTGTGTGTATGTGTGTCTGTGTGTGTGTGTGTGTGTGTATGTGTGTGTGTGTGTGTGTGTGTGTGTGGCGATGGCGGTAATCAGGTAGTCCAATTTCTTTTGTTGCCGTGGTCATGACTACTCGCAAAATGCAGCAGCAGAGTTGATACCAACACTTTTGTGGATTTATTCGTGTTTTTTCCTCACTTAACTCAGCGGAGACGGGATGGAGTTTTAATTAGACGACGACAGACTTTGCCAACTTCAAGTCAGAATGCTTCTTGTGTTCATCACTTGGTCGGCTTTTTTTTCTAATTACCTTTCGTTGGTAAGTACGCTTTTCACACACACACACACGCACACACACACACACACACACACACACATATAGATCGACTGATTGATATAAAGTTTTTCTGCATCGCAGTGCATTTGGCTGGCACTATTCTCACCAGAATAATGTTCTCATCTCAGTTCTAATCCCCTACGTATCGCTTCCAAAAGTTTGACTTACTCGCATCTATGCATATATACACACACGTGTGTATGTGTGTGTGTGTGTGTGTGTGTGTGTGTGTGTGTGTGTGTGTGTGTGTGTGTGTGTGTGTGTGTGTGTGTGTGTGTGTGTGTGTGTGTGTGTGTGTGTGTGTGTGTGTGTTCTTCCAAAGGAGGGGTGTGGGGCAGGGAGGAGAGAACGGGCAGCAGAGTAAAGGTATCAAGAGGTATCAGGTAAGGCCCTGATCTAGATGGCCGTATGTAATTAGTCTGACTTCTATTGATCCGTCTGTGACTAACCAAGCAGTCTCACTTGACAGCTCAATTGGGCCTGGAAGGTAAAGGAAGGAGGAGGAGGAGGAGGAGGAGGAGGAGGAGGAGGAGGAGGAGGAGGAGGAGGAGGTGAAGGAGGAGGAGGAGGTGGAAAAGGAGGAGGAGGAGGAGTGGGAGGTGGAGAAAAAGAAAAAGGCAGAGACCGAGAGAGGAGGTAGAGGAGGAAAAGGAGGAGGTGAAAGAGGAGGTGAAGTGTGTGGAGGAGGAGGAGGAGAAGTGGGAGGAGGAGTAGTGAGAGGTAGAGGAGGAGGAGGAGGAGGAGAAGAAGTGGGAGGAGGAGGAGGAGGAGGAGGAGTGGGAGGAGGAGGAGGAGGAGTAGTGAGAGGTAGAGGAGGAGGAGGAGGAGTGGGGGGAGGAGGAGGAGGAGGAGTGGGGGGAGGAGGAGGAGGAGGAGAAGTGGGAGGAGGAGTAGTGAGAGGTAGAGGAGGAGGAGGAGGAGGAGGAGGAGTGGGAGGAGGAGGAGGATTTGTATGTAGAGGAGGAGGAGTTGGGAGAGCTAGAGGATAAGGTTGTTGGACCTAGAGGAGGAGGATGTGGGAGGAGGAGAAGGTGGACGGAGAAGGAAGAGGAGTGGGGGGTTTTAGGAGGAGGATTGGGGGGTAGAGGAGGAGGTGGAGGAGGAGGTTGTGGGAGCTAGAGGAGGAGAAGGAGTATGTGTGAGGTAGAGGAGGAGGACGTAGGAGGAAGAGAAGGAGCTAGAGGAGGATGAAGAGGAGGATGTGGGAGGTAGAGGAGGAGGACGTAGGAGGAAGAGAAGGAGCTAGAGGAGGATGAAGAGGAGGATGTGGGAGGTAGAGGAGGAGGATGTAGGAGGAAGAGAAGGAGCTAGAGGAGGATGAAGAGGAGGATGTGGGAGGTAGAGGAGGAGGACGTAGGAGAAGGAGGAGGAGCTAGAGGAGGATGAAGAGGAGGATCTGGGAGGTAGAGGAGGAGGACGTAGGAGGAAGAGGAGGAGCTAGCGGAGGATGAAGAGGAGGATGTGGCACAGACTCACAGCACCTCGGCTCCCAGGCTGGAGACACAGTAGCCGCGGGCCAACAGCCAGCCTGGCGACGCTGTCTCTAGACAAGGGCAGACATTTTTCCCCGGGGGCACTTCCACCGGCGAGAGTGACAGGTGAGGCAGCCACCCCCCACCCTCCCTCCCTCCCCCCTCTCTCTTACATCCCTCTGAGCCCCTGTTCACGGTCCCCCCTCTCAACTGGAGCCTGTCTTTCAGGGGCCCGCTGGACAGTGGAAGGGCGCCGTTCCACCACAGCGACATGACCCCTCTCATTGCTAATGTAGTGGAGAAAGCTACGGGTGAGGGAGGGAGGGAGGGAGGGAGGGAGGGAGGGAGGGAGGGAGGGAGGGAGGGAGGGAGGGAGAGGGAGGGAGAGAGGGAGGGAGAGTGGGAGGGAGGGAGGGAGGGAGGGAGGGAGGGAGGGAGGGAGGGAGGGAGAGGGAGGGAGGGAGGGAAGGGAAGGGAAGGGAAGGGAGAGGGAGGGAGGGGAGGGGAGGGGAGGGAGGGAGGGAGGGAGGGAGGGAGGGAGGGAGGGAGGGAGGGAGGGAGGGAGGGAGGGAGGGAGGGAGGGAGAGGGAGAGGGAGAGGGAGAGGGAGAGAGGGAGGGAGGGAGGGGAGGGAGAGGAGGGTGGGAGGGAGGGAGGGGAGGCAGAGGGAGAGGGAGGGAGGGGGTTGGACATAATGATTTCCCTGGGAAAAATGTTCCGGGGGGGCTGGTGGTGGAGCTCGGGGAGGGAAGGTGGTGCTATTCTATAAATAGTGTGGAAGATGCACGTAAACCGCATGTTTCAAAGTAATCAAATAGATTAAAGTAGTGTTCTGTTTACTCAAAGTTTTCAAAAAAAGTCCTACGAACTCAAAAAAGTCGAGTTCGTGTGATTGTCGTCTTTGTTGAGTTAACTGCCAAACTTAACTTGATGATTAACTTGATTGGACTCGAACTATTTGTGTATTACGTAAGCATAACTAAAAGCAAACTTAAGCACGATAATACATAATTAAATAATAATATTAATAATATAATAATATATAATAATAATAAAATAAAATAAAATAATTTAAATAATTAAAGTTAATTACATATTTCAAATGATAAATTCCACAGATTTCTATTGTTTCAACATCATGTGTCTGATGTCAGTAAACACTATAGTGGGTATGGGAGGACTTTTTTAAAGGACTGTATATGATGACTCTGTATATCGCGCGCACTCGCATCGTGTCGGGTCAGAAACACAAGGACAAGAGGTACGATCTTTGGTCTTTAAATCAAATGGCATGGTTAGTCTGGCATTTATCTGGGGGTTGGGGTGTGTGGTAATATACTCGATGGAACAGTGATTTGTGGAATTGATTCGGGTGTCAGACTGGGGGGGGATTCAGGTCGCCGATGGCCAGCTGTGGTGGGTGGTGGGGGGGGAGGGTGGCGGCGGGCACTTCAGGTCCGGAACGGGGGGCGTTAACGGCGAAGCGTAGTTAACGGCATTAACCTTGACAGCCATATGCTATATTATCAAATGTATGGTGGGCGGCAAGGTTTTAGCCGTGGAAACCTTACCAGCGGAGGGAAACGCTGCTAGAACGACACACATTGGTCTAGTCGCCACCTTGAGGGTCAGACGATGTTTCAGAAAAACGCCCTCCCCCTCCATGAACTGTTTCATCAACAGACCCTCCCCCCTCTCCCCTCTTGACGGGCGGTTTTCAACCCACCCCCACCCCCCACCCCCATTTGATTCGCCCACCCCCTCACCCTCCACCTCCACCGCGATCATTTGCGTCTCCTCCCACCAACAGCGTTGAAAGAACTCCAAGACTTGTCCAAAGTGCAGCGCTAAGTTACTTAAAGTATTAATAATTAATAGTACATCACATAAATTATTACAATTATAGTTAGTTATTTATGCTCATTTAATCTACCTGATTTAAAATATAATTTCGCTCAATGTTCTCAGTAGTTCTCGCATGGTGGTGTAGTGCAGGCGCACATGAGGCCTCATGTAACGTTGCACTATTCAGCAGGAATGTTGAAAACCTACTCTTTTTCTTATCTTATGCACCACGGAGATATATTGCTGTCTTCAACAATAATGTACTCTTTGTAAGTCGCTTGGATAAAAGCGTCTTCCGACACAAGCCCTAAATGTAATGTACATGTATTCAGGTTATGGGAAAATGAATCTGTTTGTTAAGAGCTAACTCTGGTTACTAACTTTTTACATCTAAACCAAACCGAGCCCAAAACGGTTGTTTAAAATTTCGAGCCGTGGTTCTTCCATTCATGGGTGGTTAGAACAGTGTAAGGGATAACTTAGGGCAGCTGGTCATTAAGCTAGCAGCTTGGCTTTTTACAGCCTAGGTTCCGACCGCACAGCAGTGTCTGTGTATTCTGTATTCCATGCATGTTTTGTAAGCTAAAGTAATGAAACTTTTTGTTATATTGAGTGTAAGTAATTCGTGGTTTGGAATGTGGTTGATGGAGTCTAAACTTGTCATTTTTTCCTTTCAGGGTGGCTTGTTCCGATATGGTTGGCAGTGTAAGTTGTACGCTCCTTCTTTAAATTCAGAAAATACAGTTATTTAAAAACTACCGACTGCAGAACAGCCGCCTCTTCATGCCTCATACTGATTGCGGTGTACAATTTCAGTATCATCAGCAGTTGAGGCAGACAAATTGATGAAGAAACTGAAAGAAGACTGAGAAGAACCTGCTTCCATACCAAGATGATGCAGACCACATTTGCCCTGCTCGGGACAGATCCCTAGTAAGCTCCTGCCACCAGTGAACGAGGATCATGGACCTGGCCTGCTCTTAAAATAGAGTGTGGTAACTATGGATATTTTTTGTGTTAAACATATTGCACATTCTGTCGTGGTTAAAGTGAAAGTTGTGGTTCTACTCATTTGGTGGCTATTTGCTCGTTATACGACGTTTAAGAAGATCCTCCAAGTTAACTGACTAATTGATGTTGATGTATTGTCCTGATGCTGTTTTTAAATGTAGGTGTATGCAGAGTTCCAGATGGTTACAAACCGGAACCTGCCCAACACCTTCTACGCAGAGCTTGACCGCCATATTCGTAGACTGATGACGTTATTTCGACAGAAGGCGACTAAAACTGGGACCACAGCAGTTGCGTTGGCAGACATTTTACGAATCCACGATGAACAGGTGAATAGATTATTATACATGTCGTAGGTTGAACCTCTAACATTGGACAGCTTCAATGATTCAAATGAGCTTTTACATTTTACAATTAGTCCACTTTGTGTTTGCTATTTGTCTGATTGCATTAAAGATGTGTAGAGGTTATTTGTGGACATATGTTCTGATTGGACTGTTTAAAATCAACATTGTTCAGTAAACTTTTCAGTATATACACTTCTGTTTTTTATCTTAATAGGAAATCCATGACATCCACACCAGGCGCACCACTGTTCTCCATGCACTTCCTGTGTATCTGAACGAGGAAGTCTCTGGATTTTTCAGAACCTGCACAGTGAGTCTCCTTAAATAATGAACAGTACCACTGTATATTAAGTGAACAGTTAATCAAAATACTAACATGTTTTAGGACTTACCCTTGTTTAGTCTATCCATACAGTTTGTGTGATTTGGAGAGGTATGGTCTGTTTTATTTCACCCTACTACAAATGAACTGGCTTGGTGTTTTGTTCAAAGCGACAAGAAGTTTAGTAAAACATTTTCCTGTATGTGTTCTTGAGCTTAGTATCAGTCTATCTCCCGCCACTTAGATTCTCTGGTAACTTGGCTGATTCCTGTGTCCAGAACACGCATCTTCTGTTTTTACTTACAACTTACAAACATAACTCCATATACTTAGCTTTGTGCTGCACCAGCAGTACTTAAATGATAAGGAGAGATGATTTGTCAACAATAATAACCAAAAAAAACGTTATAAAATAAATTAAGTACTATTTTGTGGAAAAAATAATTCTATTTAACTCTTATATTAGTAGAAACCATGGATTAGTTTGTGATTAGTATGTCTCTTTCATTCATTCAGGAGCCTAATGAGCCAGAGCTTGACGATGTTGCTGTGGCCCTCCTTACTGTCATCAGTGACCATGACACAAGTCCAGTTCACTACCAGCCTGTGAAAATCTCTGTCGTCCTCGAAAGTGACATCGTGATCAGCCTCCCCAGATTTGGTGATGCCTTCCTGGTCATGTTTGGACTGATTTATGCACTACACCTCAGCTATCCTAAAGCGCTGACCAACACTTTTGAATTTGTTCAGAAGATTGTACTTGGTCTAGAAGCTGGTAAACTGTCGCCCAGGTTGCAGACACTCAAGAATGACTTGATGATAAATGTGTAGAAAGGATGTGGGGTGAGGTATTATTATTGTGAATCAAAGTTCTTTCCCTTTGTCACAATAATGCCTTAAGAAGTAAGCAAAGAACTTTGATTCAGAAGGCCTTCAATAATACCTCACTGAGGTATCCTTCTTTCTACACATTTATCAATAGGCCTACTACACAATGTGCACTGTTCATTTTTTCTATTTTCTATTTTTCTATTTGTTTTTATTTTATTTGCCATATTTAACTGTTGTAAAGTTGTTTAATTATAGTGATTCTATTGTATTTATGTTTGACTTGTGTACATAAAACTATTTTTTATTAAGTTCAAATAATGTGGTTGTGTACTTATTTTTTTAAGTTCTGTTAACTTATTCCCACGGATAGAAAACTGAAAACTTTAAGTCGTAGTAACTGAATATAATCAAGTAGCACCCAATCAAAACTTTTGAGTTCTGAAAACTGACAACTTTAAGTCATAGTAACTTAAATTAGTTAAGTAGCACCTAATCAAAACTTTTGAGTTCTGAAAATTGACAACTTTAAGTCATAGTAACTTAAATTAGTTAAGTAGCACCTAATCAAAACTTTTGAGTTCTCAGAACTCAAAACTTGAGTTCTCAGAACTCAAAACTTTTGAGTACTGAGAACTTGAGTTTTTTGAGTTGATAAACTCAAAAATTTTGAGGCAAGTCATTGCCTCAAAATTTTTGAGTTCTGCTAACTTATTCGGTTTTACAGTGAGGAGATTTCATGGCTGCACACCTCTGTTACCAGGTCTGGGGATCGGCTCAACGCTTATATATATACCAAAGAAGTGCTTCTCCTCCCACACATCCTGTCTCTATCACTCTATTTAATGTATATACTTTCCTTTGTTTTTCATCCATTCCCGCCTCACATCTGCCAGATTAGGATCATACCATTAATCAAAAAGGGGGTAGGAAAAGTCAACATGAAACATAGTGTTAACCACACACGGGTTGTTGCTGCGGAACCCCTTGGTAGTACAGACAGAGTCGGAGGCCAAAGGAGTTCAATAACCTGTAGGCGTCTTTATTGGATATTGCTCCAATGAATAGACTGATATGAGGTGTGAACAATGTGTGTGTGTGTGTGTGTGAATACGGAAGTAATAATAAAATGTGTAAAGCGACTTACGTGAGTGTGAAATGGAAATCCAAACAGGGGGTGATGTAACCATGTGCTGCGGGGAGAAGGACGAAGTCCACAACAAACACTAAAACATCCAGGGGTAAAAAGACACATGGAAAAATTCAGCAAAGGAACTAACTAGCAAAGAACTAACTAGCAAAGGAACTAACTAGCAAAGGAACTAACTAGCAAAGAACAAACTAGCAAAGGAACTAACTAGCAAAGGAACTAACTAGCAAAGAACTAACTAGCAAAGGAACTAACTAGCAAAGAACTAACTAGCAAAATAGTCCAACAGGGAAAACACAGGAGTTCAAGGGAGATTCCCAAAGGGTCTTCACAGGGAATCACGGAGGAATGGGCTCGAGAATCTCAGGTTGTAACAACGGGAAAGTTCTGGCAACGAGTGACAGGAGAGCGGAGTATAAGAGTATAAGTAGGGAGCCTGATTGGGAACAGGGAACAGGTGGGCTGAACGGTCGTGTGTGACAGTGTTCTCCTGGGTGTAGTAACCCCAGGTGGCAGAGAGGGGGAGGCAGAGGAGCGTGGCTGGAGAGGAGAGTGGTGTGACGCTGGGAACGCATAGTGTAGATGTCATGCACAGTTTATAAAAAAAAATTCTTCTTCTTCTTCTTCTATTTATTTTCCGTCTTCTTATTTTCGATTAGTTAAATCTCTATCTCTGCCTGTGGTTGGACGGGTCAAAAGTTTTTGAATGTGTACCACATATACCACATATACCACATGTGTACCACATATTAGCATCCCTGGTAAGCAGGTCTCCAGAATGTGTGGTACACCGTCTGGCCTCAGGGGGGCGCTAAACATTGCAGTCTAAAGTTATTGAGGTGATCAAGGAAGCCAGCAGAGCTTCTACACTCGTGGAAAAATAATGTGAAAAAATAATAAATATAAATGAAAACAGTGATTAAGAAATAAAACAACCAGTGCCAAATAAAAACAAAAGAATGAATTTTGTACTCAAAAATATATGTACAAAGAATATTCAATGTTAATGTGATTGTTGATTAAAGTGACCTTTCAGCTGGCATGAGTCCGGTGAGCAGCATTCACAAACACAACTTGGCTTAGAAAATACTTTTACTTTGGCTTACTTCAAGCATTGTTTCCTTGAGGGTGTGTGTGTGTGTCTGTGTGCGTGTGTGTGTGTGTGTGTGTGTGTCTGTCTACCTGTGTGTGTGTGTGTGTGTGTGTGTGTGTGTCTGTGTGTGTCTGTCTACCTGTGTGTGTGTGTGTGTGTGTGTGTGTGTGTGTGTGTGTGTGTGTGTGTGTGTGTGTGTGTGTGTGTGTGTGTCTGTGTGTGTGTGTGTGTGTGTCTACCTGTGTGTGTGTGTGTGTGTGTGTGTGTGTGTGTGTGTGTGTGTGTGTGTGTGTGTGTGTGTGTGTGTGTTAGTTTCAGGTGTGTGTGTGTGTCACAACCAAAGGTCTGATGACCAAACAAATGATACCTGGACCGGGCTGTTGTGAAGCCAGCCCGTCCAGTGAGCGCTTCTAAGCACAGGTCCCGGCAGGAATTAGACAAGGCGTTCGTTACAAAAGTAAATGATATTTATTAACCATGGGGAATCAAACCCACAACAACACAACATAGCATCGCATCCACACACAGTGGCAAACAACAGGCAACCTCCACACTCCACTCTGGTCAGTGGCAATGACACAATGAGGCGCCCGGATGGGTGTCACATGGCAGGCTTTATCCACCCGTCTATCGAGGCTGATTGCCGACAGCTGCCGCTCATCAGGCAATCAGCGCTCTCTAGAGGAGAGACGGGCGGCACCTGGGAAGGAGAAACAAAAAAGGGGCCAATACAACGGTGACACACATCAAATACAAATAACAAATATAACATATACTAACCTGATGTTTACAAACATGATAACAATGTTAATGACCCACCCATGGACGTCACACCTCCCCCCATAGAAGCGAACCCATTGGGTGAGCAAAACATTGTTACCTATGAACCAACATCAGATTAGTACCCCCAGACCTACCCTCTGGACAAGGCATCGGACACAACATTGTCCACGCCCTTTTTGTGGCGTATGACAATATTAATAATAATAATATATCGGACTTATATAGCGCGTTTCCAGGTGCTCAAAGACGCTTTACAGGATATAGAATACATAAAGACTAATACAAAACAAAACAAACACAACAGAACAAAACAAGAAACAAAACAAAACAGAGAACAAATTATGGGTTGAAAGCAAGAGTGAAGAGGTGGGTTTTGAGGGCTGTTTTAAAGGACGGAAGGGTGTTGGCATTGCGGATGTGGATGGGGAGGGCGTTCCAGAGGGAGGGGGCCGCTGCAGAAAATGCTCTGTCACCCCAGGTCCGGAGCTTAGTCCTGATGGGTTTTAATAGGTTAGCATCAGCAGACCTGAGGCGACGGTTAGGGGTGTGGCGGTGGAGGAGGTCAGAGAGGTAGGGGGGGGCCAGGTTATTGAGCGCTTTGAAGGTGATGAGAAGTATTTTGAAGTGTATCCTGTGTTTGATCGGGAGCCAGTGGAGGTCACGGAGGACAGGGGTGATGTGGTCAGAGCGGCGGGTGGAGGTGAGCAAGCGGGCAGCAGAGTTTTGGACATATTGTAGTTTATTGAGGATGTTGTTAGGTGAACCATATAGGATGCTGTTGCAGTAATCGAGCTGGGATGAGATGAAAGCATGGACCAGTGTTTCAGCTGCGGAGAGTGACAGGGAGGGTAGACGGGCAATGTTCCTGAGGTGGAAGAAGGCTGTTTTGGTGGTCTGGTTTACATGGGGGAGGAATGAGAGGGTGGGGTCAAGAATGATGCCAAGGTTGCGGACGCGGGTGGAGGGGGTGACAACAGAACCATCAATGTTCAGGGAGAAATCCTGGGTGGAGCGGGTGAGGGAGTTTGGACCTGATGATGATGATGATTTGTCGCAGTTGAGTTTGAGTAAGTTATTTTGCATCCAGGTTTTGACGGCAGTGAGGCAGGTGGTGAGGGTGGTGGGTGGCTGCAGAGATGGATTTGGTGGAGAGGTAGAGCTGAGTGTCGTCGGCATAGCAGTGGAAATGGAGGCCATGTTGGCGGAAGATCAGACCAAGTGGAAGGATGTAGATGATGAAGAGCAGGGGACCGAGTACTGAACCCTGGGGCACACCATGAGGGACTTTGGCAGTGGGGGATTTGCAGTTGTTGATGGAGATGAATTGGTGTCTGTCGGAGAGATATGATTTAAACCAGGAGAGGGCGGTGCCCGTTATGCCGAGCGAGGACTGGAGGCGAGTGATGAGGATGGAGTGGTTAATGGTGTCGAAGGCGGCGCTGAGGTCAAGGAGGATGAGGATGGAGAGGGAACCAGAGTCGGCAGAGAGGAGAATGTCATTGGTGACCTTTAAAAGAGCGGTTTCAGTGCTGTGTCTGGAGCGGAAGCCGGATTGAAAAGGTTCATAGAGGTTATTATAGTCCAGGTGGGTTTTTAATTCAGATCCAACGACTCGCTCTAATATTTTTGAAAGGAAAGGGAGGTTGGAGATGGGTCAGAAGTTGTTGGGGGTTTCAGGGTTGAGTCCGGGTTTTTTTAGTAAGGGGGTCACAGCAGCAAGTTTGAGAGCGGGGGGTACGAGGCCGGTGGACAGAGAGGAGTTAATGACTGAGGTGATCAGAGGAGAGAGTGAGGGGAGACAGGCCTTGACGAGGGTGGAGGGGATGGGGTCCAGGATGCAGGTTGAAGTTTTCATGCCAGTGAGTATGGAGGATAGGTCCGATGCGGTGATTTCAGTGAAGGATGAGAATGGGTGATTGGAAGGTGGAGGAGAGGCGGGTTCTGGAAATGAGACGTAGGTGGCGGAGGCGTTGGACAGTTGGCTATGAATTGTGTCAATTTTAGTTTGAAAGTGTGACAGAAAGGATGCACATTTACTGACAGTGAAGGAGTTGGAGATGGTGTCCATGGGTTTAAGGAGTTTAGTAATGGTGGAAAACAGAGTCTTAGGGTTGTTGCTGCTGGATTGTATGACGGAGGAGTAGTGGGAGGAGCGTGCACTGTTGAGGGCGTCTTTGTATAGCTGTTGGTGTTGTTTGTAGGCTTCTTTATGGACAGTGAGACCGGTTCTATTGGCTAAACGTTCAAGTTGGCGGCCCTTGGATTTAAGGTGATGGAGATGATCAGTGTACCAGGGGGCGGAGTGGGTGAAGGAGACAGATTTGGTTTTGATGGGAGCGAGCTGATTGAGACAGGAGGAGAGAGTGTCGTTGTAGGTGTTAACCAGGTCAGTAGGAGAGACAAGCAGGATGAGGGCAGAGTCAGGGATGGTGTCATTCAAAAGGGAGGAGAAAGAGGAGGGATGGATGGATTTGAGATTCCGGAAAGTTATGGAGCGCTTCTGCTTAATGAGGGGGGTGGGGTGAGAATGTCCATGGTGATAGCCAGGTGGTCGGGGATGGTGAGGTCGGAGCTGGACAGATTGCTGATGGTGATGCCGGAGGTGCAGACCAGGTCCAGTGTGTGTCCTTTTTTGTGGGTGGGGAAATCCTCATGTTGGGTGAGGTTGAAGAAGTTTTAAATGTCCAGGAGTTCTGTGGAGGATTTGGAGTTGGATGAATCAACGTGTATGTTAAAATCACCAAGTAGCAGAACGGATGGAGAGATGGCGCAGAGTTGTGTGAGGAATTCAGACAGGTCAGAGGGGAAGGCAGGGTTAGGTTTGGGGGGGCGATAGATGACTGCAATAACCAGGGGTTTGGGACCAGACAGTTTAAAAGCAAGGTGTTCAAATGAGGATGGGGCTGGGATGGTTATTGCACTTGTGACGATGTTATTGCGGAAAAAAACGGCTATTCCACCACCACGCCCTAGGTGGCGTGGTTTGTCCATGTATGAGTATCCGGGGGGAGTAGTCTGATTGAGTGAAAAGTATTCCTGTGGTTTTTGCCAAGTTTCGGTTAAGCAGAGAAAGTCCAGATTATTGTCAGTTATGAATTCATTGAGTAGGAGGCCCTTGCTGTTTATGGATCGGGTGTTAAACAGAGCAAATTTGAGATGAGGATGAATTTGGACAGGCTGAGGTGCTTTGGCAAGGGGGCGGAGGCAGGGAGATCGCACGTGTAGGTTGTTGTGATGATGACGTGCAGGAGTTGCGGCGGTGCGCTTGGCTGACCAGAGGGAAGGGATGGAAGCAATGGAGTGATCAGACTGGGAGTAAACAAACTTTCTGCGGGAGGCTCTGTGGATGTAACGGGGACGACGGAGGAGTCCAAGTGTTTTGATGGCTGAGATGCACGGAGGAGCGGAGAAGTTGTTGAGTTTGTGTAGTTGCGAGGTGGAGTATTGCAGAAGCATGCCAGCCGCATATTGTAGCCCTGCACCAGTAGGGCCCAACGCATCAATCGCTGATTGCTGTTGTACATCTGGGCTAAAAACACCAACGGATTGTGGTCTGTGTAAACCAACACCGGAATGGAGCTGGACCCCACGTACACCTCAAAATGTTGGAGGGCGAGGAGCATCGCCAGCGTCTCCTTCTCGATGGTGGAATAGTTAAGCTGATGATGCTTGAACTTCACCGAGAAGTAGCAAACCGGGTGATGCACGTCGCCTTCTCCCTCCTGTAACAGCACAGCTCCAGCCCCAGCAGCACTCGCGTCGACCTCCAGCTGAAAAGGACGAGCAAAGTCAGGGGCTGCTAGAACAGGGGCACTGCACAAAAGGGATTTTGCAGTCTCAAAGGCGCACTGACATTCCGTGGTCCACACAAACGGCACAATAGGACTACATAACGAGGTGAGAGGAGCTACCGCCACCGAAAAGTTCCGACAAAAACAACGGTAGTATCCAGCCATTCCCAGGAAGCGCCGAAGCTCACGCCTAGTGGAAGGGGCTGGATACGCAAGAACCGCTGTGACCTTCGCGTCAACTGGGCGGACCTGTCCATGTCCCACCTGTTTGCCCAAGTAGGTCACAGTGGCTTTACCAAAATCACATTTAGCGAGGTTAAGAGTCAACGACGCCTCCGCTAAACGTGCAAATACCACCCGTAAGCTAGCAATGTGCTCCGCCCACTACATCATCTAAGTACACATTGCACTTAAGCACATCCCCCAACACCAGATCTTCATCCTCATCACACAGATCTTCATCCACATCACACAGATCTTCAGCCACATCACACAGATCTTCCTCCTCATCACACAGATCTTCATCACACAGATCTGTCTCCTACTAGCCTCAGTAGCAGTACTGGCCACCGCCGCAAAACAGCTAGACAGGGAGGAATCATTTTGCTGAGCAGAGATCAATGCTTGACGTGTCAGTGGTAGTGGCACGTCAGCAAATTTAGGAATCACCAGCTTCCCTTGAACGCTACTCACAGCAACCTTCCCCATCTCGCCAACAGATGGCCACTCGTCCTTAGCGAGAGCCTCGCCACAGATAGAGTCACTCAACGCCAGACCTTGGTCTCGCTTCCTCTCCTGTGCCCTGGTGACCGCACAAACAGGAAAAACATCGGGGTGACTTTTGTATGACACGCTAGTGTGCTTAGCATGACACGCTGGTGTGTTTAGCATGACACGTTAGTGTGTTTAGCATGACACGCCAGTGTGTTAAGCATGACACGCTAGTGTGTTTAGCATGACACATTAGTGTGTTTAGCATGACACGTTAGTGTGTTTAGCATGACACACTAGTGTGTTTAGCATGACACGTTAGTGTGTTTAGCATGACACACTAGTGTGTTTAGCATGACACGTTAGTGTGTTTAGCATGACACACTAGTGTGTTTAGCATGACACGTTAGTGTGTTTAGCATGACACACTAGTGTGTTTAGCATGACACGTTAGTGTGTTTAGCATGACACGCCAGTGTGTTTAGCATGACACGCTAGTGTGTTTAGCATGACACACTAGTGTGTTTAGCATGACACGTTCGTGTGTTTAGCATGACACACTAGTGTGTTTAGCATGACACGTTAGTGTGTTTAGCATGACACACTAGTGTGTTTAGCATGACACGTTAGTGTGTTTAGCATGACACGCCAGTGTGTTTAGCATGACACGCCAGTGTGTTTAGCATGACACGCCAGTGTGTTTAGCATGACACGTTAGTGTGTTTAGCATGACACGTTAGTGTGTACGTCCAAATTAAACGCTGCCATAGCCATCTCCTCTACCACAGAAAAATGACTATGCAACAGAGTCCTCACACGTTAACACAAAAAACGGAGGGTACTCGCCTACAAAATAATCTGTGCGCGACCACAACACATTCAAACAGCCACGTTCCTTATTATACAAACTAACCAATCTGATTTAAATTACCACATCTACTACTAACAAAAAACAACAAATGTCGGTTCCTAACCAACTAACTAGGACCACCTGGTTTTCACTCTAACTATCCCAACTAACTACTCCCCTAGCGGGATGAGGGCTACACATATCTTCAGTCGCTTACCGATATCATTGCGCACTCCACCGGGGTACACAACGCGACGCCCCCCTCCCCCTAACCAACCAGGCGAATCCACCCGTTACCTATGTGGCATAAAATCCAAATTGGTTAGGTTCACAACACAGGAACGAATTACAACATAAACAACGCGCAGCACGGAAACACAACAATACAATTTACCAATGAAAAACGCAAACCTACCTGACACGCTCCAATCGACAAGCCCACATGTCAGATACAACACATGGAACTCTTTGGCCCAACTACAATTGGGCAAAGGAACGAGCCCCCATGTCACAAATGAAGAGGGACAACAAATATCCCGGACGAGCCCCCATGTCACAACCAAAGGTCTGATGACCAAACAAATGATACCTGGACCGGGCTGTTGTGAAGCCAGCCCGTCCAGTGAGCGCTTCTAAGCACAGGTCCCGGCAGGAATTAGACAAGGCGTTCGTTACAAAAGTAAATGATATTTATTAACCATGGGGAATCAAACCCACAACAACACAACATAGTATCGCATCCACACACAGTGGCAAACAACAGGCAACCTCCACACTCCACTCTGGTCAGTGGCAATGACACAATGAGGCGCCCGGATGGGTGTCACATGGCAGGCTTTATCCACCCGTCTAATCGAGGCTGATTGCCGACAGCTGCCGCTCATCAGGCAATCAGCGCTCTCTAGAGGAGAGACGGGCGGCACATGGACGTCACAGTGTGAGACTGAGTTAGTTTCAGGTGTGTGTGTGTGTGTGTGTGTGTGTGTGTGTGTGTGTGTGTGTGTGGGTGTGTGTGTGTGTGTGTGTGGTGTGTGTGTGTGTGTGTGTGTGTGTGTGTGTGTGTGTGTGTGTGTGTGTGTGTGTGTGCGATCTGGGGACCGAATGAGGCCATTGTGGAAGATGCAGTGCTCTATTCAGACATATTGTTTTCTGCTACTCCGTCAGCTGAGTACCAGCATTAAGACTTAAGGGTTCTAATCCTTCTGAGACGCAGACCCGATGTACCCAGATGTGCTATGAAGCTAGTGAGCTCTATAGGTTAGTGGAAAGTCTACTCCTGATTCAGCGCTAACTTCTCCTTATGTCGGGCTGTAGCCACTCTCAGCAGAAAGACCACTCCTCCTACTCCTTCTCCTCCTCCTCCTCTAACTAACACTCCTCCTCCTCTTCCACCTCCTCCATCTCCTCCTCTTCTACCTCACCTTCTGCTCTTCCTCCACCTGTTACGCCCCCAACGAGACCGGCGAGCCAAATGTGCCAGAAGAAGAGACACAGGACAACCAAAACAACAGATAATGTGTTTACTGACAAATCTCCACAGTCCAAAACACAACCAGGTGGGGTTGGTTCCGTGGGGTGGACCACGCGGGGAGAGGGTCCAGAGGGGGGTACGCAGAGACAAAGGGTCCTTGGAGCTGGGGGGGAGGTTGGACGAGACGTAGTCGGAGCTGGAGACAAGTAGTCCAAGGTACTCGAGCGGAAGTGAGCCATATGGTTCACAATGCCGCAGTAGATCCTCATGGATCTCGCCCCCGACGTCGGTCTTCAACAGCCTTAAGTAGGGAAGATCCCAGGTGTTCATTGGCCTCAGCCGGCCTATGATGGGAAACTGGGATCAATTAGAGCGCGGGGGCACAACACCACCTCCCACTCCTGCTCCTCCACCTCTTTCACCTCCTACTCCTCTTCTACCTCCCCCACTCCTCAACCTGTACCCCCACTCCTCCTCCTCCTCCTCCTCCTCCTCTCTACCTCCCCTCCTCATCCTGTCCTCCCCATCCATCCTCCTCCTTCCTCCTCCTCCTCCTCCTCCTCCTCCTCCTCCTCCTCCTCCTCCTCCTCCTCCTCCTCCTCCTCCTCCTCCTCTTCTACCTCCCACTCCTCCTCCTGTAC
>CM051021.1:7515132-7567632 GCA_027704905.1 Muraenolepis orangiensis | reverse complement strand
ATCCACATGATTCCAGACGGGACGCTCCCCACAGCACAGCTGCTCTGACACGAATAATGATTTATTTTTATTTGTTTTTTATTTTTATGGATACAATTTCAGCCGGCCTCAAAATTATCGCCATGGAAACTAATCAACCGCCAGGATGACAGATACACGGAAGATGACAAAATTACCGGGAAATGATTGGCACAAGAGAAAACACCAGTTAAGCAAACGCACGCAAAAGCTCAGGATGTAGAGCGGTCACCTCACAACCGGAAGGTTGTTGGTTCCATCCGAGCAATAGCTGTCGAGGTGTCCTTGAGCAAGACACCCTAACCCCTACTGCTCCTGACGTGCTGGCTGTCTCCTTGCATGGCTGACTCCATCGTTGGTGGCGTTGAATGTGTGTGTGTGTGTGTGTGTATGAGTGAATGTAATGCATGACTTGTAAAGCGCTTACTCCATCTCTCAATCCCAACCCAATGTGTGTTTAGACATTCCAGTGTGGAATACAGCCACCAGGCTGGTAGCTGTATTCCACACTGCTTGTGGATGAGGTGTCACTTCAAGGTCGCCGGTTCAAGACCCGGAAACACCAGGTTACTGCCTAAGTGACCTTGAGCAAGGCACCCCCTACGCTGCTCCCCGGGCGCTGTACTAATGGCTGCCCACTGCTCCTAACACTAGGATGGGTCAAATGCAGACAACTCATTTCCCTCGGGAAAAAAGTTAAAATAAAAATCTCTCTGTCTCTCTATCCATCCATCTATCCATTCATTTCTCTATCTCTCTATCCATGAATCTCTCTCTATCCCACCCAGAAAATCTGAATTAAAACAGGCTTTTCCTTCACAGCATCACATCAATGGAACTCAGTACCACTATCAGCTAGAGAGTCTCCTTCATATATTCATTCTACCCTTTACCCATCAATCAGTCACCCATCATACACCCATCATCCATCATTCATCATCATCCATCAGGGCTGCAGGGTGCGGAGTGTCTGAGGAGAGAGTGGAGAACCTGGGTATGAACAGGATGAGAGAGAGAGGGCTGCATGTTGAAGTGGGAGAGTGAGTATGCAGGGAAAGAAGGAGAGCGAGTGAGTGGGACTGGGGGACTGGATCTAAAGGGTGCATCAAAAAAATAAAAGACAAAGTAATAATAATATATCAGACTTATATAGCGCTTTTCCAGGTGCTCAAAGACGCTTTACAGGAAATAGAATACCTAAAGACTAATACAAAACAAAACAAACACAACAGAACAAAACAAGAAACAAAACAAAACAGAGAACAAATTATGGGTTGAAAGCAAGAGTGAAGAGGTGGGTTTTGAGGGCTGTTTTAAAGGACGGAAGGGTGTTGGCATTGCGGATGTGGATGGGGAGGGCGTTCCAGAGGGAGGGGGCCACTGCAGAAAATGCTCTGTCACCCCAGGTCCGGAGCTTAGTCCTGATGGGTTTTAATAGGTTAGCATCAGCAGACCTGAGGCGACGGTTAGGGGTGTGGCGGTGGAGGAGGTCAGAGAGGTAGGGGGGGACCAGGTTATTGAGCGCTTTGAAGGTGATGAGAAGTATTTTGAAGTGTATCCTGTGTTTGATCGGGAGCCAGTGGAGGTCACGGAGGACAGGGGTGATGTGGTCAGAGCGGCGGGTGGAGGTGAGCAAGCGGGCAGCAGAGTTTTGGACATATTGTAGTTTATTGAGGATGTTGTTAGGTGAACCATATAGGATGCTGTTGCAGTAATCGAGCCGGGATGAGACGAAAGCATGGACCAGTGTTTCAGCTGTGGAGAGTGACAGGGAGGGTCGAAGACGGGCAATGTTCCTGAGGTGGAAGAAGACTGTTCTGGTGGTCTGGTTTACATGGGGGAGGAATGAGAGGGTGGGGTCAAGAATGATGCCAAGGTTGCGGACGCGGGTGGAGGGGGTGACAACAGAACCATCAATGTTCAGGGAGAAATCCTGGGTGGAGCGGGTGAGGGAGTTTGGACCGATGATGATGATTTCAGATTTGTCGCAGTTGAGTTTGAGTAAGTTATTTTGCATCCAGGTTTTGACGGCAGTGAGGCAGGTGGTGAGGGTGGAGTGGGTGGCTGCAGAGATGGATTTGGTGGAGAGGTAGAGCTGAGTGTCGTCGGCATAGCAGTGGAAATGGAGGCCATGTTGGCGGAGGATCAGACCAAGTGGAAGGATGTAGATGATGAAGAGCAGGGGACCGAGTACTGAACCCTGGGGCACACCATGAGGGACTTTGGCAGTGGGGGATTTGCAGTTGTTGATGGAGATGAATTGGTGTCTGTCGGAGAGATATGATTTAAACCAGGAGAGGGCGGTGCCCGTTATGCCGAGCGAGGACTGGAGGCGAGTGATGAGGATGGAGTGGTTAATGGTGTCGAAGGCGGCGCTGAGGTCAAGGAGGATGAGGATGGAGAGGGAACAAGAGTCGGAAGAGAGGAGAATGTCATTGGTGACCTTTAAAAGAGCGGTTTCAGTGCTGTGTCTGGAGCGGAAGCCGGATTGAAAAGGTTCATAGAGGTTATTGTAGTCCAGGTGGGTTTTTTATTGAGATCCAAAGACTCGCTCTAATATTTTTGAAAGGAAAGGGAGGTTGGAGATGGGTCGGAAGTTGTTGGGGGTTTCAGGGTTGAGTCCGGGTTTTTTTAGTAAGGGGGTCACAGCAGCAAGCAGGTTGAAGTTTTCATGCCAGTGAGTATGGAGGATAGGTCCGATGCGGTGATTTCAGTGAAGGATGAGAATGGGTGATTGGAAGGTGGAGGAGAGGCGGGTTCTGGAAAAGAGACGTAGGTGGCGGAGGCGTTGGACAGTTGGCTATGAATTGTGTAAATTTTAGTTTGAAAGTGTGACAGAAAGGATGCACATTTACTGACATTGAAGTTGGAGTTGGTGTCCATGGGTTTAAGGAGTTTAGTAATGGTGGAAAACAGAGTCTTAGGGTTGTTGCTGCTGGATTGTATGACGGAGGAGTAGTGGGAGGAGCGTGCACTGTTGAGGGCGTCTTTGTATAGCTGTTGGTGTTGTTTGTAGGCTTCTTTATGGACAGTGAGACCGGTTCTATTGGCTAAACGTTCAAGTTGGCGGCCCTTGGATTTAAGGTGATGGAGATGATCAGTGTACCAGGGGGCGGAGTGGGTGAAGGAGACAGACTTGGTTTTGATGGGAGCGAGCTGATTGAGACAGGAGGAGAGAGTGTCGTTGTAGGTGTTAACCAGGTCAGTAGGAGAGACAAGCAGGATGAGGGCAGAGTCAGGGATGGTGTCATTCAAAAGGGAGGAGAAAGAGGAGGGATGGATGGATTTTCCGGATTCCGGAAAGTTATGGAGCGCTTCTGCTTAATGAGGGGGGTGGGGATGAGAATGTCCATGGTGATAGCCAGGTGGTCGGAGATGGTGAGGTCGGAGCTTGACAGATTGCTGATGGTGATGCCGGAGGTGCAGAGCAGGTCCAGTGTGTGTCCTTTTTTTTGGGTGGGGAAATCCACATGTTGGGTGAGGTTGAAGAAGTTTAAAATGTCCAGGAGTTCTGTGGAGGATTTGGAGTTGGATGAATAAACGTGTATGTTAAAATCACCAAGTAGCAGAACGGATGGAGAGATGGCGCAGAGTTGTGTGAGGAATTCAGACAGGTCAGAGGGGAAGGCAGGGTTAGGTTTGGGGGGGCGATAGATGACTGCAATAACCAGGGGTTTGGGACCAGACAGTTTAAAAGCAAGGTGTTCAAATGAGGATGGGGCCGGGATGGTTATTGCACTTGTGACAATGTTATTGCGGAAAAAAACGGCTATTCCACCCTAGGTGGCGTGGTTTGTCCATGTATGAGTATCCGGGGGGAGTAGTCTGATTGAGTGAAAAGTATTCCTGTGGTTTTTGCCAAGTTTCGGTTAAGCAGAGAAAGTCCAGATTATTGTCAGTTATGAATTCATTGAGTAGGAGGCCCTTGCTGTTTATGGATCGGGTGTTAAACAGAGCAAATTTGAGATGAGGATGAATTTGGACAGGCTGAGGTGCTTTGGCAAGGGGGCGGAGGCAGGGAGATCGCACGTGTAGGTTGTTGTGATGATGACGTGCAGGAGTTGCGGCGGTGCGCTTGGCTGACCAGAGGGAAGGGATGGAAGCAATGGAGTGATCAGACTGGGAGTAAACAAACTTTCTGCGGGAGGCTCTGTGGATGTAACGGGGACGACGGAGGAGTCCAAGTGTTTTGATGGCTGAGATGCACAGAGGAGCGGAGAAGTTGTTGAGTTTGAGTAGTTGCGAGGTGGAGTATTGCAGAAGCATGCCAGCTGGGGAGGATGTAATGATGAGCATGAAAGTTGTTTGTCGATAGCCACGGACTAGATGACCAGAGTTGGAGAAGTGACAGGCACGACAGGATGATCCACAGCATGGCAGGTGAGCTGCTAACGTTAGCTTCAAGCCGCTTAATAAATAATAAAAAGAAAAATAAAAAGCTTGCTGGGGAGCAGAAAGGGAACTAAACATACTAATTAAGGCACAAATGGAGAAGCGGCGAACAAAACAACGCCAGCGCCAGCGTCCTCTCTCTCTCGAAATTGTGTTACTGAAAGTGAACTGAGTTACAGCAAACAGCGAGACGGGGATATGAGAGACACTGTGAGGACCCTGAGCATCATAACTTAAGCCAAAACCAAAGCACGGGCGACGAGGGGGAGGCACGCCGGTGGGAAACATCTCGCCTCCAGTAGAGAACAGGACCAGGAGAACAAGACCAGGAGAACAGGACCAGGAGAACAAGGCCAGGAGAACAGGACCAGGAGAACAAGGCCAGGAGAACAAGGCTTGGAGAACAGGACCAGGAGAACAAGGCTTGGAGAACAGGACCAGGAGAACACGGCTTGGAGAACAGGACCAGGAGAACAAGGCCAGGAGAACAGGACCAGGAGAACAAGGCTTGGAGAACAGGACCAGGAGAACACGGCTTGGAGAACAATGACAGCTAAGACATGTGTTGGGATCGGAGACAACGCGCGGTCAAACACGGAGGAGAGAGGGGGAGGAGAAGAGAGAGAGGGGGAGGAGAGGGGGAGGAAAATAGAGAGAGGGGGAGGAGAGGGGGAGGAGAGGAGAGAGAGGGGGAGGAGAAGAGAGAGAGGGGGAGGAGAGGGGGAGGAAAATAGAGAGAGGGGGAGGAGAGGGGGAGGAGAGGAGAGAGAGGGGGAGGAGAAGAGAGGATGGGGGGGGAAAGAGAGAGGGGGAGGAGAGGGGGAGGAGCAGAGAGAGAGGGGAGGAGAGGGGGAGGAGAAGAAAGAGAGGGGGAGGAGAGGGGGAGGAGCAGAGAGAGAGGGGAGGAGAGGGGGAGGAGAAGAAAGAGAGGGGGAGGAGAGGGGGAGGAGAGGAGAGAGAGGGGGAGGAGAAGAGAGGATGGGGGGGGAAAGAGAGAGGGGGAGGAGAGGGGGAGGAGCAGAGAGAGAGGGGAGGAGAGGGGGAGGAGAAGAAAGAGAGGGGGAGGAGAGGGGGAGGAGCAGAGAGAGAGGGGAGGAGAGGGGGAGGAGAAGAAAGAGAGGGGGAGGAGAGGGGGAGGAAAATAGAGAGAGGGGGAGGAGAAGAGAGAGAGGGGAAGGAGAGGGGGAGGAGAAGAGAGAGAGGGGGAGGAGAAGACAGAATGGGGGGAAAGAGAGAGGGGGAGGAGAGGGTGAGGAGAAGAGAGAGAGGGGGAGGAGAAGAGAGAGAGGAGGAGGAGAAGAGAGAGAGGGGAAGGATAAGAGAGAGAGGGGGAGGAGAGGGGGTGGAGAAGAGAGAGAGGGGGAGGAGAGGGGAGGAAAATAGAGAGAGGGGGAGGAGAAGAGAGAATGGGGAAGGAGAAGAGAGAGAGGGGGAGGAGAAGAGAGAGAGGGGGAGGAGAGGGGGAGGAAAATAGAGAGAGGGGGAGGAGAGGGGGAGGAGAAGAGAGAGAGGGGGAGGAGAAGAGAGAATGGGGGTGGGAAAGAGAGAGGGGGAGGAGAAGAGAGAGAGGGGGAGGAGAAGAGAGAGAGGGGAAGGAGAGGGGGAGGAGAAGAGAGAGAGGGGGAGGAGAAGAGAGAGAGGGGGAGGAGAGGGGGAGGAAAATAGAGAGAGGGGGAGGAGAAGAGAGAGAGGGGAAGGAGAGGGGGAGGAGAAGAGAGAGAGGGGGAGGAGAAGAGAGAATGGGGGGGAAAGAGAGAGGGGGAGGAGAGGGTGAGGAGAAGAGAGAGAGGGGAAGGAGAAGAGAGAGAGGGGGAGGAGAGGGGGAGGAAAATAGAGAGAGGGGGAGGAGAGGGGGAGGAGAAGAGAGAGAGTGGGAGGAGAAGAGAGAATGGGGGGGAAAGAGAGAGGGGGAGGAGAAGAGAGAGAGGGGGAGGAGAAGAGAGAATGGGGGGGGGAAAGAGAGAGGGTGAGATGGAAGATGGATTCTGCTGAGAATGTACAGAACAACATTATCAAAATAATCAGTTCCACCTTATTGGAAACTGGAATTTTATGATAAAGTGGACCAATCACAGAGCCTGCTCTGGTGTCCAGGTGAGAGGGAGGTGGGGCCGTATCCTGGCATACGCACTCCGTCCTGTCTCATTATGGAGAGAGACGTCAGGTCAGAGAGTCAGGAGAGGGCGGGGCTGGAGATCTATTGGTGCTGCCTTACTTCCAGTGGCACTCAAACACTTTACCATGCTGAGGATGGAGATCTATTTATTTATTCAATCGGTTTATGTCTATCCATTCATCTATTCATCCATCTCCCTGTCTATCCACCATCCATCCCTTCACCCACCTCTCCATCAGCCCCACCATCCCTCCATCCATGGAGCAGACTTGAGAAAGAAGAAATCCATGCATCTCTGCCTCCATCCATCCGTCCGTCCGTCTCTTTACCCCTCTAACTGTCTGTCTGTCTCTGTATCCCTCTAGCTTCCTGTCTGTCTCTGTATCCCTCTAGCTGTCTATCTGTCTCTGTATCCCTCTAGCTGTCGGTCTGTCTCTGTATCCCTCTAGCTGTCTATCTGTCTCTGTATCCCTCTAGCTGTCGGTCTGTCTCTGTACCCCTCTAACTGTCTGTCTGTCTCTGTATCCCTCTAGCTGTCTGTCTGTCTCTGTATCCCTCTAGCTGTCTGTCCCTCTGTATTCCTCTAGCTTTCTGTCTGTCTCTGTATCCCTCTAGCTGTCTGTCTGTCTCTGTATCCCTCTAGCTGTCTATCTGTCTCTGTATCCCTCTAGCTTCCTGTCTGTCTCTGTATCCCTCTAGCTGTCTGTCTCTCTGCCATGGGAGCATCCAGAGGAGGACAGTGGAGAGGAACATGTCTTTCCTCTCCACTAGAGTGGACCAGCGGATTGGTTGGTCCCTCCAACGAGGATGGCGTGGGCCGTCCCCCTGGCCCAGGGCCCATCTCCCAATCAGAGGGAAGCTTCTGGCCCTCTCTACTTAACACATTAGTGCTCTGGTTCTTGTGTTCGGGCTCGAATCACATCTTGCTGGCCCTCGTTGGTCGGCCTGAGTGGAGCTACCGCAAATTGCTATAAGTGCCAACCCAATTCAGCACACAGGGAGAGAGAGGGAGAGAGGGGAGAGAGGGAGAGAGAGAGAGAGAGAGAGAGAGAGAGAGAGAGAGAGAGAGAGAGAGAGAGAGAGAGAGAGAGAGAGAGAGAGAGATGGAGAGAGAGAGAGAGAGAGAGAGAGAGAGAGAGAGAGAGAGAGAGAGAGAGAAGAGACAAAGGATGATCCCAGGGATTTGGTCTTAAGATGAAAAAGCACCCCTGGCACACACACACACACACATAACGACATGTTTGTGTGTGTGTGTGTGTGTGTGTATGTGTGTAAGTGGTTTCTGGGGGGGGGCGGGGTAATTGATTGTAAATCACAGCTTGATGGAAAATAAACAATTTTTTTTTGTCATGTGAGGTTTTATTGAGGGACAACCAGGTTTGGACCTGCAGACGCACACATGGACTGCCTGCAGGTCAGGAGTCAGGCAAGTACACTGTGATTAAAAGTGTGCATGTGTGTATATATGTGCATGTGTGTGTGTGTGTGTGTGTTTGTGTGTGTCTGTGTGTGTGTGTGCTTGTGTGTGTGTGTGTATATGTTGTGTGTGTATGTGTCTATTTTGTGCGTGTGTGTGTGTGTGTGTGTATGTGTATTTTGTGTGTATGTGGGTGTGGTGCGTGTGTGTGTGTGTTTAGCGCTGTGTTTAGGGTGCCGCCAGTGGAGTTCAAACTCATCATGAGGGTCAGACTTATATCTTATATGTTTGTCCTTTGCTCTCCTATCCTCTCTCATCCTTACTCTCCTATCTTATCCCTCCTCTCCTCTCTCATCCTTACTCTCATCCTTCCTCTCCTCTCTCCTCCTTACTCTCCTCTCTCCTCCTTACTCTCCTCTCCTCTCCTCTCCTCTCCTCTCCTCTCCTCTCCTCTCCTCTCCTCTCCTCTCCTCTCCTCTCCTCTCCTCTCCTCTCCTCTCCTCTCCTCTCCTCTCCTTTCCTCTCCTCTCCTCTCCTCTCCTCTTTCTCATCCTTCCTCTGCTCTCTCATCCTTCCTCTCCTCTCTCATCCTTCCTCTCCTCTCCTCTATCCTCTCTCATCCCTCCTCTCCTCTCCTCTCCTCTCCTCTCCTCTCCTCTCCTCTCCTCTCCTCTCCTCTCCTCTCCTCTCCTCTCCTCTCCTCTCCTCTCCTCTCCTCTCCTCTCCTCTCTAAAGCATGTACAGTCCCTGAGACGACAGGCTTTAATGTTCCTGGACTCTCCTACCAACACTCTGGAGGTGTCCTTCAGGGTGAAGCACGGGGAGGGGTTCTATATGGTGTACGCCAGCGCAGGGCAGATGAGGTGTTTCGAGTGTGGAGATGTGGGACACAAGCGCTTCGCCTGTCCGCGCAAACAGCAAGGGGGGGGGGGGCGGTCCCCGAGCCGCCGGCCGCTAACGCGGCTCCGGCGGCCGGGCCGCCAGCCCCCGAGCCGCCGGCCACTAACGTGGCCCCGGCTCCGGCCCCCGAGCCGCCGGCCGCCGACGCGGCACCTGTCGCCGACGCGGCACCTGTCGCCGACGCGGCGGGCGGCTCCGATAGTACCGACAGTGCGGCTAGCGCCGTGGCCGTAGTACCCGGCACCGAGCCCGTTGCCGGGTCCTGTGAGGACGGGGCCGGCATCGGGCCGGTTGCCGGGTCCTGTGAGGACAGACCCGCGGGTGGGGAGGCAGCGGCTGATCTCGCCGTTAAAGGCGCAGTGGCTGATCTCGCCGTTAAAGGCGCAGTGGCCGAAGCAGAGCCGGACAGGGAGAGAGAGAGAGAGGGGGGAGACGCTCAGAGCGGGTCAGACGCTGAGGGAGAGGACATGGAGTACGACTCAGAGTCCGACACCTCTTCGCTGGCTGGGAGCTCCCAGAAGAAGACAGATCTGTACTCCGTTGAGGAAATTAAAACATTCCTAGACGAAACTTTTTACAGGTCGATTTCAGTTAAGGATTATTTTAGCGATACGGATAAATTCATACGCTCTGTTAACATGATTAAAAAAACAGTAAGTTTTGATGTGCTGGACAAACGAAGACGCTTTCGTCTTAAAAAGCACATCACGGTTCTAAGAAAGGCAGCAAAAGATGAAGCTGCTAAAAAACTAAGCGGCCCTGATCATGCAACACAGGGTGTTTTATAACTGTCCTTTCTATACCTTCTCTCTTTTCAATGGATACCATCAACATCGGCACCTTAAACATAAATGGTGGGAGGGACAGATTAAAAAGAGCATTGATATCTGAGGTAGCTGCACAAAAGCATTTGGACGTGATCTTCCTACAGGAAACACACACTACCTCAGCTGACGACACGGATTGGGGCTTATGGTGGGAGGGCCCGCAGGTCTTAAGCCACGGGTCCAACTGCAGTGCAGGAGTCGCCGTCCTTTTCAGATCAGCGGCTAACGCCACCATTTTATCTTCAGATGAAGTGGTGAAGGGACGGCTGCTCATAGTCAGGGCAGAGATAGACTCCACGGTGGTCTGTCTCATTAACATTTATGCCCCCAATCAGGGAAATGAAAGAGTTAGACTCTTCCATTTGCTAGAAACACACTTACTAGATCACAGGAACGATAATATTATCATTGGTGGGGACTTTAATTGCACGGTGGATTTCACGTTGGACAGGACAAGTCAGGAACCGCACCCACAGTCATCTGCTACGCTAAATATTATCATCACAAATACAGACCTTATAGACACATGGAGGGTTAAGCATCCACAAGCAAGACAGTACACTTGGGTGAGGGTTAATAGCAACAGGGTGAGTGCTGCACGTCTTGATAGAATTTATGTAGCACAGTGTCTCAGCTCACGACTGGTTGACAGTAAAATTATCCCAGTTGGCTTCACAGACCATCACCTAGTCACTGCAGCTCTCATCATTTCACCGGGGGTAAGGGTAAGGTCACACTGGTGTTTCAATAACAAATTGCTGAGGGATCAAACATTTTGCCAGAGTTTTGGGCACTTCTGGCAGATGTGGGCACTCAGGAAATCTGAGTTTGGTTCCTTAATGATGTGGTGGGAGGTGGGTAAGGCACACATTAGGGTGTTTTGTCAGCAGTACACCTCACACTCTACCTCTAAACTGAAAGCAGCAGTGGAAGACCTTGAGACCAGCATAAGAGACTTAGAGTTGGGTCTACAGAGAGACTCTAACCCCTCTGCTGGTCAGCTGCTGCAGAAGAAGAGGTTGGAGCTAAGCTCCTTCCTGCAGGAGAGAGTTAAGGGAGCTCTGGTCAGGTGTCGCTTCCTGGAGATAAAGGAGATGGATGCCCCAACCCCCTTCTTCTTCAACCTGGAGAGATCGGTGGCGCAGAGGAAGCAGATGAGCTGCCTGAAGCTTCCAGGAGGAAGAGTCACCAGCAGTCCGGAGGAGATGAGGGACCACGCCATGGACTTCTACACCAACCTTTTTGGGGGAGAGCAGTGCAGCATCGAGGGCCGTGAGGAGATCCTGGAGGGTCTTCCCCAGCTCAGCCCGGAGGAGAAAGCTGCTCTGGACCTCGAGCTGACCCTGGAGGAGCTGACTGAAGCAGTTAACCAGATGGCATCAGGGCGGGCCCCAGGGATTGATGGCCTCTCCGGAGAGTTCCTCAAGCACTTCTGGGGTGTTTTGGGAGCTGATTTACGTGGCGTTTTCGCAGAGTGCTTCAGAACCGGATCCCTCCCGGTGTCCTGTCGGAGGGCGGTGCTTTCCCTGCTGCCCAAAAAAGGAGACTTGGCCCTACTGAAGAACTGGAGGCCTGTAGCCCTTTTGACTGTAGACTATAAGGTTCTCTCCAGAGCCTTATCGAACAGACTGAAGGGGGTTTTGGAGATGGTCATTCAGCAAGACCAAACCTACTGTATTCCTGATAGGTCTATCATGGACAACATTTTCTTTATGCGGGATGTAATGGATGTTTGTCGGGCTCACGGGGTTAATGTTGGTGTTGTGTCACTTGATCAAGAGAAAGCGTTTGATAGAGTTGATCACTTGTATTTGTTTTCTGCACTTAGGGCATATGGCATTGGTGAGGGCTTTCTGGCATGGGTTGGACTTTTGTACAACGGTGCTCAGTGTTTGGTGAAAATGGGGGCAGGGCTGAGTAGGCCAATTCCTGTACAGCGGGGAATTAGACAGGGTTGTCCCATTTCCGGGCAGCTGTACAGTCTGGCCATTGAGCCTTTGCTGTGCAGGTTGAGGAGTAAGCTCAGTGGTCTCTCCCTGCCGGCCTCCTGTGGGCTGGAGTGCCCTCCTACGCTCTCGGCTTATGCTGACGATGTCAGCATCTTCGTCTCCAGCCAGAGGGACGTTCAGTGTCTACAGGACACCCTGTCCCTGTACGAGAGGGCCTCCTCGGCAAGGGTCAACTGGGCCAAAAGTAGTGCACTACTTTTGGGATGCTGGAGGGAGCAGGTGGTTCCTAGCCTGCCTGGAGGCCTTCAGTGGGAAACAGAGGGGCTAAAGGTTTTGGGAGTCTTTTTGGGCACCGAGGCTTTCAAGGCTAGAAACTGGGAGGGAGCGAAGGAGAAGGTGTGCGCTCGGTTGTCCAAATGGAAGTGGTTGCTTCCTCAGATGTCGTACAGGGGAAGAGTTCTGGTCGCCAATACTCTGGTTGCCTCGACCCTTTGGCACAGACTGATGGCCCTGACACCACCTAGGAACCTGGTGTCCAGCATCCAGCAGGAGATTGTGGACTTCTTCTGGTCGGGTCGGCACTGGGTCCGCGCAGCTGCCCTCTACCTGCCGCTAGCTGAGGGAGGGCAAGGACTGATCTGCATCCAGTCCAAGATCGCCTCTTTCCGTCTGCGGACTGTCAGCAGGCTGTTATACGACTGCGGCCCCAGCTGGCTGAACTTTGGGAAGCTGCTGCTCAGGAGTGTGGGGAGGTTTGGCTACCACAAGCAGCTGTTCCTGCTTAATCCAGAGGAGCTGGACCTGTCCGGCCTGACCCCTTTCTACACCTCGGTGCTGCAGGCATGGCACACCTTCAAGTTCACCCGTGCCACCAGTGAGATGCCGGGCATGTGGGTGTTTGAAGAACCCTTGTTCTTCAATGGCCTACTGAGAGCAAGGACACTACAGTCTGCCAGCCTGCGAACCAGTCTGAGAGAGGCCGGCTGTACAAAAGTAGGCCACCTCATGAAGGCAAAGGCAACATCTCTCGAGGCCCTTAGGAGGAGAAGCAACACCTCGTCCATTAGGATCTTGGATCAGGTGTGAAGGAGGTTTGTGCTGCCCTGCCAGAGTCCCTGAGGGCCTTTGCAGAGGACGCTGACCTGTGCGAGCAGTGGATTGAAGACGGCGACTACAGCTTCCCCTCTCTGGAGGTCACTCCAGTGGTAGGGGACTGGCATGAGGGAGCAGGCCAGCTGCTTACCTTGAGGACCCCCCACCTGGGCACGTTTCAGGCTTGTGGGAAGAAGGAAACGTACAATTTGTGTGTCAAGGTACTGAATCTCAGGTCTCTGGCGGGGGTTAGGGAGTCGAGGTGGGCCGAGTTCCTGGGTCCAGACTCTTCCCCGAAAGGCAGCTGGCGGTGCCTGTACAAGCTGCCCGTGGAGAAGCGGACAGCGGACCTCCAGTGGAGGATTGTGCACGGGGCGATAGCCACCAATAGATACCGAGCGCACCTTGATCCGGAGCTGGGGGAGGGGTGTATCTTTTGCTCAGAGGTTGAGACCTTGGAGCACTTGTTTGTCCAGTGTCCTCGGCTGTCAGCCTTGTTTGTACTCCTCAAGAGTTGGTTTCAGGGCCTTGGGGAGGAGTTTTCTTTCATTTTATTCATTTTTGGCCCAAAGTACTCTGCTAAGAAGAAGGGTGTGCACACCCTTTTGAACTTTCTGTCCGGTGCTGCCAAGATGGCTATCTGGCTGACACGCAGGAACCGAGTGCAGGGTGTGGGGAGCGTGGCGCTGCTGCCGGTGCTGCGGGGGCTTCTGAGAGCCAGGCTGAGGGTGGAGTACACCTACTACCACCTGATGGACAATATACAGGCTTTCAGCCACATGTGGGCTGTGGGGGGGTGCTTGTGCTCTGTGGGGGGGGATGGTGAGCTGAGACTCCACATATGAGTGCTGTGTTTGTGAGTGACTGTTTTGGGTCTATTGATTTATTATTTTAAGTATTGAATCCCTCTATGTGATGAGGTGATCGTTATCCAATGTATTTGTTTTGAAAGATTAAAGGGATTTTGAAAAACCTCTCCTCTCCTCTCCTCTCCTCTCCTCTCCTCTCCTCTCCTCTCCTCTCCTCTCCTCTCCTCTCCTCTCCTCTCCTCTCCTCTCCTCTCCTCTCCTCTCCTCTCCTCTCCTCTCCTCTCTCATCCTTCCTTCTCTCATCCCTTTCTCTCCCTCCACATTTACTTACACATTTGCACATTCTTCTTATCAGGCGTTTTTCCTCTCCTCTCAAGTCAAGTCAAGTCAATAGTATTTGTATAGTCCTTAATCCCAGTTCCAGTCTCAAAGGGCTTCACAGACCACATGTTTACAACACCCTCCAAACCCTAGCCTCCCTAAGGGCAAGAAACAAATCCCTTATTACATTACTTATAGTAATATACATAGTAAAGTACAAAAAAATTATAATAATATACATATAATATACACAATATACAAATATTAAAATGAGAATATAATTTATGTGTGGTGCTGGCCGGTATCCTTCAGGTGGGGATCACAGCAGCACACTGGAGAACAGAAGCAGACTGCGGTATGGTTAGATGGGGTAGGGTGGACATGGAACATGTAGAGAACCTCTAGTCTAGTACCATCGGCAGCAGGGGTATGCTAGTGCTGACTAACGGGTCGATTTAGCTGTAATGAGAGCTGAGGGGCACTCCTAGGCACCAAACGACAATGTAAAAAGGTAGGTTTTAAGTTTAGATTTAAATATTTCAACAGAGTCTGCTTCCCTGATTACAGGTGGCAGACTGTTCCACAAATAGGGTGCACGGTAGGAGAACGCTCTATTCCCTGCTGATTTCATTATGACTTTTTGGATTGATAGAAGGCCGGCTCCTGAAGACCGGAGGGGCCGAGAAGGACAATAGGGAACAATAAGGTCCTTCAGGTTTGAGGGTGATAATCCGTGTAGGATTTTCTAAGTAAGTAGTAGCACCTTGAAATCTGACCTCGCATTAACTGGAAGCCAGTGGAGCGAGGACAGAATTGGAGTAATGTGGTCAAACTTTCTGGTCCTAGTCAAAAGTCTAGCAGCAGCGTTCTTCACAAGCTGGAGGCTCGGTTCGGTAACTCAGTGCATTACAGTAATCTAGTCTAGACGATACAAACGCGTGGATGAGTGTCTCTGCATTCGCGGCAGACAGCATTGGTCGTAATGTTTCTCAGATGGAAAAATGTGGCCACATTTGGGCCACAGTAGAGCCCTCAAACAACAGTGTGACATCTTCGAAGACCAAGGAGCTGATCGTGGACTTCAGGAAGAAGAGGGGAGAGCACAGCCCTATCTCCATCGACGGTGTTGCAGTAGAGAGGGTCAGCAGCTTCAAGTTCCTCGGCGTGCACATCTCCGAGGACCTCACATGGTCCACGCACACCACACACATGGTGAAAAGGGCCCAACAACGCCTGTATTTCCTCAGGCATCTGAGGAAATTCAGCATGGGCCCCCGCATCCTGAGAACATTCTATAACGGCAACATCGAGAGTGTTCTTACAGGGTGTATCACCGCCCGGTACGGGAACTGCACCGCACTCGAGCGCAGAGCGCTTCAAAGGGTGGTGCGGACGGCCCAGTATATCGTTGGAGGTGAGCTCCCCTCCCTCCTGGATATATACAACCAGCGGTGCGTGGCCAAGGCCAAACGCATCATAAAAGACATTGCCCACCCCAGCCACGAACTGTACTCACTTTTACCGTCAGGCAGGCGATACCGAAGTATCAAGTGCCGTACAAATAGGCTTAGAGACAGCTTCCACAGTCAGGCCATCAGGCTGCTGAACAAGGGCGTATAGCATATAACAATGTATATTTTATTACATTGATTTATATATACATATTACTCTTTTCTGTGCCGATATTTTGCATTTTATTAATTGCATATTTATTTTTATTTTTATTTTTTAACTTTATTCTATTTTTATTCTATATTTATCTATTTTTATCTTATTTTTATAACTGATGTCGGTATTGCACATAAGATTTTCACATCACTGCTTCATACTTAAACTGTGAAGTGACAATAAACTTGACTTGACTTGACTTGACTTCAAACAGTGGTCGTTGTTGCTACGGGCCGATGATTATCATCTCTGTTTTTCCTGTGTTAAGCTGCAGGTAGTGTTGGAACATCCATCTTTTAATCGCAGTCAGGCAGGATTCAACTTTCTGGATGGTCGTTTGACCTGATAGGAATATAGATTTGGGTGTTGTCAGCATAACAGTGAAAACTTAGTCCATAACTGCGAATAATATCACCCAGAGGGAGCATGTAGATTGCAAAGAGCAAAGGACCAAGGAAGGGGAAGACCAAAGCTTTTCGATTGTGAATCATCATAAAGAACAAATTGCTTTTCTTTGTGAGGTAAGATGTAAACCTGAGAAGAGCCGAACCTTTAATGCCAACCATGGTGGTGGCCTCTCCTCCCCTCTCCTCCCCCCTCTCCTCCCCTCTCCTCTCCTCTCCTCCCCTCTCCTCCCTCTTTTCCTCACGGTTCCATGGCCACGGGGCTGTGACATTGGGGGGAGGGGGAGGGGTTTCTCTTGCTCAGACACAGATTTATATTGTCTATTCAATGCTGTTCCGACCCGGTGCTTTGCTTCACGCTGGGCAGGGCCCGACGTGTCACATGTTAGCAGCCGCCGCCACCACCGCAGCTCTGACTGCCAAACAGCCTCCCTCCACCTCTCTCTCTCTCCCTCTTTCTCTCTCTCTCTCTCTTGTTATCTTTCTGTCTAGGGTAAAATACTTTTTTGATAAAATAAGTCATTTTTGGGAGATAAATAGTAATGCCCCGATCACACCAAAGTATTAGAATACACGGGCTGTGATCGCGGTAGAATGCGTAGTTTGGCCTAAAATACGATGCTAGTTTGTTCATTATACGTCCAAGCCATTTCTAAGTACGTCCTCATCTCGTCCCTAGTGCGTGTGTACTCGCGTCCTGGCCCGACTGCTATGAATACCATATGAATGAATATGAATATGCTCCTCATTCAAGTTCAGGGCTCCGAGATGCACCTAGAACACTTTGAGGTCGGACCTACAAAGTATAAAGTCTGAAATATTCAACTAACGAGTTGTCTGGAACGCGGAATTAATGAATGACACAAGATAGATCCTTGCATGATGAAAACCCTCCCCCCAAAACTCTGATTGGGTGTTGACCAGCGCAGTGAGCTCTGCTGATTGGTTCACAGAGCCTCTGGCTAGACCCGCCCTAAGGGAGGATGGTCCTCCCTTCCTGCCATACACACTCATGTTAAACCAGGACTTACCGGCCGCTCGGGTCCAGCAGTTTTATAATGGACTTCAATGGGGAGCTTGGGGAGGAATTTTCATTTGCAGTTGTGCCTCAAAAGTCGTCGGGTAAGAGGGCCCGCCAGCAAGCGCCTGGTGGCCGGGTTAGCCACGGAGCCCGGTCGGGCATAGCCCGAAAAAGCAACATGGCCACTTCTCCTTCCCGTGGACCCACCACCTACGGGAAGAACCGCTGGGGTCGGGTGCACTGCCAGTTAGGATGCAGTGAAGGCAGGGGGCCTCGACGGACCAAACCCAGTCAACAGAGACTGGCTTTGGGGACGTGGAATGTCACCTCTCTGGGGGGGAAGGAGCCTGAACTTGTGCGGGAGGTGGAGCGCTACCAATTAGATCTGGTGGGGCTTACCTCTCCGCACAGCACTGGCTCTGGAACTAAACTCCTGGATAGGAGTTTACCCCGGTGGACGAGAGGGTCGCCTCCCTATGCCTTAGGGTCATGGGAGGGAAAGCTCTGACTTTTGTTTGTGCACCAAACAACAATTCGGAATATCCCGCATTCTTGCACACCCTGGATGGAGTCCTGCATGGGGCTCCTGAAGGGGACTCTATAGTCCTCCTGGGAGACTTCAACGCACACGTGGGTAACAATGGGGAAACTTGGAGGAGCGTGTTGGGGATGAACGGCCTACCTGATCTGAACCGGAGTGGGGTTTTGTTATTGGATTTCTGTGCTGGTCATGGATTGGCCATAACAAACACCATGTTCAAACATAAGGATGCTCATAAGTGTACATGGTACCAGAGTACCTTAGGTCGAAGGTCAATGATCAATTTTGTTATCGTGTCAACTGGCCTGAGGCCGCATGTTTTGGACACTCGGTTGAAGAGAGGGACAGAGCTGTCAACCGATCACCATCTGGTGGTGAGTTGGGTGAGATGGCGGGGGAAGCCTCTGGACAGACCTGGTAAGCCCAAACGTGTAGTGCGGGTGAACTGGGAACGTCTGGTGGATGCCCCTCTCCGGTAGACCTTCAACTCCCACCTCGGGCAGCAATTTTTCGGGCATCTCTGTGGAGGCTGGGGGCATTGAGCCAGAGTGGTCATTGTTCAAAGCTTCTCTTGCCGAAGCTGCGGTTGAGAGCTGTGGCCTCAAGGTCATTGGTGCCTCAAGGGGCGGCAACCCTCGGACTTCGTGGTGGACACAGGTGGTCAGGGATGCCGTCCGGCTGAAGAAGGAAGCCTTCCGGGCTATGTTAGCCTGTGAGACTCCGGACTAAGTTGCGAGGTATTGACAGGCCAAGAGGACGGCAGCCTCGGCTGTAGCGGAGGCAAAGCAGCGGGTGTGGGAGGAATTCGGAGAAGCCATGGAGAACGACTTTCAGTCAGCACCAAAGCGTTTCTGGCAAACAATACGGCGCCTCAGGAGGGGGAAGCGTGGATCCATCCAAGATGTGTACAGTAAGGGTGGGACATTGCTGACCTCAACTGAGGAGGTGATCGGGCGGTGGAAAGAACACTTTGAGGAACTTCTTAACCCAACTACACCCTCAATGGTAGAGACAGAGCTGGAGGATGAAGGACGGCAAACATCAATCTCCCTGGAGGAAGTCACTGCGGAAGTCAAACATCTCCGCAGTGGCAAAGCCCCAGGGGTTGATGAGATCCGTCCAGAAATGCTAAAGAATCTGGGTGTTGAGGGGCTGTCATGGATGACACGTCTTTTTAACATTGCGTGGAAGTCTGGGACAGTGCCTGAGGAGTGGCAAACGGGGGTGGTGGTACCCCTGTTCAAAAAGGGTGACCAGAGGGTGTGTGCCATTTACAGGGGTATCACATTACTCAGCCTCCCTGGGAAAGTCTACTCCAAGGTGCTGGAAAGGAGGGTTCGGCCGATAGTTGAACCTCAGATTGAAAAGGAACAATGCGGATTCCGCCCTGGTCGTGGATCAACGGACCAGCTTTTCACTCTTGCAAGGATCCTGGAGGGGGCTTGGGAGTATGCCCATCTGGTCTACATGTGTTTTGTGGATTTGGAGAAGGCATATGATCGGGTCCCTCGGGAAATACTGTGGGGGGTGCTGCGGGAGTATGGGGTGCGGGGGTCACTGTTGAGGGCCATCCAATCTCTGTACTGCCAAAGCAAGAGCTGTCCGGATTCTCGGTAGTAAGTCAGGCCTGTTCCCAGTGGGTGTTGGCCTCCGCCAGGGCTGCGCTTTGTCACCCATCCTGTTTGTGATTTTCATGGACAGGATTTCAAGGCGTAGTCATGGAGGAGAGGGGTTTCAGTATGGTGGGCTCAGGATTGAATCTCTGCTGTTTGCAGATGATGTTATCCTGTTTGCGTCATCAGTATGTGACCTTCAGCACTCACTGGATCGGTTTGCAGCGGAATGTGAAGCAGCTGGGATGAGGATCAGCACCTCCAAATCTGAGGCCATGGTTCTTAGCAGGAAACCGGTTGATTGTCTACTCCAAGTAGGAAGGGAGTCCTGATCCCAAGTGAAGGAGTTCAAGTATCTCGGGGTCTTGTTCTCGAGTGAGGGGAGGATGGAGCGTGAGATTGACAGGAGAATAGGTGCAGCGGGAGCGGTATTGGGTGCACTTTGGCGCACCATTGTAACCAAAAGAGAGCTGAGCCAGAAGGCAAAGCTCTCGATCTGCCGATCAGTCTTCGTTCCTACCCTCACCTATGGCCATGAACAATGGGTAATGACCGAAAGGACGAGTTTGCGAATACAAGCGGCCAAAATGAGTTTCCTCAGGAGGGTGGCTGGTATCTCCCTGAGGGATAGGGTGAGAAGCTCAGTCACTCGTGAGAGACTCGGAGTAGAGCCGCTGCTCCTTCGCGTGGAAAGGAGCCAGTTGAGGTGATTCGGGCATCTAGTAAGGATGCTTCCTGGTCGCCTCCCGAGGGAGGTTTTCCAGGCACATCCAACTGGGAAGAGACCACGGGGCAGACCGAGGTACAGGTGGGGTGATTACATCTCCACACTGGCCTGGGAACGCCTCGGAATCCCCCAGTCAGAGCTAGTCGATGTTGCCATGGAGAGGGAGGTTTGGAGTCCCCTGCTGAAGCTGCTACCTCCGCGACCCGATTACGGATAAGCGGGAGAAGATGGATGGATGGAGTTGTGCCTCAAAAGTGTTAAAATATAAATATTATTAGTATTTTTACAGATGAATGTTAAATGTATGTGTATTTAAGGTTTTTTTCTGGGATATTATAGGGAGGATGGTCCTCCCTTTCCTCAATGGACGAGCCTCAACTGATATATACAGTATATAAATAAAGCGTACAGCGTATAGCTGTGAATCGAACCTTTGATAGCGGATGTCATCGCCACATCATCATAATCAATTGAGCCACGTCCGAATATATATATTTTAATATTTATAAAATCAGCACAGGCTTCAAAGCGCGTCAAAACTAAATAAATTCTCTTTCCACGTTGTGCAAGGCGTCAAGTCAATGGCTCAGCTTTGGCCTGGTGTTGTCACCCTGGTCTAAAAGCAGCTCGCTAGACGTTAGACTCTAGACGCTAGACTCTAGATGCTAAACATTCACATGCTTCTTTAATCTTACACCACCTTGTTGTTGAAGACAGAAAAATATCTGACACAAAAATAAACGGCTAGCCAGACGTAGCTATGTCTCACGCTTTCTGTTTCCTTTGGGGGGGGGAGGGGGGGGTGAACTTAAGCCAACAAACCAAAAACATCATAATTGCCTTACTTATACCTCGAAGCCACTTATATATGTATTTTCTTTTAACAACACATTTTTTGATAAAAGCGACTAACACTCCGGTGTACATGTAGTGGTATGGAGTGTATATTTATTTGGAGTATGTGGCTGCTTTTATTCTTTGATTCCTGCTTCCTTGTGTTGCATTTTGGGTTGTTGTGTCTTCTTAATCTGAAGGGACCCCCCCTTCAGATTAAGAAGACACAACAACCCAAAATGCAGGTGGGATGTTGAGTGACTTTATCTACCCCTGAGAACCCCCACCACCACCAGGGGGAACCACACCAGCTAGAAACTGGAAGATATACATTTTATATAGCCTCACTTGGCCCCAGTCAGACTGATTAGAGTCTGGTTGAAGCAGCCTCATCTGGACCCAGTCAGACTGATTAGAGTCTGGTTGAAGCAGCCTCACCTGGCCCCAGTCAGACTGATTAGAGTCTGGTTGAAGCAGCCTCACCTGAACCCAGTCAGACTGATTAGAGTCTGGTTGAAGCAGCCTCACCTGGCCCCAGTCAGACTGATTAGAGTCTGGTTAAAGCATCTTCACCTGGCCCCAGTCAGACTGATTAGAGTCTAGTTGAAGCAGCCTCACCTGCCCCCAGTCAGACTGATTAGAGTCTGGTTGAAGCAGCCTCACCTGGCCCCAGTCTGACTGATTAGAGTCTAGTTGAAGCAGCCTCACCTGGCCCCAGTCAGACTGATTAGAGTCTAGTTGAAGCAGCCTCACCTGGCCCCAGTATGTGGCTGGTGATGCTGCACACCTGTGGGTCCTTGGTAATCTAGGCCCACAGGTTAAACCAGCCACCACACACACTCAGTGGGGAGCGCTAAACTCCCCCCGCCAACAAAACATTGTAAACAGTGTATTGCAGTACATCAGTATATCACCAACCTGTGTGCTGGCGTCACAGGAGCCCAGAAAAGCCACCTCGGGGCCAGGCCTGTACTGTGATCTCATTGATTGCTTCTGGGTTCCCTCTCAGGTTCTCACACTGGACGATGAGCTCCACCTGCGCCTCGCGGGCCTTCACGTTGCGACCACAGGATGCAGGCTGGTCTCATAAACCTTACGGAAAAACAGTGCACATTGTTTCATAGGAAATCGCACGTATGCAACCAGTTCTGCAGCTATAACGTCAAGCACAGTCACATTTCCTTGTATTCTCGGTGAACAATGTAATAGATAGATCGTTTCGGCATTATAATGTTTTGATAACATTTCTTGCGAGAAATGTGTGTTTCACTCTCACACGCTCACGTTCAGTGAATTTATACTATCTTTAGTTTTTGAGTTATTACGAAGATTTGTTCAGGTTTCTATCGTTTCTACGGACGCTGATATCATTGCCGCCTTATTGTTCTGTTACGTTTATTATTTAAGTTTATTTTTACATGTATTTCTAATCCATCGGATTGCAGCGGCACTGAGCGGCACCGTCTCGTTCGGAAACCACATTATATGTTAAAAAAAAATATATATATAAATTATTTACGCAACTAGATCGAGGGACGAGACCCGGACGTGTGCAAAGAACTACAATTTGCAGCGTGCTGTGTCACACGTTTTGTAGTTCTAATAGGTTTTACTGGACGAGAAACAACACACTGGCGTGGTCAGATTTGATCTTTCTTATTTGTCAGAGGGTGAAATCATGTTGTTTACAGGTCTGTAGCATGTGTTATGGCTTCCCTGTAAGCCTGCAAAGGTGGCTCAGGTTCCAGGTTCAAGGGGCCCCCCTGAGGAGCAGGAACCCCCCACACCTTGCTTATTATAGGCTTCACTGGCCGGGAAACACACTACCACTAAGTTTAACTTTCATCTTGCTCCAAGCCAAGGCTACTTGCAGGTGTACTTTCTCTGAGCCTTTCAGGGCCAAGCTGGATAAAATCAGTCAAACATGTTTTAAGAGGTATGAAGTAGCCAAATGTGTTCAAGATATTGATGTTTCTGGTTTAGACTCGATTTTATGCGCATGCGCACGATTGCTGTACGTACGATTTCCTACGAAACAAAGTGCACTATTTTTTCCTACGAAGGAATCCTACGAACCGGTTCATGAGAAATACTGTTTGCTAAATCTCTCTTCTGTCTACTACGTATGCTGGCGACATTACACATCTAGCCAGTCACTTCAGGCTCCATCAAACCTGTTGTAGCGATGGGTTGAGCCCCACAGGTGGGGGAGTTCTACACTACATGGATAATAGTGTACAGGTGGAGGCTGCACTTCCTCCTTCCCCCCTCCTCTCTCTCTCTCTCTCTCTCTCTCTCTCTCTCTCTCTCTCTCTCTCTCTCTCTCTCTCTCTCTCTCTCTCTCTCTTCTCTCTCTCTCTCTCTCTCTCCTGTCTTTGCTCTTTTTTCTCTCTCTCTCTGTGTTTCCCTGTCTTTGCCTCTCTTTCACTGTCTCTCTCTCTCTCTCTCTCTCTCTCTCTCTCTCTCTCTCTCTCTCTCTCTCTCTCTCTCTCTCTCTCTCTCTCTCTCTCTCTCTCTCTCTCTCTCTCTCTCTCTCTCTCTCTCTCTCTCTCTCTCTCTCTCTCTCTCTCTCTCTCTCTCTCTCTCTGTGTTTCCCTGTCTTTGCCTCTTTATCCCTGTCTCTCTCTCTGCCTGTGTCTCTGTCTCTCTTTCTCTCTCTCTGTCTCTGTGTCTCTGTCATTTTTTCCCATCACAACTCAACTGTATAAGGACCCTTTTAACTTCAACGGAACCAAGTTCCCTGCATGGAAGGACACGATCATCATTATCTCTATCACCATCATCTCCACCATCATCATCATCGTAATTACTGTAATTTTCCGGATAATCACCATCTTTGCGACCACGGCCATTGTCCTGTCCTCCTTGCGCTACAAACATCTTCTCGAAGCACCGTCCTTCAGCGAGCCGCTCTGTCCATATCCTGACGCACAAAACCGTTCAACCTTCTCTTAGCTTAGCGTCGTCTGCCGTGGAGGAGGAGGGATGGAGGAGGGAACAAACAGCGGTGAAAACTTAGCCTCGGGTCCATCCTATTAATCTTCAACTGTTGATATAACTGCATATCCCTGCTCACTACCTGCTGTATATACATTTATATATATATATATATACATATATATATATATATATATATATCTTGTTAATATAACTGCAAACCCCTGCACATTACCTGTTGATACTTATATATACCTATAATTCTGCACATATCTCATACCAACTCTATAAGTTATTTTATATCTGTTTTTATACCTAGAAGACTGTTTTTACATCCTATTAAACCACTGTACATTTTATGTTACCATGCACTTTACTCTGGTTAGATGCCAACTTATTTTTGCTGTAAAGTACTTGTGCTGTGCAATGATATTACATTTTAAAGTAATCTAATCTAACCACCAGATTATTTATGGTCAAGAAAGTCGATTAGATTGTGCCGCAGATCCGGATCCAGGGGACATTTTTAGGTGTGGCATAGGTATGTGCTCTTCTGAGGGCCTCTCATTTCAATCCATCCATTGCCTCATGTGACCCAGAGGGTTCACCACAGGTTTGCCCCCACAGGCCAAACACCAGTACTGCAGGTCACGGAAACTAAAGTTTGACCGTCGATATGTTGCCACCGTTGAAAGACGACTTTGTGAAGCTGGTTCAAAGGAACCAATAAAAGTTCTGAAATATTGGATTCACCGTTATCTGCTTCTGGCGTGTGTGTGAGAGAGAGAGTGGGAGTGTTTGGGTTAGTCTACGTTTGTGTGTATGTGTGTGAGTGTGTGTGTTAGTCTGAGTGTGTGTGTGTGTGTGTGTGTGTGTGTGTGTGTGTGTGTGTGTGTGTGTGTGTGTGTGTGTGTGTGTGTGTGTGTGTGTGTGTGTGTGTGTGTGTGTGTGTGTGTTGTGTCCTCGTTGGTTTGTGTGTGTGTGTGTGTGATTGGGAGACAACAGAACATGCCACTTGCAGTTGGCAGGCTGATTCCTCATCCCAGGCGCTAGCCAAGTTCATTTGTTTAATTAGCAAAGCTGGCAGGACCGCACTTACTCACATGGACACCTCACGTACGTGTGAGTACGTGAGGTGTCCATGCCAGGGTCCTGATATGTGTGTGTGTGTGTGTGTGTGTGTGTGTGTGTGTGTGTGTGTGTGTGTGTGTGTGTGTGTGTGTGTGTGTGTGTGTGTGTGTGTGTGTGTGTGTGTGTGTGTGTGTGTGTGTGTGTGTGTAGTGTGATAGTGTGATAGTGTGATAGTGTGATAGTGTGATAGTGTACGTCCAGACAAACCGGAGAGCCCAGCATGCTCCATCAGCCGTGTCTCCCAGCTGGTGGAGGAGGGGCTGCTCTCTGGGTGGAGGATGGAGACCAAACCATAGATTCAGGATTCAAGATTCAACATTCAAGATGTGTATAATGGAAGTACAATGGAATGCTTACTACCATTCATTCTCGCAGTATGCATTTTCAAAAACACTATACTATAAAAATACTGTACCCAATAAAAATTACAATATACAGAATATAGAGACTGATGAATGAAATACACATATGTTAATTTGTACAAAAGGCATTAAAAAAACATTAAAAAAACATTTAAAAGCATTTTAAAAGCATTTTAAAGTGCCAGTAGTGCAGCAGCATCATGAATACAGTGCAGTACAGTGCAGAACACTGCACTGACTGTAATAATTCCAGAAAGTCCAGCAAAGTACGACAGTGTAATGTTAATGACATGTTATGATAGTGTAATGTTAATGACATGTTATGATAGTGTAATGTTAATGACATGTTATGATAGTGTAATGTTAATGACCATGTTATGATAGTGTAATGTTAATGACATGTTATGATAGTGTAATGTTAATGACATGTTATGATAGTGTAATGTTAATGACATGTTATGATAGTGTAATGTTAATGACATGTTATGATAGAGTAATGTTAATGACATGTTATGATAGTGTAATGTTAATGACATGTTATGATAGTGTAATGTTAATGACATGTTATGATAGTGTAATGTTAATGACATGTTATGATAGTGTAATGTTAATGACATGTTATGATAGTGTAATGTTAAGCACTCCTAGCAGTTCAGTAGGTCACTGCCTGTGGAAGGAACATCACCAACCTTTCCGCGCTCATCAAGTTGACCCCTACCATGATGTGCATGAGATTAGATTAGAATTAGATTAGATTAGATTAGATCTAGATTAGATTGAGATGAGATTAGATTAGATTAGATTAGATTAGATTAGATTAGATTAGATTAGATTGAATGATTGAATGATTCAATGGTTGGTTGAAGAAAGCTCTCAGAAGGCGGCCAGCGGGCATGGCAATACCTATTGGAGAAGACCTGGAGCTGGAATGAACAAAACAATCAGAATCAATACAATAACTCCATCTGATGTGGACAACCTGTTTGAAATGTCCATGTAACCTCACTCAGAGGCTTCCCTAGCTTCTGTTCATACAAGTCGGATCCCCATTTACGTTGATGACTCCAGTTGATAACATCCACACACATCTGCCTCTAATGCCTCGTTTCCACCAAAGAAAGCCCAGTTCGGGCTCTCGCGTGTCAATGGAGCCGGTTCGCATTTGGTTCAATTGGGGAGCCGGCAAAAAACTGGTTTGCGTTTCCACTGCCTTTTTCGCCGAGAGAGCCACGTCATGACGTCACGGTTTACGTCTGGATACGTCTCTGCTTTCCCAGCAACAACAGAAGCAACAATGCCGGACAACACGATGCGTGTGCGCGTTATGCTTTTCCTTTTGCAATCCCTCATTGCCCTACAATCACGGCGGTCACACGCCCTTCAAACTGCTCATCGTGAGCGCCAAGCACTGCTATTACGTTGGAGAAGGGTAATTATTATTACTTATTTATTCATATTAACAGACAACGGAAACCCTGAAATCGATCGTATTTCAGTTAGACCAATCGAATAAATGTAATGATACGCTGATATCTGTCTGTACAGGTTGTGATGGAGTCGTGGCAGATGAGAAAGCGGAGGTCCCCTATTGCCTGGGCACACCCGCGATCTCTGTACTGGTGGGACTCCATTGTTCCGGATTTCAGTCCACACAAATTCATGCAGAATTTCCGTGTGTCCCGGGAGTCCTTCGACTATATCTGCGATCGGCTCCATGATATAATTGGGAGAAGGAACACAAATTTCCGTTTGAGTGTCCCACTACGAAAGCGGGTGGCAATTGCCATCTGGAAGCTGGCCACCGGCGGCGAATACAGGACCATCAGCCATCTTTTTGGTGTAGGCCGGAGCACTGTTTACAATTGTGTTAGGGAATTTTGCGATGCAGTCGTCGTGGTGCTGCTTCCTTTGCACATTACTATGCCTGATGCTGGTAAGCTGGAAGAAATGGCAACTTTCTTCAACAACCGTTGGAGAGCACCACAGTGTGTTGGTGCAATAGATGGAAGCCACATTCCAGTAATTGCACCAGAGGTGTGTGCCCCAGAGTACTACAACCGGAAAGGATGGCATTCGATTGTTCTGCAAGCAGTGGTGGATGGAAAAGGAATGTTCTGGGATGTGTGTGTTGGCTATCCAGGAAGCATGCACGATGCCAGAGTGCTGCGTCAGTCACATTTGTGGGACGACTTAAGTAGCGGGGAATTTCTTAGCCAAAAAAAGGTGAACATCTCTGGCTGTGATGTTGGGTATTACCTGATCGGTGACCCGGCTTACCCCTTGCAGAAGTGGCTGATGAAGCCCTTTTCCGACACTGGAAGACTGACACGCGAACAACACACCTACAACTACAGGCTGAGTAGTGCACGATCAGTTGTGGAAATGTGTTTTGGGAGGCTAAAAGGACGATGGAGGTGCCTCCTAAAAAGAAATGACTGCAAGCTTGCGCTGAGCAAGAGAATGACGCTGGCCTGCTGTGTGCTCCATAACATTTGTGAGGAACATGGTGACAATTTCACTGAGGAGCACCCAGACAGGGATGTGAACATTCAGCCTAATATCCAGGCAGTACCTGAACAAGTTCACACTGAAGGAGCTGACATTAGAGGTGCATTAATGGAGTACTTCAGTACAGGAGACGTTTGACTTTTTGCTTAATAACTGTCATCTTGTTTTATGGGCAATGTCAATAAACAAGGTCTTGATTAAACAAGTGATTTTTTATTGGTTATTGGCTTATCAAGGTAATCCACCATGCGCTGCATGATGCCAAGCAACATCGTTGTTTCTGTGGCAATTTGCGCCAATGCGACGCTGTTCCTCTCCTCGGACACAATGGAGCGGTCTTCTGCTCGTTGCATCAACTGCAGCATCTGGTCTGGATCACAGTCTGCCTTCCTTTTTCCTGTGTACAAGAACAATAACACCGTCATGGCATTGATAAATATGGTTTTTCTGCAGGGAATGAAGAGAATGCTCCCGCCTCTATTCGGCAGGTGCTTAGCAAAAGTTATTGAATGTCGAGCAGACTAATAATATGATAAAGTTACGGTACTCAGCGTTTGTCTGTATTAATACAATATAGTACTATAAATATATGTCGATGTTTGCTTAGCGTTGGGTGTGACGGACTACTATATACCCAGCTCATAAAATCTTACGGTTTCTGGTTGGTTGGGAGGACGAGGCTTGAAGTGTTGAGCTGCAAGACGGTGCGGGCGAGCTGCAGCGCTGTGGTGGCGGTAGCTCGACATCGTCAGGGAAGATAACGCTACAAACAAAAACAAGAGAAAAGTACATTAAAACATGTCTGTAAACAAAAACAAGAGAAGTACATTCAACATGTCTCCACTATACTACTGTTTTTAGAAAGTAGCTAACGTATTACGAAGGAAATGTAGAATAAAGCTAGAAGAAGCCTAGAAATCGTAGCTACTACTTTCCGATGGCACGAACATAACATTGATGTGAGAAATGAGTAGCTCGCTAAATTCCTAGAAATAAATATCTATGACAATACGGCGAAAGATTTATCAAGTAAAACTTACCAGTCTCATTGTAACTCCGCAGCAGGGTATCATTGGCTACAACGACCATGGCTGTTGCAGAGTTTAAGGCCCCTGTGATTTGGCACGACGGTCGGTCGCCGAGGACCGAGTCTAACAGTTCGAAGTACGGATTTGTCCGTGACGGCCGACCATTTCCACTTCTCCCGAGCTCCATCTTTTGGTCCCTGAAATCTTTCTTCAACTTCTTTAATTTATTGTTTATTTGGAGGATGGTTCGGTCGAACCCCGCTGAAGCCATGTCGCGCTGTATTTTATCAAATACAGGCTTTGTCCTTGTAGTTCCACCCAGTTTCTTCTGAACTTCTGCCGAGGACCACAACGCAAGGAAGAAGTTCGTCTCTTCCGCGGACCACTGCTGCTGCTTCGCCTTCACGTCCATGGCGAATTTCAGAGGTTTTACCTTTGAGTTTCTCCGATAAGCCACGCCCCCAGCCCTTGATGTAGTGGAGCCGGCTGGCCAGCTCAGCTTCGAAGTGGAGCCGAAACGAACCACTTAACGGAGCCAGAAAGCGGCTCCATTGCGGTGGAAACCCAAAGAACTGGTTCGCGATGACGCGCGGGCTCCGAAACGGCTCTCAAAACAGCTTGGTGGAAACGGGGCATAAGTGCTCCAGTGAAAGAAACATAAGAAACATAACATCTTAAAAAACATCTTAGAAACATCTTAACAACATAAGAAAGAAACATACTTAAAAAAATTAAAAACGGAAAACCGTTGATCCGTTTGTTATATGCTGATAATAACCATACTCAGACTCATACTCAGGCTTAATCAGAACAGCTTTTTCAGAACAGGTACATCGTAAAGCAAAACATGTGTCACGTTAGTTGACAGCGTACACAACATTTCCCCCCCCATAGTAAACAACAATTAAACAACAAAGGCACTGAAAATTTGTCTCTTGGAACACAGGGAACAAAACTTATAAGAGTAGAGAAGCCAACAGGATTTGTACTACAATAAAAACTCAATGCTAAAATAATACTAAAAGTCAGTTATGTAGTCTTTGAGGTAACTTGGCCGCAGCCGGGCATGGGCCGATGTCATTCAGCTTAGCGTTCGACCGGGTGGTCGAGCTGGGGATTGCTCAGCTAAAAAGTCCAGATTGTCCGCCCCATAGCCTGGATCGGTGCCAGCCCTCAGGCCTGCTGTGATGCTGGGCGGTGTCACTCTCCGAAAGGCGGCTTGCATGCCACGCGATACGTCAGACAGACGGAATGTTGCTGGCTCCAATTGCTCGGTAACCTGCATAGGTGTAGACCAGAACGACAGCAGCTTATGGTCCCTGTGAGCCCGCAGTGCTGCGTTGAACTGGAAACCGTCGGCCAGGTCGGCTCTGATGCCAAGTCTGGTTCATTCTCTCCACGCCCCCATTGGCCTGGGGGTGGTACAGAGCTGTGCAAATGTGTTTAATGCCCCTTTTTTCGAGGAAGACAGCAAATGCCGCCAAGATGAACTCTGGGCTGTTGTCGGTGGTGATTGCAGCAGGAGTCCCCCACCCCACCCATCCGTAATCACACGGGTAGTGTGATAACGGATAGAAAAATAAGAGTGAGTAGTAAGTATAATAGAAGTATAAGAGTGAGTCCAAAAAATCCGTTATCACACAGGCAGTGACAGAGCCAAGATGACCTCTGGCCAATTCGAATGGCGATCGTAGACCACCACTAAAAATCGTTGGTGGTGTGGGACTCCATGGAGCTCCCCGCATATTTCCAGCTGGTGTGTCCAAGGCTTGTCTGGCCAATTCAGTGGCTGCAACGGAGGCGGTGTCGGAGGACCAGTTTCTCAGCTCACGAGGCAGGTTGTGCAGTCCCTTACCATAGCCTTAAGGTGTCTGTATATGCCACCACACCAGGTCCCGACATCTCTGCTTCACTCTCACGATGCCCAGATGTCATCCTGGCTGAGTCCACGAGCTACCAAGACCTCGCCCCAGCACGACAGTTCCGCTCTCAAAGGTGCCGGGTCCTCTGGAACCTTTGGGACCAACCAGTGTGTGGAGCTAGGAGAACACCAGCTGAGGCCAGCTGGAGGTCCTGAAGGGAGACTGTAGTCTGGAGTGGGCTATGGAGCATTTGGACGAGGTCGCACTCTGTGGCATCTGGGGCAGGGTCGGGCGAGAGACCAGAAGTTGCACAGGAGAGCAAGTCCGCCACTACATTCTCGCAACCCGGGATAAACTGTGGGGTAAAGTTATAATGCCGGAGCCTCTCTGACCAGCGGTGGATCCTCAGCAGCCGGTGCCCTGTGCCCGATGTCTCAAGAAGGGCTGTGAGAGCCTGGTGGTCAGTCGGCACTGTGAACGGTCGGCCATAGACATACATGTGCCACCATTCACACGCCCAAACACATGCTAGGGCCTCCCTCTCTCCCACAGAATACATCCGCTGGGCTGAGGGCCCGAGAGGCGAAGGCGATTGGGCGCTCGATGCCATGTTGGATGCCATGTTGGCTGAGAAAGCACCCCTCCCACAGCCATGTTGGAGGCATCACAGGTGAGGAATGTGAGGCTTGAGAGGTAAAAGTGTGCGAGCACAGATGGTGAGATGAGCTGAGTCTTCAGCTGCTGGATGGCTGCTGAACAGACACATATCCAGATCCATGGGGCTTAGCAGCATGCATAGCAGGGCTTTGGTCACAGAGTACTGGGGAAAGAAGTGCAGCTAGTAGGCTGTCATCCAAATCAATTTGGCACCTTGGGCTGGACAGGTGGGCTCTGAGAGACGCTGCACAGCATCCATATTTGACTGAAGTGGGCTGAGGCCCTCTGCAGTCAGGCGAAATCCCACAAAGTCGACAGCGGTCACGGAGAAGACACATTTCTCCTCGTTCAGGGTGAGGTTGTGTTCGGCAACCTGAGAACCTGGCACAAGCATTCGTCATGGAGGGTAGGCGTTGAACCGTGCACCACAATGTCATCGAGATAAATGACCACTCCGGTGTCACAGCCGGGTGTAGGTGGGACCCAGAAGCAGAGAGAACAGACGTCAGATTGAACAGGTGTTTTAATGTTGGCACACACGCCGATCAAAGGCAGAGGTACAGACAAGGAAAATCCAAAACGTGGTCAAGGCAAGCAGGGGGTCAGGGTTGAGGCAGAGGTACAAAAGCGCAAGGCAACAACAAGGTCGTTCTCCAGGCGAGGGTCAGAACACGGCGGATCAACAGGCAGAACAACAATGAACTTAACTTGATACGAACGTGATGCTTTCTGAAAATCGGGGTGATAATCCAGCAATGAGTTAGACAACAGACAGGGCTTAAATACAGCTTGGTAATGAGGTGCGATTGACAACAGGTGAGTTCAGTAGGAAACGGCTGACAGGGAAAACACAGAGTGGCATTTTGGAACAGAGTCGTGACATCGTGGATCCAGGAAGCCAGCGGAGATCCAGGACTAGGAGCGTGAAGAGCTGGGTTGGATTGTGACATCCGGGGATGCCTGTAAAGATGGTGGACATAATCTTCTGAAAACAGCTTGGGGAAAACAGCATCCTTCTGTACTGGAACACTCCAGTGTGGTTGACAAATGCGGTGAGGTAACTGGGGTGTCGGGGTGCAACGGGATCTGCAGATAGCCCTGGTGGAAGTCCAGCTTGGAGAAGGTGGTAGAGCTGTAAAACTGCGTGGTCAGTTCCTCCACTGTGGGCAATGTGTATTTATCTGGGATGACCGCCATGTTAAGAGCCCTGATGTCACGGTTACAGGGGTTCACAGGGGGCGTGGCCAAGCCGCGGGCTTTGGCGGCGCTCACACATACCTGATTATGTTAATCACCTCACCTGGGAGTATATATACCGTGGCATCTCTTGGGCACGTTGCTCGATCGTACGTTTGTACTCCCTGGATGTTACTGTACGAGCTCTCCAGTAATTATACTTACCTGTCTTCTACCTGTCGCTACGACCTCCCGGTATCCAGACTTCTCGCTCGTCCCAGACCATCCGCCTGTCTACTACCTGTCGGTACTCCGCTACTCGACCTCCCGGTATCCAGACTCCTCGCCTGTCCCAGACCATCCGCATGTCTACTACCTGTCGGTACTACGCTACTCGACCTCCCGGTATCCAGACCCCTGGCCTGTCCCTGACCATTCTATGTTTGTGTTTACTTTAATAAAACCTCCTGTTATCCCTTCTCTGGTCTGTCGTCTGCGTTCGGGGTCCAACCAACACACATCGTTGTGACAGAACGATCGAGCCAACATGGACCTCGGCGACGCCGACCAGATGAGACACGCGATTGTTACCCTAAGAACTCACGGACAACTGGGACAACTGGAGCAAGAGCAGTCGGAACAGAGGGAGCAACTGAAGGAAATGGCAGCTACCTTGGCGTTTTTCAACGACAGACTCTCCAACGTTGAGGCGGACGTTTCATCGCCAGCGGCTGCCTGGCCGGTTCCGGTTGCCCCCCTCCCATCGGAGCCCCATCTTCCAGCTCCCGCAAAGTATTCCGGGGATCCTGAAAAGTGCCGTGAATTTTTGGTACAATGCCACCTCTCGTTTGAGGCGCAACCATCCCGTTATGGAGGTGAGGCAGTAAAAGTTGCGTTCGTGGTGAACCTGCTTGAGGTAGGTCCCCTCGCGATGTTTAACGCGCTCTATGAGCAGGGCTCTCCCGTCACCCTATCCTTCACGGCTCGCTGAAGAGCTGAAGCGGGTGTTTGACCACCCCATATGTGGGCCACAGGTTGGACAACTCCTGCTGCGGTTAAGACAAGGAGATCTCAGCCTACGAGAGTATATCGGCCGGTTTGAACAATGACGCTCTCCTATCAGCTTTCCAGAGCGGACTCAAACGGGAGCTACGCAAAAAGGTGGCGCTCCGGGGCGAGACGGAAACTCTGGATGAGGCCATCCAGGTGTCGGACCTAGCAGATCAGTGGGAGGACGGCCCGGGTCCCTCCAGGAGTCTTCCTCGTCCTGCGGGAGGAAGGGGCTACGCCAGGCCCGTTTCTCTCGTCGCGGAGGAGCCGATGCAGGAAGACCGGGTGCACTTATCCCATCAGGTGCGAAGGCGGAGAACGGACTCGGGAGCTTGCCTCTACTGCGGGGGGATGGGTCATTCCTGCAGCACCTGTCCTCGTCGGCCAAAAGTGCAGGCCCCTCAGTGACGGCGGGGTCCATGAGGAGCCATAATGCGACACGATCTCCAGCTCCGACGTCGAACTCTCATTTTGAGGCACGTCTCCTTTGGTCCAAGGAGGCGCTCCCAGTACGCGTGTTAGTGGACTCAGGGGCCGATGCCAGCTTTATCGACGCCTCCCTGGTATCCCCACCAAGCTATTACAGTCACCGCTCGACGTGAACGCACTGGACGGCAAGCCTCTGGCCAGGATCACCCATCGAGTATTCGCCTTCATGTGATCCCCTCCCCCCACACCACAGTGGTATTGGGTAGGCCGTGGCTGTCGACTCACAACCCACACATCAACTGGTCTGCAGGCTCCGTGATCAGCTGGAGTGTGTTCTGCCATTCCCATTGCCTTCGGTCCTTCCTAGCGCCACGCAATTCCCCCACCGGCCCGGTTCCGAGCCCTCCCAATCTCTCCTCCGTCCCCCACATTTACCACGATATCGGGGAGGTGTTCAGAAGACAATGGGCCCTTTCCCTACCCCCCCACAGACTGTATGCCTGGATGGATGTGGTGGGCATTGTTCCTGGGAAGGTTCAACTTCACCCTCACCTACCGTCCCGGCTATCGCAACGTCAAGCCATATTCTCTCTCTCGCCAGTGGGACGCCGAGAGGGACCTCTCCAAGCCAGAGACCATTCTCCCTCCGGTCTGCGTAGTAGGGGCAGTCACGTGGGAGATAGAGAGGCTCGTCTGGGCGGCTCAGTGCTCTGATCCAGATCCAGATAATGGTCCTGCTAACCTTTTGTTTGTGCCCGACTCAGCTAGGTCCTAGGTTCTCCAGTGGGCCCATTCCTCGAGACTCACCTGACATCCCGGCTTTGCTCACACCCTGGCCTTCCTCAGGCGGAGTTTCTGGTGGCCTTCCATCTCCCGGGACACCCAGGCCTTCGTGACGGCCTGCACTGTCTGTGCTCGCAGCAAGTCCTCGCACCGACCTCCCGCGAGTCTGCTGCATCCGCTGCCTACTCCCCGCCGTCCTTGGTCTCACATTGCGGTGGACTTCGTCGCCGGTCTCCCGCCGTCAGCGGGCAACACCAAAATCCTGACGATCATCGACCGGTTTTCCAAGGCGGTTAATTTCCTACCGCTCCCCAAGCTTGCTTCCGCCAGGGAGACGGCGGACCTCCTGGTGCTCCATGTCTTCCGGCTCCACGGGATTCCCCTGGACATCTTGTCCGACCGGGGCCCGCAGTTTGCGTCCTAGCTGTGGAGGGCGTTCTGCCAGGCTCTGGGTGCCACCGTCAGCCTCTCTTCCGGTTACCACCCCCAATCCAATGGGCAAACGGAGAGGGCGAAGCAGGACTTGGAAGCGGCCCTCCGCTGCATCACCGCTCGCCACCCGTCCTCCTGGAGTTCCCACCTTCCATGGGTGGAGTATACGCACAACTCCCTCACCAGCACCGCCACAGGGATGTCGCCATTCCAAGTATTGTTAGGGTACCAGCCCCCCCTATTTCCCGCCCAGGAGGAGGAGATTGCAGTGCCGTCGGTACAGGTCCACCTCCAGCGCTGCCGCGGGATATGGAGAACCGCTCGTGCTGCTCTCCTCCGCACGGCCGCCCGGAATCAGCGGATCACCGGAGGGTCCCGGCGCCCGTCTATAGACCTGGACAGAAGGTGTGGCTTACCATTACAGGTCCAGTCCCGGAAGTTGGCACCCCGGTATGTGGGGCCCTACATTGTGGACAAGGTCATCAATCCGGTCTCGGTGAGGTTAAAATTGCCTCCGGCTCTGAAGGTGCACCCCACATTCCATGTGTCCCTGCTCAAACCTGTCTCCTCCAGCCCTTTTTGTCCCTCCAACGAATCCCCTCCCCCCCCCCCCCCCCCCACCCTCGGATCATCGACGACCAGCCCGCCGGGTATTCCAGTATTTGGTCGACTGGGAGGGATACGGTCCAGAGGAGCGGAGTTGGCTCCCACGTCGGAACATCCTGGATCCATCCCTCATCCGTGACTTTCACAGGGAGCATCCCAACAAGCCGGGTGGGGCGCCAGGAGGCACCTGTTGAGGGGGGGGGTACTGTCACGGTTACGGTGGTTGACAGGGGGCGTGGCCAAGCCGCGGGCTTTGGTGGCGCACACACACACCTGTCGTCAATTGCCGAGACTGATTCTGTCAATAACCTCACCTGGGGGTATATATACCGTGGCGTCTCTTGGGCACGTTGCTCGATCGTACGTTTGTACTCCCTGGATGTTACTCTACGAGCTCTCCGGTAATTATACTTACCTGTCTTCTTTTCGCTACTTCGACCTCCCGGTATCCAGACTTCTCGCTCATCCCAGACCATCCGCCTGTCTACTACCTGTCGGTACTACTTTACTCGACCTCCCGGTATCCAGCCTCCTCGCCTGTCCCAGACCATCCGCCTGCCTACTACCTGTCGGTACTACGCTACTCCACCTCCCGGTATCCAGCCTCCTCGCCTGTCCCAGACCATCCCCCTGTCTACTACCTGTCGGTACTACGCTACTCGACCTCCCGGTATCCAGACTCCTCGCCTGTCCCAGACCATCCGCCTGTCTACTACCTGTCGGTACTACGCTACTCGACCTCCCGGTATCCAGACTCCTGGCCTGTCCCCGACCATTCTATGTTTGTGTTTATTTTAATAAAACCTCCTGTTATCCCTTCTGGTCTGTTGTCTGCATTCGTGGTCCAACCAACACACATCGTTTTGACACCTGAGGTCGACGCACACACGCAGCCCCCCAGACTTCTTCTTGGCAACCACCAGATTCAAAATTCACGTTGATGCGTTGACTGGCCTGCCTGCAGCTTCTGTAGCTCCTCAGAAACTCTGTTGTGAAGAGCCAGGGGAATGCGGTGTAGGGGTTGGATAACGGATGCCACACATCATGTTTGACGAGGGGCTGGAGGTTGAAAACCGAGGAGTAGCCTAGTCTAGAGAACGGGGTGGGCCATTGTTGTTTCCATGGAGACTTAGAGAATGGCTGATCCGGCACCATCCAAGAGTGTAAAGCCCAGGCCTGAGAATAAAACCAGGCCCATAAGGTCGGCGCCATGGCATGACACTTGGAAAGTGAACGGGGGAAGAGTCTTGGGGCCATAGTGTACGGTGGTACTGAGGGTGCCCATCAGCTCAATTCTAGAGTTGCCATAGCTACTTAACACAGATGGTGTGGCGAGTCCCACATGAGGAAATAAACATTGAACAATTGAATAATTCAGCAGGGACACCGCAGCCCCTGTGTCTAGTAACAATGGCCCGCTCACACCATCCCTCTACTGTGCAGGTCTTGAACAGCATGGGTGTGGCCCTCACAGAATGGATAGAGTGAATGGTGGTGGGTGAGGTGCTCTGAGATGACGGTAGCCTTTGGGAAGTAGCTGGGGCAGAGCAGCAGACCCTAGCGAAATGGTTCTGTCCCCTAGCAGGACAGTTCTGGGCCCTGGTAGCGTGTGATGAGGAGCCGCAATTACCACATCTCTGGTGTGTGGTTGTGCGCTGGCGCCCCACTAGGTGGACATGAAGGAAGAATGGGCTTGGTGACCGTGAAGGATGTGTTACTTTCTGCGCAGCGAGCCCGGGCTGAGAGGGGGCGTGGCCAGCTAGCTGTAATGCGAATCCCGCAGCTGACTCGACTTTGAACGCTATGTCCAAAGCCTTAGTAAGGGTACGATTGTCAGGAGCCGTTCTCTGACTTTAACAACAAACAACAACAACAACATTAGGATTCTTTAGGATTGTCTGTATGCTCTGCCAGCTGATCTCTTATCATTTCGTCCTGTAGCCACATTTGCATACGCAAGCCAAACCCCGCAAATGGGCGATGTGTTGGTGAACTGACTCACCGCTCTCTGTCTGCACTGGCGATCAAAATCCTTTGTAAAATCACATTCGCGGGGCAGCGAAATGTCCAGACAGTAGCCTGACACAATCCATGTAGGCAGCGGCATCTCCGAGACTCTTTAAAATCCGCTGTCTCTCGATGCCGAGACAGTGTATCAGCGTGGCTTGTTTACGTGCTTCGCCCAGCGTGTCCACGTTGAGGACCGTAATGTAGGTCTCGAATGCCTCATGCCAGCGAGTCCACGGAACGGGAGGCTCGCCGGGCCGTGCGAGGAAAGAGGACGGTGGTGGGAACGAAAACTCCATGCTCGTCGCAAATGTTATATGCTGTTAATACTCAGACACCGAGTTAGATCGTGCGACTGTCTTTACTGACGGATTAATCAGAACAGCTTTACGGCGACACAACGCAACACAGGTACATCGTAAAGCATAACATGTGTCACGTTAGTTGTGACAGCATACACAACACGGTTCACACACGGGTGGTAAAATAATGAACACCCATCAAACCACAGCAGAGCTGCGAGGTGCTACCCGACGCAGAGACAACGGGGAAAAAAATGAATAAATAAAGCGTAGCCATTTCTAAACTTCTAGCAGAGTGCTGATTTGCACTCGCGTGACGAAGGCAAGACACTTTGCTGAGCACAGCACAATTCCCCTACCACCCCCTCTCTCTCTCTCTCTCTCTCTCTCTCTCTCTCTCTATGTCTCAGTGTGTGTGTGTGTGTGTGTGTGTGTGTGTGTGTGTGTGTGTGTGTGTGTGTGTGTGTGTGTGTGTGTGTGTGTGTGTGTGTGTGTGTGTGTGTGTGTGTGTTTCTGCAGCAGCCTTAACAGTGAATCAGGGTGTGGTCTCCCCGAGGGGAAGGCCAGTGAAGGTGTGAGTAGTGAACACTTATTAGTGGAGGTGAGTTCACTCATTATCACACTGGGCCTTTTTACAGGCTTCAGTCCTAGAGGGAAATGACAGCCAGCTGCCTGCTGGCTCTCTGGGAGATAGGCTGTCCTATTTACTATCACTACTACTACTACTATTCAGTCATTTAGGAGGAACTTTATCACAAAGCGTTTTTCTTCTGCTTCCAAACAGTGGTTCAAGGAGCAATATATAGGAGTATATAAGTTGATGAGACAATACCCTAACCACGAATCACTAGAATGTATATGGACCTATGTGTTGGAGTTTGTGTATATGTGTGTGCGTGTGTGTGTGCGTGTGTGTGCATGTGTGTGTGTGTGTGTGTGTGTGTGTGTGCATGTTCATGTGTGTATGTGTGTGCGCCTGTACATGTGTATATGGACCTATGTGTTGGAGTGTTTGTGTATATGCGTGTGTGTGTGTGTGTGTGTGTGCACGTGCATGTGTGTGTGTCTTTGTGTGTGTGTGAGAGTGTGCCAGGGTTTTTCTTTGCCTCAGTTCTCCACACCTCTGGGGTCCCATCAGCTCAGTGTGTCTGTGTAGTGTGTGTGTGTGTGTGTGTGTGTGTGTGTGTGTGTGTGTGTGTGTGTGTGTGTGTGTGTGTGTGTGTGTGTGTGTGTGTGTGTGTGTGTGTGTGTGTGTGAGTGAGTGTGTGTGTGCGTTCAATGCCCCACAGTGGGAAGTGACACTAGTACCTAGTGATGTGTTGAAATGGACTGGTGCCCTGATAGAGAACAGCAGCATCACACGTGGCCCCACGGGGCCTCACGGGGTTGTTGTTCTGAAGTAATTTTTATCGCGACTATCCTAGATCGACAGTCGCTCGCCGCCTACCGGAGTTTTTTCATTCCTTCAACTCGGACGACCCGCCCGAAGTCACAGCTGGATTATCTCTGACCATCTTGGGAACGATTACACGCAAGCGTCGCCGGAAGAAGCGAGGGAAGCAAGCCGGCGTGCTAGTCAGGCTGAGATGTCGATCTGATCGCCCCCCACTACCCACCATTCTACTGGCTAATGTACAGTCTCTGGACAATAAGTTAAGCGAGCTACAGGCTCGTATTCAATTCCACCGGGAAACAAGGACAATTGTATCATCTGCCTTACGGAGACATGGATGTCGGAGGGGGTTACCGACGCAGCTATCGAGCCGACGGGATTTTCCGTCCACCGGGCGGACAGAACAAAGGCTCTCTCCTGTAAAGATCGCGGTATGTCTCATGATAAACAGATCTTGGTGCAACCAAAGTCATGTACATCCCCTCAAGTTTTTCTGTTCCCCGTACCTGAAGTACCTGATGCTTATGTGCCGTCCATTCTGGCTACCTCGGGAGTTTACAGTGATAACCGTGACAGCTGTTTACATTCCCCCACAAGCCAACACGGACACAGTGCTGAAGGAACTGTATGGGGCTATCAGCAAACAGGAGTCGGCACACCCCGAGGCTGCTCTCATCGTGGCGGGGGCCTTCAACAAGGCAAACCTGAAGAAGTTTCTCCCGAAGTTCTACCAATACATATCGAGCAATACACGGGGTGAGCGGATCCTCGACCACTGCTAGACACCCTTCCGTGATGGCTACAAGGCCCTCCTCCGCCCACCGCTCTATCCAGCTATTCCCCGCCTAAAGGCAGAGACTGAAGCAGCAACCAATCACTGTGAGTGAGGTTCAATACCCTGGCTTCCCGTTACCCCAGCGTTAGGTCGTACGTTATACTTTGTTCATGTTACGTTGTACATTCTGGACGGAATCGCCACGCTGATGCCCCGGAGATCCAGATCCTTTGCCTATCCCGCGTCACCCGCCTGTCTCGCGTTACGCCGGTCTATACGAGCTCCCCGTAATTATAATTACCTGTCCAGTACCTGTCGCTACTCCGACCTCCTGGTATCCAGACTCCTCCCCCGTCCCGGACTACTCGCCGGTCTACTACCTGCCGGTACTTTGTGGATCGACCTCCCGGTATCCAGACCCCTGGACTGTCCCTGATTACTCTCTGTTGTGTGTGCTTTAAATAAAGCTCTGTTATAGCTCCACTGTGTCTTGGTCTGCGTTCTGGGTCCTATCGAACAATCCACTCATGACATGCCTCGGACAATAATATCAACGCGTCCTCGGTCACTGGGTTCATCAAGAAGTGCATAGATGACGTTGTTCCGACCAAGTTGGTTCGGATATAGGGAATATGGCTCCGGGAATATGGAGGTATATACGAGAGCCCGCTACGACATCCGTAAGACCATCGTTACGGCCAAGCGGGAGTACAAAGTCAGAGTGGAGCAACGACGCAAGGGGTATGTGGCAGGGGTTACAGACGATAATGAACTTCAGAGGGAGAACCTGTTGTGTAGAGTCTTTGCAGACATCTTCAAACTCTCCCTGTCCCAGGCTGTTCCGTATCCGCGGTCTTCAAGATGTCCACCATCCTGCCTGTCCCTAAACAACCCAAAGTAACCTGCCTGAACGACTATAGACCTGTAGCCCTCACCTCGATTGTCAGCAACTGCTTCGAGAGGTTGGTCAAGGACCTTATTTGCTCCGTGTTACCTGCCACACTGGACCCATGGCAATGCCCTTTCCCACCTGGAGGGAAAGAACTGTTATGTGCGAATGCTGTTTGTGGACTACAGCTCAGCGTTCAACGCGATAGTTCCTGCCAAGCTCGACACCAAGCTTAGAGGTCTAGGCGTGTCCCTATCCACGTGCAGCTGGATACTGGACGTCCTGTCGAACTGCCGCCAGGTGGTGAGGATGGGCAGCGCCACCTCAGAGCCACTGACCCTCAACACGGGAGCCCCCCAGGGATGCGTGCTGAGTCCTCTCCTCTACTCCCTCTACATCCACGACCAGCTTCAACGTCATCATCAAGTTTGCTGATGACACGACAGTGATGGGCCTGATCGCCGGCAACGACGAGACAGTCTACAGGGAGGAGGCTGGATCACTGGAGCAGTGGTGCCAGGAGAACAGCCTCGCCCTCAACTTCAAGAAGACCAAGGAGCTGATCGTGGACTACAGGAAGCAGAGAGGAGAGCACGCCCCTATCTCCATTGACGGTGTTGCAGTAGAGAGGGTCAGCAGCTTCATGTTCCTCTGCGTGCACATCTCGGAGGACCTCACATGCTCCACGCACACCACACACGTGGTGAAAAGGGCCCAACAATGCCTGTATTTCCTCAGGCATCAGAGACAGCTTCCACAGTCAGGCCATCAGGCTGCTGAACAAGGGTGTATAGCATATAATAATGTCTATTTTATTACATTGATTTATATATATATATATTGCTGTTTTTCTGTGCTGATATATTCCTTTTTATATATTGCATTTTTTTATATTGAACTAATACAGTTTTGTACTTTTTTACTTATTTTTATTCTATTCTATTCTGGTTTTTATAACATAAAATATATATTGTATAATATATATATATATTGCACATAAGATTTTCACTCATTGCTTATACTTGAAGCCGAGCTGGAATGGATATCAGAGTCTGTCTTTGTCATGCATTTGTATGATAACGTCGAGTCTGGATTTGTGAGTCTGTGCTTGGATGCACGCACGTGTGTGTGTGTGTGTGTGTGTGTGTGTGTGTGTGTGTGTGTGTGTGTGTGTGTGTGTGTGTGTGTGTGTGTGTGTGTGTGTGTGTGTGTGTGTGTGTGTGTGTGTGTGTGTGTTTGTGTGTGGGTGTGTGTGTGTGTGCGTGTGTGTTTATCAGCAGCCAGCAGCCTATCCCTCTGAGATAACTCCATCTGAGTGAAAGGTCACGGCTCAGGCTGCTCAGGGCAACCGTGGGCTGCTCAGGGAGACCCCTTTAATTAAATATCACACGCATTATAACAACAACAACATTAATAATATGAATGATAATGATGATCCAATGATGTGGCCATTGGAAGACGAGAAGATAAACCTTCTCCTTGGAGATCCCAGAACTCATAAAAAGTAAGGGAATGGACCATCCGTCCTGGGAGATGTCTATATGTCTCTTGGCACTGCCAAGGTGCCCTTGAGCAAGGCACCAGACCCCGTACACTGCTCCCTGGGCGCTGTATATACAATAGCTGCCCACTGCTCCTAATACTAGGATGGGTTAAATGCAGATAAAGGACATGAATGTGATCAATAAAGAGGTTTCAATCCTCCAGATTTAGAATAAAAGTGAGCGTCAACCAGGATGGGAAACAGACCTCATTAAAGACTTCCTGTATTACAATCGAGAGACGGCATTGAACCTCAACTATTTTTTTACTTAAATGTTAGAACTGTTGTGTGCATGACTAATCTGTCACAAAACACTAATCAACCCTACTAAGTACACACTGCACCCCAGTAGTGTTGTGTCCTCAGACACTTTAGGGGACATAGCAATTCAACCAGCATCCTCCAGATGAGGGTCAGGGAGCCTTAAAGCACAGCCAGTCAGCCTGCAGCTAATCACCTGCAGCCAATCACCTGCAGTCAATCACCTGCAGCTAATCACCTGCAGCCAATCACCTACAGCCAATCACCGGCAGCCAATCACCTGCAGCCAATCAACTGTAGCCAATCACCTGCAGGCTGACTGGCTGCAGTCACACTCGCGATGTACAGTGTCTGGAAAAGCACTTTCTGAATGCAATGCATCATCATCATCATCATCATCATCATCATCTTCATCATCTTCATCAAATTAAGATAAACTAGCAATGATTTATATTAAGAGAGAAAGATGTTCTATGGGAGCAGCTGAGTGTAATGCATTTGCATATTTTAATTCCCCATGGACTGAGCGTTTAATTTCCTTAATACATTGACGTGTGTTTTGTGTGATTGAGCAGTAATTCTTGGGATTTGTGGAATGCCTTTTTTTTTTCCGCAGAATGTGTGTGTGTGATAGTGAGAGTTTGAGTGTGGGTTTACTGATTGAGGAGGAATTATCTAGAAAAAGATTCATCAGCCGCTTGGGAAGATGGAGGTAAGCACGGTTCCCCACATGCGTTTACCTGGTAAACCGTCGAGTGTGACACTCACATGATCTCCCTGAGGAGTGAGACTCACGTGATCTACTGGAGGAGTGAGACTCACATGATCTCCCTGAGGAGTGAGACTCACATGATCTCCCTGAGGAGTGAGACTCACATGATCTACTGGAGGAGTGAGACTCACGTGATCTCCCCGAGGAGTGAGACTCACATGATCTACTGGAGGAGTGAGACTCACGTGATCTACTGGAGGAGTGAGACTCACGTGATCTCCCCGAGGAGTGAGACTCACGTGATCTCCCCGAGGAGTGAGACTCACGTGATCTACTGGAGGAGTGAGACTCACGTGATCTCCCCGAGGAGTGAGACTCACATGATCTCCTGGAGGAGTGAGACTCACGTGATCTCCCCGAGGAGTGAGACTCACGTGATCTCCTCGAGGAGTGAGACTCACGTGATCTCCCCGAGGAGTGAGACTCACGTGATCTCCCGAGGAGTGAGACTCATGTGATCTCCTAGAGGAGTGAGACTCACGTGATCTCCTGAGGAGTGAGACTCACGTGATCTACTGGAGGAGTGAGACTCACGTGATCTCCCTGAGGAGTGAGACTCACGTGATCTCCCTGAGGAGTGAGACTCACGTGATCTCACTGGAGGAGTGAGACTCACGTGAGCTCCCTGAGGAGTGAGACTCACGTGATCTCCCGGAAAAGTTTGACTCAGGACGGCCCGGACAGCCGGAAAGCCCCAAAGTACACCCGACTTCCCGACCCCACGGTAGAGGCTCAGCTTCTTGCTTCCAACTCAGCTCCCCGGCAAGAGGCTCTGGCCGACCTGCATCGTAATAATCAGTCTAAAGTCTTTCATTAAGGCCTCTAATTGCTGATGCTCTTCCTCCCATCAGGAGAGCAAGCAGAGAAACAAAAGCGGGGCTTACCACCAACCATGCTGCCCCGAAAGCCAGGCTACAGCCGCACTCCAAGCCAAAAAGTCCACGGGATCAGAAACCCTAAACCCTAAACCCTAAACCCTAAATCCTAAACCCTGAAGACTAAACACTAAATCCTAAACACTAAACCCAGAACAGTAAACCCTGAACACTAAACCCTGAACCCTAACCTAAACCCTAAACCCTGAACCCTAAACCATAAACCTTAAACCCTAAACTCTAACACTGATCCCTAAACCCTAAACCTTAAACCCCGAACACTAAACCCTAAACCCTAAACCCTAAACCCTAAACCCTAAACCCTAAACCCTAAACCCTGAACCCTAAACACTAAACCCTGAACCCTGAACCCTGAACACTAAACCCAGAACCGTAAACCCTGAACACTAAACCCTGAACCCTAAACACTAAACCCAGAACCGTAAACCCTGAACACTAAACCCTGAACCCTAAACCCTAAACCCTGCCGGCGACAGGGCTTTGAATCACCGGTCCGTCAGAGGAGAAGCGATGCAGGGGGATTGTAACTGAGTGCCTTCTCACAGGCTGCAGCGATCAGCCGGAAAACTAAATGAGAACACAGCGATGATATCTAAAAGGGAGAATATCAGTTTGATAATTCAGCAGTTATTACGATCACAACAGAAGCTTTGAAAGCATGCCCGTCCAAGCCTTTCAGGAGCCCCTACACTCGGCAGGAGATCGGAAAAACGCTCGGTTCATCCAGTTCAGTTCTGTCTTCATCTCTCCTGTCAGATATATGTGTATGTGTATTTTATATATATATATATATATATATATATATATATATATATATATATATATAGGAGAGAGTGGAGGAGAAGGCAAGGCACCAACACAAAAGGGCAAAAAAAGATATATATATATCCTAAACCCAGAACCGTAAAGCCTGAACACTAAACCCTGAACCCTAAACCCTAAACCCTGCCGGCGACAGGGCTTTGAATCACCGGTCCGTCAGAGGAGAAGCGATGCAGGGGGATTGTAACTGAGTGCCTTCTCACAGGCAGAACACAGTACAATACACAGTACACAGGCGTTTTATATATATATATCCTTTTTTGCCCTTTTGTGTTGGTGCCTTGCCTTCACCTCCACTCTCTCCTCTCAGAGGAAAGCTGCACCACTTTACGAGATAATGAGGAAACAATCTTCCAGGTCTGATTATTCGGCCTGCTTTATAACAGAGGGATTATCAGAGGGAAAGTCTGATAATAAATAACCGCTTCCTCGCTGCCGTTTTAGTGTCCATTCCCCCGAAAATACACTGCCTGTGCAGAAATAGAGCAGAAGCGCTAACGTTAAAACAGATTTACACATAATATAAAGTGATATCAGAGTATGACCACATACGGAGCCCATTGATTGGCTCCGTAACACTCATGAATACAGGGAGAAGCACCTCCTCTGTTATCATTACCATGACGATGAACAGAAAATCATTTTCACCTGAACAATTATATGAGGGGCTTTTTTTGGTCTGCAAAAAGAGTTCCTTGACCCTGGAACATCAAACACTGAATTCCAACAGCATTCCCCAAGTGTCTCATCAAAGATATATATATATATATATATATATATATATATACATCCCTTCTAATCACCTGCAGATCCTGGTGATTCGCTTTAATACACTACAAGAAATGAATTATTTTCAACCTAAAATAAGACGTTAAAGACGGTAAAACTGGATTTGGTTATGTGAATGAAGCCTCTTTATAATTGGCTCCATCACTCACCAGGGACGAGGTCGGTGTCCAGGATTCTTAATTAATTCAATACAGCTGAGAATTAGAGTTAGAAAGTAAAACTTTTGCGATGGCATTTTAATAAATTAAATAATGGCCCGCATGCTAATTATGCGTGATATTTTTTTTTAAACTGGACGTTGTTACTCTAAAATAACTTTAAAGTAATACTGATTGACTTTCCTCCTCAATGTCTTGGTTAGGCCCGGTTTTATCACCCGAGTCCACACGTCATCACCGAAGACAACACACACATAAACTCTAGCTGTCATGGCTGCTTCCTCTGCTGGGCTCTCGGATGCCGGATGCTATCGTCAACAGTGCAGCTCAGTGGACATGTGGGCGTGTCTGTGTTGTGAAGCCATTCCTACGCCCCACCATGGGTCAAATGCAAACGCTAGACTGTGCGGGCAGCCATGTTAGACGAACGTGAAGGACAGAATGGTGACTAGTTTGACGGGATCTGATCGGACTTGCTCCCTCGGTATCGTCCAGTAATTCAACAACTGGAGGGCCCGTTAAACTTTAAAAAGTGAAAAAAGCTGGAGTCTAAATGTTTTAGGGAATTTCAGTCTGACTGAAAAAGGTGAAAGGAGAAGAACTTCAGATCCTCATAACTCAAGAGAGCAGCAGAACCGACACTGGTTCTAAATCTAGATCTAGATCTAAATACAGATCTAGATCATTTATTTAATTTTGGGTGGGTATGATTGATCTTTAATATGTGTGCTTTATCTTCACATTAACGCTTTTAATAGTCGCCAAGGTTGCAAAGGTCACTTTCCCTAGTAACTAGTTACCTATAATATGCAGTAACTGTAAAGTAACTAAGTTACTTTTGAGAGAAGTAACTTGTAACTGTAACTAGTTACTTTTTTTCAGTAACTTGCCCAACACTGCTCAATTTACCAAGAGGCAATGTGATGCTATAGAACCACCTTGTGGGTGTTTTTACATTGCATATCAAAATAAATCAATCCAATCCACATGTATCCATCTCTTGAGCAGCAGCGGATAATACAGCCTACACTTCCAGACCCTGCATACCCAACTGCATTAACTAGGGGCGGCAGTAGCTCAGTCTGTTGGGAGTCAGCTTGGGGAAGTGGCGGGTCGCCGGTTCAAGTCCCTGAAACAAAGCAAGTACGGAGAGAGAACTGGTCATTGTAAAAAGGTATATACAATAGCTGCCCACTGCTCCTAATACTAGGATGGGTTAAATGCAGAGAAACTAATTTCACTGTGTGTGTACATGTGACCAATAAAGAGGATTCAATCCTCCAGATTTAGATTTAGACTGCATCACTTGTTAGGCTTGTCATCTGTGTATTTGGGCCTAAGGAGAGGGGGGGGAGTGATATTTAAATGAGTTACCTATTTATATTTAAATTAGCCGCCTCGTGATATTTAAATGAGCTACCTATTGATATTTAAATGAGCTACCTACTGATATTTACATTAGTTATATAATTTACATATGTCGTATGTCAATTAGTTATAGATGCACAAACAAAAAACTTTGGTTAACAAAAACTGCTGATCAGGTTTTCAAGAAAAGGCTTCATGCACATACAGTATATAAAATCTATATACATTCACACACACACACACACACATGCGGACGGCCCAGTATATCGTTGGAGATGAGCTCCCCTCCCTCCTGGATATATACAACCAGCGGTGCGTGGCCAAGGCCAAACGCATCATAAAGACATTGCCCACCCCAGCCACGAACTGTACTCACTGTTACCGTCAGGCAGGCGATACCGCAGTATCAAGTGGTATCAAATAGACTCAGAGATAGCTTCCACAGTCAGGCCATCAGGCTGCTGAACAAGGGTGTATAGCATACGTATAACAATCTATATTTTATTACATTGATATACATATTGCTGTTTTTCTGTGCATGTAAAATTGCATTTTATAAATTGCATTTTTATTTTATATATTTAACTTTATACAGTTTTGTACTTTGTTTTTAACTTCTTTAATTCTATTCTGTTTTTATTATTTATTTTATTTGATCTTATTTTTATAACTGCTGTCTGTCGTCGGGTATTGCACATAAGATTTTCACTAACTGCTTTATACATGTGTAAACTGTGAAGTGACAATAAACTTGACTTGACTTGACTTGACTTGACTTGACACACACACACACACACACACACACACACTATCGCTAACAAAATATCCATCATTGCTAATCTAATTAGCTTTTCAAACTCTATTCCCAAAGCACGGCTCCTGCTGAATGTAAAGCTGATTTCATTACGATGCCTTCTGCTGTCTTGGTTCCAACGCACGCACCTCCTCTCCAATTCATACCCCTAAATACAAATAAAGAAAAGGAATAAGAAATACAGAAAGACACACAGAAAAACTGACATCGCAGCTGAAATCTTCTGATCTCAACTGATCCCCGAGTGATTTCATCGTCCTCGGTTCATGGAAACAGAACCAGTGTGTCTGATTTAAACACAGGACATTAAATGCAGAAAGAGAGAATATAAAATAAACCAACCTCAAAACTAAATAAAAGCTGAACATTTCTCCTACGGCGACTGTGTGCCAAACGCCTCCTCAGCGTGGAAACCCATGCTGAGTGATGGCAGGAAGGAGCCGCTTGGTACTCACCAGACAGGAGAACAGCGCAGGAACCAACTGGAAGGAACTGACAGACAGCAAGACTCAGTCAGGCAGCATTTGAACATCATTTCTAAATCTGGAGGATTGAATCCTCTTTATTGGTCACACGTAAACATGTCAAATGTGTCCCTCTGCAGTTAACCCATCCTAGTATGAGGAGCAGTGGGCAGCAATTGTTTATACAGCACTCGGGGAGCAGTGTAGGGGTCTGGTGTCTTGCTCAAGGGCACCTCGGCAGTGCCCAGGTGTTTCGGGGACTTGAACCGGCAACCTTCCGGTTCCCAAGCCCCGAGTCCCAACAGACTGAGCTATACTGCCGTCCATTTCCCAAGTCAAATGTCAGCCGTTTAAGACCAGATTCACACGTTTAAAGCAGAACCATATTAAGGCCTCCTTTTGATTATTTTATACTTGTTCATACACTTTAATGCAGTATATATGAATAAATCTACAGTATATATGAGTAAATCTACAGTATATATGAGTAAATCTACAGTATATATGAATAAATCTACAGTATATATATGAATAAATCTACAGTATATATGAGTAAATCTACAGTATATATGAATAAATCTACAGTATATATGAATAAATCTACAGTATATATATGAATAAATCTACAGTATATATAAATCTACAGTATATATATGAATAAATCTACAGTATATATGAATAAATCTACAGTATATATATGAATAAATCTACAGTATATATGAATAAATCTACAGTATTTATGAATAAATCTACAGTATATATGGCATCTATGGAGGCTGAAGTGGCCCCCAGTGGCCCATAGGCTCCGGGCATCCGGAAGAATCAAACACAGCCATGAATCACCACTGTAACAAAACACAGTCAGTGGAGCTCAGACCAGCAGAGGCTCTCTCAGAGATAAGACCCCCCGGGGCCTTCAGCGGCCGTGCTTAATGCTTAATGCTTAATGCTTAATGCTTAATGCTTAATACTTAATGCTTAATGCTTAATGCTTAATGTGCGCCAACCATGCCCTCGGGATTATAGATCAACTATCCCTGGCCATAATTTACACACACACACATACATTTTGTCACATTATCAATATCCAATTAAATTGTTTTTTATTTATGCGTTAGATACTGACCGTGATATATATATATATATATATATATATACTATATATACTAGATATATATATATCTATATATATATATATATATATCTATATATATATATATATATATATATATATATATATATATATATCAGTGGTGAAGCGTCAGGGCCTTCAAGGTATTCAGAGAAGACCCTGAATCGAATTAATTATATTAATAAAATGTAATACAATTTAATAAAATATAATACAATTTAAATAAAATGAATAAATGAGAATTGTATCTGTGTTGTTATATGTTATATTACGGTGTTACGTTGATTTGTTTGTCTTTCTCGGTCCATGCACGACGCATTTGAGTGGTTTTTGTGTTGGAAAAACAATGCAACCAATCAGATATTTTTCTAGGTTGCTGGGAAGAATATCCTTCAACCAAAGTATTCCCGCATGCTTTGGCCCTTAGACTGAATGAGAGCGTACGTTTGGATTGACAATTTGATCAACCAATCATATAGTGATTTGTAGCAAATGGGCGTATTCTTTCAGATTTCCCCACAGGTCCATAGTATGCTACAAGGTATACTGGCTCACTACTAGCGTAGTGCTACGTAATTTGTGCTACGTAACTTTTTTCGAAATGGCAACAGGTGAAGATGATGTTGTTGCGGAATTGTTGTTAGTACCCTTTTCAAGACGACCATTCAGTGAAAAGATGGACATTATAAAAAAGATTTAACCATCCCCATCACCACTGCATCTCTGGAAAGGACATTGTCTGCCTTCAAACGGATACAAACATGCGAGGAACAGAACAGGACAATCCCGACTCACTGCATTAGCTTCCATAGCTATACTGATTATTTAATTGGCTGTCTTGAGTTTGTTAAACATTGTTGTCTATTTAAATTGAGAGTTTTATTTTGACAGGTGAAAGTGCTAATGACATAAAAACATATGCCAGAGACATTTGGTGATTATTGATCGCTGTTTTGTAACTTTAAGTTACGTTAAGCCATTTCACGTTAAGCCTTTCAGACTGTTGATAGCCTCCTCCGTGACGTCCGTCTGACTAGAACAACCACATTTTCGAATTGGGGGGGGGAGTGGTCTACAGAAGGTCCAGTTGTGATAGACACAGTTCGCCACTGATATATATACATATCCTCTCCATCTACACACATTATAGTTTCTGTGCAAATGCCTTTAGTGCTTCCAAAACCTGGAGGTCTGAGTGCGTTACCGCGGTCTGCATCTCCGCCGCCTTGCTGCTGGAGATAAACCTGAGGCAACCTGAACAAGAACAGAACAGATAATCACACAGAGAGACATGAGTCCCCAGGGCCTTCTTTTGCTGCAATTAAACCCCAGAGAGAGAGAGAGAGAGAGAGAGAGAGAGAGAGAGAGAGAGAGGAGAGAGAGAGAGAGAGAGAGAGAGAGAGAGAGAGAGAGAGAGAGAGAGAGAGAAAGAGAGAGAGAGGGGCGTGTGCATATATAAGGATCAACATTGTATTGTCCAGGGAGATGGGTTTGTTTATTTGACGGGTCGTCCACAGTTTGACAGACTGCAGGACTGTGTGTCTGACACCTCAGACTTTCAATTCAACTCAGAGTCCTGCCATCTGCAGAAGTTCTCGGACGACTCTGCAGTTGTTGGTTGTGTCTGCGAGGGAAACGATGAGGAGTACAGAGGCGTCGTGGACTCCTTTGTTGAGTGGTGTGAGCTGAACCACATGCAGCTCAACACAGACAAGACGAAAGTGGACTTCCGCAGGAGGAAATCTACCCCCACACCCATTTCCATCAAGGGTGTGTCGGCAGAAGTTGTTCAGGAATATAAATACCTGGGAGTTCACCTGGACAACAAACTGGTCTGGGCCAAGAACTCTGAGGATGTTTACAAGAAGGGCCAGAGCCGTCTCTACTTCCTGCGGAGGCTCCGGTCCTTCAACGTTTGTAACACGATGCTGAAGATGTTCTACCAGTCGGTGGTAGCCAGTGCCATCTTCTCCCGTGTCGTGTGCTGGGGAAGCAGGTTGAGGTCAGCAGACGCCAACAAGATCAGCAGGATCGTCAGGAAGGCTGGCGCTGTCCTGGGGGTCCAGCTGGACTCCTTGTTAGTGGTGTCTGAGAGGAGGATGCTGCGCAAGCTGCGTAGTATCCTTGACAACAACTCTCACCCTCTCCATCAGGTGCTGACCTCATATAGAAGCACCTTTAGCAAGAGACTCATTCCACCCAGGTGTACCACAGAACGCCACAGGAAGTCCTTTCTTCAGACTCTTTAGTTCATCTACCTCGGGTTGTGAGAGGGACAGTGGAGACTCAGTGACCTGAGGTCAACGCTCTGTGTTATTGTTTTTTGGTCAACGCACTGTAAATCCTTTCACTGTCATTTTGCACTGTAAATTAAATTTCACTTTTCACTTTTCACATGTCACTTTTTCAGTACTCATCTGAATTATTTATTAGTATTTTATTACTGCCAATTTGCACTATACGTATTGTTGCATATTGTATATACCTACGTATTACTGTAATAAT
>CM051021.1:7507632-7510132 GCA_027704905.1 Muraenolepis orangiensis | reverse complement strand
TTCCCTCTCCTTTCTCTCCTCTCCTCGTTCCCCTCCTCGTTCCCCTCCTCTTTCCTCTCCTTTCCTCTCTCCTCTTTCCTCTCCTTTCCTCTCTCCTCTTTCCTCTCCTCTATCCTCTTCTCTTTCCTCTCCTCTTGTCTATCCTCTTTCCTCTCCTCTTGTCTATCCTCTTCTCTTTCCTCTTTCCTCTCCTCTTGTCTATTTTCTTTCCTCTTCTCTTTCCTCTTTCCTCTCCTCTTGTTTTTCCTCTTTCCTCTCCCCTGACACCTGCTGGCTCTGCCTCTATTCACTCCACTACTGCTACTGCTGTTGCTGCTGCTGCTGCTGCTGCTTGGAATACTAACATGTTGGCCTCCTGGGGGGACGATGTGAGAACAGTGAGACTGTGCTTAACCTGCACTATGTGTGTTTTCCCGTGAGCAGCCTCTAGGATAGCGGTGGTTCCCGACCTTTGACCTTAGGCGTGCCACTAAGATATCCTCGAGACTTTTATTTAGCGAATACAAATCAATACGAAACAACCGAACACTACAATGGAAAACATATGATGCACAAAGCGACGCTAGAATTATATTGTACTACAACTATATTATAATGGAATAACAAATCAGAATACTACATACACTGAACAATGTTTATTTTAAATTTATTTTAAATTATCTTATAGTATTTTTGTATTTTTTTTTAGGATATTATTGTTAGTGTGTGTATTTCCCATGTCTCCGCAGAAGTACCCTTCTCCGGTCGAAATACACAGTGGCTTCAGCAGTAGCTGTAGTAATATCATTTTCCCATGAGGAATCAGACCCAGAATTAATGGATTTACAGAGAAAAGTGTGTTGGACGGATTGACAGGAGTCAGTGGAGCTGCAGTGGAACAGTCAGAGCGTGTGACTTTAAGGGTGATGTTGTCCTGGCTCAGAGACACATGGTTTCTCCTGTTGGTCACCAGCTGGAGGTGTTGGCCACAACACACGACCACAATAGCAGCCCCCCTCGTGTCTGAATGGGCCCGGTTGCCATGAGCAACATCTCTGAGTCGGTGTGTGTGCGTCAGCACTGTTTTTCTGTCTACCAGTCTGTGATTCTCTAGAGAGGTAAAGGAGGACAGAGTCACAGACATTCAGAGAGAGAGTACGTTGGGCTGATGGCCCACAGGTGTTTGGAGGGCGACAGCCGTGGTTTCTGTTGTGATTCTACGGCAAGACTGTGGATGAGTTCCTTTGAGACAGAAGCTGTACACAAGCGGCGGCGTGGACGATGACTCGGACGACACAAAAGCAAGTGAAACAAGGAAAGAATTCCTCTCCATGTTCTGACCAAAGAGACACTTCCTCTGGTCTCTATGTTCCTGTATTTCCCAGGAGAGAATGGAAGGTAGCTCCTAATTTATTGATCAGTTAAATTATTAATATGTTCAGCTTGAGCGATGATTCACATGAGCCTGCATTGTTGGCTCTATGTATACTGTAGTTTTTTCTTTCCATATCCATAGAAACACTATGGGGGAAACACTCACACACACACACATACATCTTAAGCCTGGTGACCTTTGATTACCGCAAATGGGCTCCTTATCCTAACAGTCCTTATAACGAGGATGGCAGCCGTGTACAAAAGCACTTTTTCTCCCTCCAATTATGAACAAACACTAAAATCTCCTTCACATTATGTCTGTGTGTAATTCATGTGGGTTGGGACAGCCTTCGAGACCCAGAGCGCTTGGATTATTCCACAGTGAATAAGGTTGACCAATAAGAAGGCCAGAGGATTGATGAACTGCAAACTGATGAATAAGCAATTCGTCTGTGATGAAAAACACGTTTAGATGCTTATTAAAGTTGTCTAAAATTGTGCGAAGAATAGTTCCACGTAAGGGCACTCTACCAAACGAGACACAAATCCTACTTTGATAAAGTAATGTGTCAATAAATCCAGCAATGGAGGAAAAACAACAACGTAGAAATGTCATGTAAAGGAGGCTTGTGTCCACAGCGTCTCACAGCATCAGTACATTATCATGGATCCCCTCCTCCAGTTGAGATCCACCCCCTAACCCCTGACAGTGGAGATCTCCCCCTAACCCCTGACAGTGCAGATCCATCCCCTAACCCTTGACAGTGGAGATCCACCCCTAACCCTGACAGTGGCGATCCACCCCCTAACCCCTGACAGTGGCGATCCACCCCCTAACCCCTGACAGTGGAGATCCACCCCCTAACCCCTCACAGTGGAGATCCTCCCCCTAACCCCTCACAGTGGAGATCCTCCCCCTAACCCCTGACAGTGGAGATCCACCCCCTAACCCCTCACAGTGGAGATCCACCCCCTAACCCCTGACAGTGGAGATCCTCCCCCTAACCCCTGACAGTGGAGATCCACCCCCTAACCCCTGACAGTGGAGATCCATCCCCTAACCCCTGACAGTGGAGATCCACCCCCTAACCCCTGACAGTGGAGATCCACCCCCTAACGCACCGTTGATTTTATGCCTGGAAGG
>CM051021.1:7500132-7502632 GCA_027704905.1 Muraenolepis orangiensis | reverse complement strand
TGGCACCACTGCTCCAGCGATCCGACCTCCTCCCTGTAGGCTGTTGAAAGGCTAATGGGCTAATGAAATAGGCTAATGAAAATGTGTGTGTGTGTGTGTATGTGTGTGTGTGTGTGTCTGTGTATGTTTGTGACCTAATTCATAAGATAGCGCTCAGCTCCTGATGTACTGAGAGAAAGCTTGACCTCATCAAGGTTCATTCAGGACCAAAAGGAGAAAGAGGAGAAAAGCAAGAGAGCGAATGCTGATCAGTCTCAGGTTTCATTAAAGTCATGTTCTGCCCTGCAGCTCCTTCATCAGAAGCTATGAGCAGTCAATACTCTATTAATAATCTATTACAGCAGCCTGTAGCCTGTAGCCTGTAGCCTGTAGAGCATCACCCCCGGGGAGGAGAGGACAAGGGCCAGACACACAAGGGTGGGGCCAGACACACAAGGATGGGGCCAGACACACAAAGGCAGGGCCAGACACAGAGAGAGAGGGAGAGAGAAAGGGGGAAGAGAGAAAGAGCGAGAGAGAGATAGGGAGGGGGGAGAACAGAGAGAGAGAGAGAGAAGGGGGGAGAGAGAGAGGCGGTGGGGGGGAGAGAGAGAGAGAGAGAGAGAGAGAGAGAGAGAGAGAGAGAGAGAGAGAGAGAGAGAGAGAGAGAGAGAGAGAGAGAGAGAGAGAGAGAGGTAGAGAGGGTAGAGAGAGAGAGAGAGAGAGAGAGAGAGAGAGAGAGAGAGGAGAGAGAGAGAGAGAGAGAGAGAGAGAGAGAGAGAGAGAGAGAGAGAGAGATAGAAGGAGTGCATATATATCCTAGATGACTCGTCCTGATTGTGGGAGAACAAAATGATCCTCATTGACAGCCTTGTCTCACCCCCAGTGTTAAACCAACAGACCTGAGAGGAGGCTGTCAAGACTGCTGTCTGTGATCACCGTGCGAGGAGTGAGCGCATGTGTGTGTGTGTGTGTGTGTGTGTTATTCTTTGGGCCCAAATGATATGCAAAGGAACGAGGGGATGTTAGCGGCACAAAGAGATAAATATGGAAATATGGAAATGTATGCAGTGGAGTATTGCGCCGTACGAGATGGCTGCCATGTCGTGAGCTCCCTCACGACGACGCAGTTTTTTGTTATTTATTCTTTTTATCGCAACTATTTTAGTTCAGGAAGTTAGCTGCACGTTCACTTATAACTTTTGCACTCTTCTGGAGATCAGATCAACAGTCGCTCGCCGCCTACCGGAGTTTTTTCATTCTTTCGACTCGGACTTCCCGTCCGAAGTCACAGCTGGATTATCTCCGACCATCTTGGGCACGATTACACGCAAGCGTCGCCGGAGGAAGCGAGCCGGTGTGCTAGTCAGGCTGAGATGTCGATCCGATCCCCCCACTACCCACAATTCTACTGGCTAATGTACATTCTCTGGACAATAAGTTAAACGAGCTACAGGCTCGTATTCAATTCCACCAGGAAACTAAGGACAATTGTATCATCTGCCATACGGACACATGGATGTCGGAGGGGGTTACCGATGCAGCTATCGAGCCGACGGGATTTTCCGTCCACCGTGCGGACAGAACAAAGGCTCTCTCCGGTAAAGATCGTGTGTGTCATGATAAATAGATCTTGGTGCAACCAAAGTCATGTACATCCCCTCAAGTCTTTCTGTTCCCCGGACCTGGAGTACCTGATGCTTATGTGCCGTCCACACTGGCTACCTCGGGAGTTTACAGCGGTATCCGTGACCGCTGTTTACATTCCCCCACAAGCCAACACGGACACAGTGCTGAAGGATATCAGCGAACAGGAGTTGGCACACCCTGAGGCTGCTCTCATCGTGGTGGGGTACTTCAACAAGGCAAACCTGAAGAAGGTTCTCCCGAATTTATACCAACACATAACGAGCAACACACGGGGCGAGCGGATCCTCGACCACTGCTACACCCTCTTCCGTGATGGCTACAAGGCCCTCCTCCGCCCACCGTTCGGCAAATCAGACCACTGCTCTATCCAGCTGCTCCCCGCCTATAGGCAAAGACTGAAGCAGCAACCGATCGCTGTGAGGGAGTTCCAATGCTGGTCGGACCAATCGGACTCTATGCTGCAGGATTGTTTCGATCGCGCTGACTGGCACATGTTCCGCGTTGCCTCGGACAATAACATCAACGAGTACGCGTCGTCGGTCACCGGGTTCATCAAGAAGTGCATTGATGACGTTGTTCCGACCAAGTCGGATCGGATATATCCCAACCAGAACCCGTGGATTAACGGCGATGTTCGCACTGCCCTACACGCACGTAACGCTGCCTTTGGCTCCGGGAATACGGAGGAATATAGGAGAGCCCGTTACGACCTCCGTAAGACCATCGTCACTGCCAAGCGGGAGTATAAGGGAAGATAAATTCAAGTGCCACGATGCGAGGGGTACGTGGCAGGGGCTACATACGATAACAAACTTCAGAGGGAGAACCAGTTGTGTAGAGAACTCCTCTACCTCCCTCCCAGGAGAGCTAA
>CM051021.1:7470132-7495132 GCA_027704905.1 Muraenolepis orangiensis | reverse complement strand
GTGTGTGTGTGTGTGTCTGATACACTGGTCTAATGCACACTCTACAGCTCTAAAACCACTGGAATCACTGTATAAACAAGCACTCAAAACACTAGACAAAAAACCATTCCGGTATCATCATTGTCACATTGTTAAAAAATATAATCTGTTCAGCTGGGAAAATCTCATAGTTTACAAAAACATCTGCTTAGTTTATAAGATCAATCGTGGGTTGGCTCCTCCTCCTCTGGCTGGCTTCATCAGCCTAAAGTCCACCTCAACCAGGGTTACTAGAGGTGCGGCTAGGGGAGACTGCGCAATCCCATTTAGGAAAAGTGCATTCAGCCAGGCTGTCTTTTCATTCCACGCATCCCATCAATGGAATTCAATACCCCAACCAATAAGAGAGTCCTCATCCTACTACACATTCAAGCACAGTATTAAAAAGTGGCTCACTAATAATCAACCGTGTCAGCACTGATGTGTGGGTGATGGTGTTCGTGTGAGTGTGTATTGTGATTGTTTTATTTATTATCATGACTTGCTCTTATCTGTATTCAGTGATGTCATCTATTGTAAATATGTACAATGGTATAACAATGTCGTGGTATTTTTATTATTGCTTTTAGGATGTCTATCTCCATCTGGCAAAGGGACTATCGGTTGTCGGATGTTGATTAATGTACACTGTCCCTTGAAAAAAAAATAATAATCAATTCAATCAGCTTTATGTCCGGGTTATCGATCCATTGATATCCCGGTCATAAAGCAGTGATCAGCTTTCTGACTGGGTTATCGATCCATTGATATCCCGGTCATAAAGCAGTGATCAGCTTTCTGACTGGGTTATCGATCCATTGATAACCCGGTCATAAAGCAGTGATCAGCTTTATGACCGGGTTATCGATCCATTGATAACCCGGTCATAAAGCAGTGATCAGCTTTATGACCGGGTTATCATCCATCCAGAAGGACAGGAGAATGGATTTGGTCTGTAAGTGAACATCATTGGTGAGTGAGACTAATTTGTCTTTGCTGGTTTTGTCTCAGTGTTGCGTCTCGTTGAGCTGGTTGTTGCATTTTGTTTCCACACACTTGTTGAATGATTAGTTAATGGCTGTCTTGAGTTTGTTAAGCATTGTTGTGCATTTCAATTTAGATAAATATATGGTTTTAAGGGCGTGCCTACCCACACAGTGGTTAGACCAACAGAGAGAGGAGGAGGCGGGGTCTAAAGAAGAGACAGGAGGCTGAAGGAAACATGAAGAAGTCTCTTCATTATCACATCAAACCAGAGCTGGAGCCTTTTATGTGGCGCTCGCTCTCTCAGTAGACACCTGAGCTGAGACCTCACACACACACACACACACACACACACACACACACACATGTACTCACGCACACACACACATGTACTCACGCACACACAACGCATTGTCATGAACCGGTTCCTAGGATTCCTTACGAAAAAACAGTGCATTTTGTTTCGTAGGAAATCGTACGTATAGCAATCATGCGCATGATTGCGCATGATTGAAAATGCAAAACAATCATATAGTTTGGCCATTTAAATATGTTTTGATAAGATTTCTAGAAATGGGCCATTATTTGTCACAATCGTCCTTCAGTGAATGTATAGGACCTTTAGTTTCATAGTTATTACGAATATTTCCATGGACATTTTTTCAGAGCCATCAGTGTGCATGCACACACTGCAGCTAAAGCACCTGCAGCAGCAAGCGTTCTCATGAACAAACAGCTCTTTGTTTGGAATCGTACTGCCGTTGGTTGACGCCCCATTCAGCCGGCGAACAGAGCAGATGAAATCATGTCTAAAATAACACTTTTACATGTATGTTTTTATGACTTTTTTTCTCACAATACAAACACAAAGTTGCTGTGGGGAAAGTAGCAAGAAAGTGTGTTTGTGTCACACGTGATAATATTAAATTTAATTGGAAAATATGTCTTAAACAATAAAATCGAGTTTAAACCGGTCCAATTTGAAAAGTATGACTGTGCATAAGGCAAACATCAATATATTGAATACATGTTTGACTGATTTTATCCAGCTTGGCCCTAAAAGGCTCAGAGAAAGATGAACATTCAACTTAGTCGTAGGACAACCATGAAGACATCATTGGACAGGTCTTGATCTAGAGAGTAACATATGTCAGTATGAAAGGTGTGGGAGGTTCCTGCTCCTCAGGGGTGACCTTTGAACCTGGAAGCTGTGCCACCTTTGAAGGCTTACAGGGAAGCCAAACAACGTGCTACAGACATGGGATCAACAGTTTTGGAAAGATCTTGACCTCTACTACCACAAGCAAGGGCAGACCATTGGTCATTGGGGGCGTCACTCAGCAGGGTCACAACCTGTAAAAAACATGATTTCACCCTCCTACAAATAATAAAGAACAAATCTGATCACGCCAGTGTGTTTCTCAGCCAGTAAACCCTATACTAAGATGGCAAGATTCCTGGTCACAATTTCACATAATAGGGAAAACACATTAGAACTACAAAACGTTGCACAATTGCAAATTGTAGTTCTTTGCACACGTCCGGGTCTCTCGCTATATTTGTGTTAATAATGTGGTTTATATATATTTTGTTTCCGAACAAGACGGTGCAGATCAGTGCCGCTGCGATCCGAAGGATTAGTAATACACGTAAAAATTTTACTTAAATAATAAACGTAACAGAACAATAAGGCGGCAGTGATATCAGCGTCCATAGCAATGATAGAAACCTGAACAAATCTTCGTAATATTCTAAAACTAAAGATCGGATCAATTCACTGAACAAAGCGTGTGAGAGTAAAACACACATTTCTCGCTAGAAATGTTATCAAAACATATTATAATGCCGAAACTATCTATCTATTACATTGTTCACCGAGAATACAAGTAAACGTGACTGTGCTTGACATTATAGCTGCAGAAGTTTGCGCATGCGTACCGGGTTGATACGTACGATTTCCTACAAATCAAAGTGCAGTGTTTTTTTGTTAGGAATCCTACGTCTGGTTTATGAGAACAGCCTGGTTAAAGACACATGAGACTAAACCTGGTTGGTGCTTTTATTGAAAACACTCATGGTCAAAACTGACCATCCATGATACATACATACACCAATATATCAACTGTTTTACTTTAATACACAGCACACAGCGAGAAAAATAAATAAATATATATATTTTTAAGAACATTTTCAGAGGGGTGTTTCTCTTCAAGTGCCCTGGAAATAGAACACGCTTAACAGCTCCGTAACTGGTGAATATTTACTGCCACATCCTAAATCCTGAAAAGGAGAATAAAGACAATTAGCACATATCACACTGAATCAATGACAATGATACAGATCAACTTGTGCCAGCATTTAGCAAGTAGCCTTTTACTTAGCATAGGTTGCTACATGTAGCTTGGTCATGCTGATCAAAATGCAAAAGATGATATAAATACATTAGGTGAATCTCTCCCGCTCACAATCAGACACACCTGTCTTTAGTCAAATAATCTCATTCACATCACAATAAGTATCTACTTTGTCAATTGATCACCCGCCTCCTCCCCCTCCCCATCACCTGCTCAGGGGTGTCCCCAAATGCATCACCATCCACACCACGCTGAAGGAAAAGAAGGCTATGATTTAACACTGGACCAGCACAGCGGACCGGAAAGAGAGAGGGAGGCAGGGAGGCAGGGAGGAAGGGGGGGAGGGAGGTAGAGAGGGAGGGAGGGAGGGTGGAAGAGAGGGAGGAAGGGAGGGAGAGAGGGAGGGAGGGAGGGAGGGAGAGAGGGAGGGAGGGAGGGAGGTAGAGAGGGAGGGAGGGAGGGTGGAAGAGAGGGAGGAAGGGAGGGAGAGAGGGAGGGAGGGAGGGTGGAAGAGAGGGAGGGAGGGAGGGAGGGAGGGAGGGAGAGAGGGAGGGGAGGGAGGGAGGGAGGGAGGGAGGGAGGGAGGGAGGGAGGGAGGGAGGGAGGGAGGGAGAAAGGGAGGTAGGGAGGCCGGGAGGGAGAAAAATAGAAAAGCGAAAGTGAAAAAAACAGGAGAGAGGGAAAGGGGGAGAAAAGTGAAAATGAAAAAAAGAAAAACCCATCCCCAGTGAACTGATGGAGACAACATGGAGCAGCTCAGGGAAAGAACAACAGGCAGCAGAATGCTTCAGGGTTAATAAGGTGAGGATACGTAATAAGGTGATGATCGAGACACCGGCCCCACAAATCATCTCTAGCCAGGGGAGGCTGGGCTCCCTTTGAGAGGGCCGATGTTGAAGGGAAGATGGCTGTGTGTGTGTGTGTGTGGAGGGGGGGGGCATGACACACCAGAACAGACCTACAGGGTCTGATCAACCAGACGGAATTTGACTGGAGCCGTGCTCCACAGTATATTCCATGTGTTCGGGTTGCGGGGTTAATAAGAGAAGGTGATTTATGGAACCCACTGTAATGTAGGGGAGGGGAGGAAGGGGGGAGGGAAGGATGGGTGGATGGGAGGGGAGGGAGCAGAGGATGGGAGGGGGGAGGGGGGAGGGAAGGATGGGTGGATGGGAGGGGAGGGAGCAGAGGATGGGAGGGGGAGGGGGGAGGGAAGGATGGGTGGATGGGAGGGGAGGGAGCAGAGGATGGGAGGGGGGAGGGGGGAGGGAAGGATGGGTGGATGGGAGGGGAGGGAGCAGAGGATGGGAGGGGGGAGGGGAAGAGGAGGGGGGTAAGGGTACATGTTTATAAAGGGCAGCGAAGTGGCACTGGTCGGGGTGTCTGTGGTCTGTGGTCTATGGTCTACAAACAAACAGAACACACACACACTGCTGACATGTTGAATTATTCATGGCTGTGTTGACCCTGGTCTTCTTCTTCTTCTTCTTCTACAGAGACATCTCTGTCAGACACACCTAGATCTGGACGATTGAATCCTCTTTATTGGTCACATACATATCGCTTACTCAGATTGGCTTCTGCCTCTCTCTCTCTCTCTCTCTCTCTCTCTCTCTCTCTCTCTCTCTCTCTCTCTCTCTCTCTCTCTCTCTCTCTCTCTCTCTCTCTCTCTCTCTCTCTCTCTCTCTCTCTCTCTCTCTCTCTCTCTCTCTCTCTCTCTCTCTCTCTCTCTCTCTCTCTCTCTCTCCAGTAATCAGGTCTGCTTTAGGGCAATTAATGCCAATTAAAATGTCAATGGGACGACGAACGATGAAGCGTCAAGTAAACCTATACTATAATGTCACTGTGTGTTCATTGTGCAGCCATGGACATCTGTTAGGCCGAGTATCTGTGGTCGGCCCTTATCTATGGAGTCATCATGCTCAATTGGACTCAATATTCAAGATTCCTATACTAAACAATACTATACTATAAACAACACTATATACTTTATACTATACTATATAGTAGTAAAAACAACACTATACTATAACAACAAAATACACAATCTAATATAACAATAAAGTGTCTGTCGGATGATATATTCAGATGGTTGCAAAAAGCATTTAAAAGTGATAGTAGTACAGTGCAAAATGGTAATGAGTCCAGTAAGTCTAGTAAAGAAGTTTGACACAGTGTTATATTGGTGACAATGTTATGGTAGCTGTAGCACTCCAAACAGTTCAGTAGGTCAATGCCTGTGGATAAAAACTGTCCTTGAAACCTGCTTGTCCTGATTTGGATGCTGCGGTACCGACGACCGACGTTAGGGGGAAGAAGAGAAGATACCCATGGTGGTTGTGGTCTTTTATGATGGAGATGGCCTTATTCCGACCATCTTGTCCTAAAGATCTCCTTGATGCATGAAGTGCAAACCCGATCTTCTCTGCCGTCCTCACGACCCTCTCGGGCCGCGTCCTCAGAGCATGCACAGACCAGTTGGCAGGAGTCTTTGCAGACATCTTCAACCTCTCCCTGTCCCAGGCTGTTGTCCCCGCGGTCTTCAAGATGTCCACCATCGTGCCTGTCCCTAAACAACCCAAGGTAACATGCCTGAATGACTATAGACCTGTAGCCCTCACCTCGATTGTTAGCAAATGCTTCGAGAGGTTGGTCAAGGACTTTATTTTCTCCGTGTTACCTGCCACGCTGGACCCATGGCAATTTGCATATCATCAAAAGAGATCCACGGACGACGCAATTGCCATGGCCCTCCACACTGCCCTTTCCCACCTGGAGGGAAAGAACTGTTATGTGCGAATGCTGTTTGTGGACTACAGCTCAGCGTTCAACACAATAGTTCCTGCCAAGCTCGACACCAAGCTTAGAGGTCTAGGCGTACCCCCATCCACGTGCAGCTGGATACTGGACCTCCTGTCGGACCGCCGTCAGGTGGTGAGGATGGGCAGCACCACATCAGAGCCACTGACCCTCAACACGGGAGCCCCCCAGGGATGCGTGCTGAGCCCTCTCCTCTACTCCCTCTACACCCACGACTGCATGGCTATGCACAGCTCCAACTTCATCGTCAAGTTTGCTGATGACACGACAGTGATGGGCCTGATCGCCGGCGACGACGAGACAGCCTACAGGGAGGAGGTCGGATCGCTGGAGCAGTGGTGCCAGGAGAACAGGCTTGCCCTCAACGTCAAGAAGACCAAGGAGCTGATCGTGGACTTCAGGAAGCAGAGGGGGGAGCACAGCCCTATCTCCATCGACGGCGTTGCAGTAGAGAGGGTCAGCAGCTTCATGTTCCTCGGCGTGCACAACTCCGAGGACCTCACATGGTCCATGCACACCACACACGTGGTGAAAAGGGCCCAACAATGCCTGTATTTCCTCAGGCGTCTGAAGAAATTCAGCATGGGCCCCCGCATCCTGAGAACATTCTATAACGGCACCATCGAGAGTGTTCTTACAGGGTGTATCACCCTCTGGTACGGGAACTGCACCACGGTGCGTGGCCAAGGCCAAACAAATCATAAAAGACATTGCCCACCCCAGCCACGAACTGTACTCACTCTTACCGTCAGGCAGGCGATACCGCAGTATCAAGTGCCGTACAAATAGGCTTAGAGATAGCTTCCACAGTCAGGCCATCAGGCTGCTGAACAAGGGCGTATAGCATATAACAATGTATATTTTATTACATTGATTTATATATACATATTGCTCTTTTCTGTGCCGATATTTAGCATTTCATAAATTGCATTTTTATTTTTTATTTTTTAACTTATTTTATTCTATTCTATTTTTATTCTATTTATATCTATTTTTTTCTTATTTTATAACTGCTGTCTGTCGTCGGGTATTGCACATAAGATTTTCACATCACTGCTTTATACTTGTGTAAACTTTGAAGTGACAATAAACTTGACTTGACTTGGATGGCTTTCTTGTCCTCTGCAGTGGTGTTGCCGTACCACACAGTGACGCCACTCTACGGTGCCACAGTAGAAGTTCACCAGACGCCTATGCCGTTTCTCCTGGACATAGAGTCGCTGGTTTGCCTTATGACCTCCGTGTTGTGGGTCCACGTCAGGTCGTCGGAGATCTGTAGCCCCAGGAAACCAAAGTCTAGGCTGATGGCAGAGTGGGTGCCTCGATGGCTCCTGAAGTCCACGATGAGCTTATTAGTCACGTTAGCCTCATCTCTGTCCTCTCGATTTCCTCGTCATCACTTATCCAATAATCCATTTGTTGCTGTGTGTGGCAGTAGTCATGTGTGTACAGAGAGTACAGAGAGGCAGCAGCCTTGGAGTGCTCCGGTGTTGAGGACCAGAGTGGATGAGATGTGGTTTCTGTTGGCAAGGAGAATGCTCGGTAGGGCTGGTTTCCATCCCCTCCGGCGTGTCCTAACTAGTAGCCACCAACTCCTTTGTTGCTCCCCCCGGGGCTTGGTGGCTCCGGTCAGGGAATGGCCTCCCCTCCCCCGCTCTCCAATGTCCCTCTGGATCTCTGCAGGTAAGTCCCAGTCCTTTGTTGCGTTGTCCACGAGTGTTTGGCGATTGTATGTAAATGGCTAATGGACTGCCTTATATATAGCGCTTTTATCCAAAGCGTTTCACAAGTCATGCCTCACATTCACCCATTCATACACACATTCAGGTTTCAAATGAAAATGCTGAATCTTGAATCACCATTGTGCAGGACCAACTGAGACAACTGGTTTGGACGTGTAAGTTGGCAAATGGAACTTTAATACGGAAGGATAACAGCCACGAAGCACTCTGCTCTCTCCACTGTGTGTAGTGTAGTGTGTGTAGTGTGTATGATGATGTGTGTGTAGTGTGTAGTGTGTGTTAGTGTGTGTAGTGTGTGTGTGTGTGTGTGTGGATAGGGGATAGGGGGGGTAGGGTGGGGAGATGTCTGTCTGAGGCCATCTCCACTCTTATTCATCTCCCTGGAAAACAACCAGCAGGACAAAACCCTAATGCTACACCACGGGGTAGTGACACCACCCTAACCCACCCTCCCCTGTGCTGGGGTCCAGGGGTGGGTTAAGGGTAGTGACACCACCCTAACCCACCCTCCCCTGTGCTGGGGTCCAGGGGAGGGTTAAGGGTAGTGACACCGCCCTAACCCACCCTCCCCTGTGCTGGGGTCCAGGGGAGGGTTAAGGGTAGTGACACCACCCTAACCCACCCTCCCCTGTGCTGGGGTCCAGGGGTGGGTTAAGGGTTGTGACACCACCCTAACCCACCCTCCCCTGTGCTGGGGTCCAGGGGAGGGTTAAGGGTAGTGACACCACCCTAACCCACCCTCCCCTGTGCTGGGGTCCAGGGGTGGGTTAAGGGTCGTGACACCACCCTAACCCACCCTCCCCTGTGCTGGGGTCCAGGGGTGGGTTAAGGGTAGTGACACCACCCTAACCCACCCTCCCCTGTGCTGGGGTTCAGAGGTGGGTGCTGAGGGGGAGGGGTGCTCCAGGGGGAATCCGAGGTCTGTTATTGGCTCAGTTCAGAGAAGCGAGGCTTGGCGTGCTGCCATCATTTAAGACACTTGTTTACTTGAATGTAAAGGGATGTTTCTGCAGATGCTTTGATTACTTAAATGTGTGAACCTTTAAAGTTTAAAGCTCTGGGTAATTAGGTCACTCCAAAACAACACAACAGCTCTTTACGTACCTCCTTAATAAATGGGCTCTGTATTGTTTTATCCTGCAGGATAACACCAGGACAACATGGAGAGGTTCAGCTCATTCATTACAGAATGAGCTCAATTCATCAGTTTAACTTTATGTTTTGGTTTCCTTAGCTTCTTGTTGCTGCAGCGATAAGGCTGAAACTCTGGCTCGTGTCATTGTGAATCTATATATATGAGTGTATATATTTTGTTATGTAGGCTTTTAAGGGGCTTGTTAACAGGCACTTTGTGAAGTTGTGCTGCCCTACAACAAACTGTTTAACCACAGAGCAGCGATCCTGGTCGGCCATTTGCCAACAGTCTCCAATGATTGTGTGCATTTGATTGATCACCAAAGGCCACCGTGGTAAACGCTAAATGGACTGCATTTATATAGCGCTTTTACCCACAGTGCTTCACAATTATTGCCTTACATTCACACAGCGATGGCAGAGTCAGCCATGCAAGGAGACAGCCAGCTGGTCGGGAGCAGTTAGGGTTAGGGTGTCTTGCTCAGGGACACCTCGACACTTGGCTAGGAGGAGGAGGAGACAACCCGCTGTACCTCCTGACTTACTGTTGCCCCCAAATGAGTGTGGAATAGTTATTAGTATAAAATAATACAGTATTTGATCAATAATGTGATCAAATATATTTTACACCAATAAAATGATTTAGCGACTGAACTTTGCCTGAACCTAACAAGTAATTTTGGCTCTATTCGTGTACTGGAACTCTATAATTTAAGTGAAAGAAGGTCACACGTTCAGATGTCAAAATCCTACTTATTTGGCTCCAGACGAAATGCCTGTTTAAGTGAAACTTAAACAGAAGTGAAATGATTGGCATGTGTGGCATGTTTGCAACCCAAACTGGATAAGATGGATAGTCCATCCATCATATCCAGTTCGGGTCGCGGGAGAGCAGCTCAAGCAGGGGACTCCAAACTTCCCTCTCCCTGGCAACATCGACCAGCTCTGACCGGGGGATCCTGAGGCGTTCCCAGGCCAGTGTGGAGATGTAATCACCCCACCTGTACCTCGGTCTGCCCCATGGTCTCCTCCCAGTTGGATGTGCCTGAAAACCTCCCTCTGAAGGTGACCAGGAAGCATTCTTACTAGATGCCAGAACCACCTCAACTGGCTCCTTTCTACCCGAAGGAGCAGCGGCTCTACTCCGAGTCTCTCACGAGTGACTGAGCTTCTCAGCCTATCCCTAAGTGAGATGCCAGCCATCCTCCTGAGGAAACTCATTTGGTTATATTCTCAATCTTGTTATTTTAATATCATGCCTTCATCAAACAATATTTGTTTGAGTATAAATTCATCTTTTTTCTACTTTCTACTATTTCACAAAAACATACCTCAAAAAGTATAAATTCTGCCTCAATTGAACGACGATGTTGGAAGAAGGCCATCCCAACACAAAGGACCGCAACCACCCTGGGCACCATCTCTTCTCCCCCCTACCGTCCGGTTGCCGGTTCTGCAGCATCCGTACATACAAGGACTACTAGGTTTAAGGATAGTTTTTATGCAGTGCGCCTACTGAACTGCTAGGAGTGCTGCCACTATCATAACATTGTCATTAACATTACACTTTAATACTTGTGCTGGACTTCCTGGACTCATTACAGTCACTGCTCTGTACTGTAATTCATGATGCTGCTGAACAACTGGCCGCCGCTCCCAGACACCATCGCTGTACCATGATATGACGTATAGAGTACATAGAGCACTATACACTCAGTCTGCTACACGGCTCCATCACTATACTCTGTCTGCTACACGGCTCCATCACTATACTCTCAGTCTGCTACACGGCTCCATCACTATACTCTCAGTCTGCTACACGGCTCCATCACTATACTCTGTCTGCTACACGGCTCCATCACTATACTCTCAGTCTGCCAACACGGCTCCATCACTATACTCTTAGTCTGCTACACGGCTCCATCACTATACTCTCAGTCTGCCAACACGGCTCCATCACTATACTCTCAGTCTGCTACACGGCTCCATCACTATACTCTCAGTCTGCTACACGGCTCCATCACTATACTCTCAGTCTGCTACACGGCTCCATCACTATACTCTCAGTCTGCTACACGGCTCCATCACTATACTCTTAGTCTGCTACACGGCTCCATCACTATACTCTTAGTCTGCTACACGGCTCCATCACTATACTCTTAGTCTGCTACACGGCTCCATCACTATACTCTCAGTCTGCTACACGGCTCCATCACTATACTCTCAGTCTGCTACACGGCTCCATCACTATACTCTCAGTCTGCCTACACAGCTCCATCACTATACTCTCAGTCTGCCTCTACAGCTCCATCACTATACTCTCAGTCTGCTACACGGCTCTATCACTATACTCTCAGTCTGCTACAGGGCTCCATCACTATACTCTCAGTCTGCTACACGGCTCTATCACTATACTCTCAGTCTGCCAACACAGCTCCATCACTATACTCTCAGTCTGCTACACGGCTCCATCACTATACTCTCAGTCTGCTACACGGCTCCATCACCATGCACAATACTGTGCTATACTATACTATACTATCCTCTTAGTTCTATATACTTCATACTTATGCTTTGCTATACTATATACTTTGTTATATATACTAAATACCTATGCTATGCAATACTATATATATAGTCTATTACTTTCAAATATAAAATCATAAAAAGCATATAATGTATGTATTAAATAATGTGTATAATAAAATACAATTAAAAACATCGATCTATATATCTATATATCTATATATCTATATATAGATATGAATATATATAGATCTGTATTTTTCAATAAAATTGACGGGGGAATGGCAATTAATTGTTATTGCTTCATGATGTGATGAATGATTTCTCAGAGACACATGGGAGACGGCCAACACACTAACAATAGCACCAGTGATCTGACTCATGACTCACCCTATTGAACCAAGCAGCAGGCTTGCTCCCATTCAAATGGCTAATCAATAAGTTCCCTTGAACTGGGGTACTCTCTCCCACGCACACGCATATACACACTCTCTCTCTCTCTCTCTCTCTCTCTCTCTCTCTCTCTCTCTCTCTCTCTCTCTCTCTCTCTCTCTCTCTCTCTCTCTCTCTCTCTCTCTCTCTCTCTCTCTCTCTCTCTCTCTCTCTCTCTCTCTCTCTCTCTCTCTCTCTCTCTCTCTCTCTCTCTCTCTCTCTCTCTCTCTCTCTCTCTCTCTCAGGGTGGGTGTGAATACCAGTCAGCAGCACAGTGCAGAGACCAATAAGAGAGAGAAGGCATATGAGGAGTTTAATGGAGACTCTGTGAGGCTGCAGGGTTTGATCACCCGGGAAACGGGAGTCAACGTTCACTTACTGCTCAGTTCTGAAGTCAGTGAGCTATGGGCTATGCACACACACACACACACACACACACACACACACACACACACACACACACACACACACACACACACACACACACACACACACACACACACACACACACACACACACACACACACACACACACACACACGCACCACACACGCACACGCACACACAAACTGCAGCAGGTCATCAGATGTCGGACACGTGGAGAGAGCGAGAGAGAGAGAGAGCGAGAGCGAGAGCGAGAGCGAGAGCGAGAGCGAGAGCGAGAGAGAGAGAGAGAGGAAAAAAAAGAGATAGCGGAGAGGGAGGGGGGTGGGAGGGAGAGAAAGGGATAGTAAAGTAGATAGAGAAAAGAGAGAGAGACGGTGGGGGAGACACACAGAAGAGATAGAGAGTATATTGATTGAAGAGGGAGTGGCAGAGAGACAGAGAGAGAGAGAGAGAGAGAGAGAGAGAGAGAGAGAGAGAGAGAGAGGTAGTACCAGTGAGGACAGCAGTGCCAGTGGGCGAGTGGATGAAGCTAAATCCGGCCGCTACACAAACACCATCAGCGTCTGCTTGGCCTGTTTGCTCCGTGGACTCACTCAGAGGAAGACAAACACACCAGGGACACGCCCCGCCCTCACCCACGCACACACACACACACACACACACACACACACACACACACCACACCCACACCCACACCCACACCACACACACACACACACACACACACACACACACACACACACACACACGCACACACCCACACCACACACACCACATACACACACATACACACACACACACACACACACACACACACGCACACACACACACACACACAAGTATTTATCACATTCATATTCATGTACCTTTTTTAAATTTGATATAGAAAGAGATTGATAGATTGAAACTGTTTATTGATAGACCTTATATACACATATTTATATATATTGAAATACTGTACATATGTACATAAATATATGTATTAATAGACTGTATCGATACATACAGTCATTCACTGCTTCAGAGACCTCCTCATCCAAACCCTGTTTGGAAACATAGTACTTTCTATATATATATATATATATATATAATACTAACCAAAATGGCGTTTTTATTTGACAAATTTGACAATTTATTTGTATTTCCCCTTTGAGGAAATAAGCCGAATCAGAAGGTAATCATTTATGTGGATTCTTTGCTCGAAACTGTAAAAAATATATAGAAATATTATTTATAAATACATACAGTTCAGGTGACATCCCATGCAGTCCCTTGGCTTCCCAGTAATTAGCTGGCACAGCAGAAACCAGAGTCCTATCTCTATCTGTCTATTGGCTAAAACCCGTAGAGGGGGGAACAGAATTAATGCGGCTAAAAGGAAATGAAAACAAGCGCGCCCTGTAGGAAAAAACCAAGCGTCCGCCTCGCGATTTAGAATCGATCGGTTTCTCCAGGAGTTCGGGGGCTCGGTGCTTTATTAACTTTGGCGAGGGGGGGGGGGGGAGTCCCTTTGGAACCAAGCAATGGACCAACGCAAACGTAGGCGTCAGCAGGAATTGCAGTGGACTGCTGACCATTTGTTTATGTGTGTATTCGTTATCGTTTGGCTGTAGCTAATATCCTCTCTCTCCGCGCTGGCCAGTTGATAGCATTAAGTATTCTGGTCTTTTTGAACTACCTCTGCCGCTGACACGCACAACTTTTCACGAAGCAGCGGGGAAACAAAACACACAAATAAAAAACATTTACCTCACGGATACATTTCGGAAAAATTAAAAAGGCTATGTTCCTATTATTCTCTCCACGCTCACTTCTCCTCCATCTCCACTGGACTCTAAATTCGGCCTTCGTGTTTTGCCTTCGCTTCTCATTCCACTGGAGTCCATAAGGCTGACACAGACGTTATGAGGGAGAAGGACACTCTGATCTGATAACGCTGCATGCATGAATATGATTTAGAGGTGTTTACAGTTCACATTGGAAACAAGCCCCCTGGATCATGAAATAAAGAATCATTAACCTCAGGGTTTTGGTTTTTAGAGACAATCGACTTGAGCAGATTGACCTCCAAGGAGTTCAAAAAACACTCTTCTGCGCCCACACGCCGAAGGCCTTTCTCATCCCACCTGCACTTCATAGACATGCTGGATATAAGGAGAGGAGGATAGCTCAGTCAGTAGGACTTTGGGCCTGGGAACCAGAAGGTTGCCGGTTCAGATCCATACACTGCTCCCTGGGCAGCTGTATATACAATAGTGGCCCACTGCTCCTAATACTAGGATGGGTTAAATGCAGAGGAACTCATTTCACTGTGTGTGTATGTGACCAATAAAGAGAATTGAATCCTCCAGGTTTAGATTTAGATTTAGAGGACACACGTCGCTTCCACTGCGAAGAGAGCAACGACCGCTCTGGCTGTGACTGAGGCTGACGCTGGGAGGTCCGGCTCTAATGTTAAAAAACAACAACAACTACATTTCATGCTAATTAATAAAAAAAAAACTAGCAAACAAACGAAAAAAGTACAGTCTTGTGGCAGGTCTTAAAATAGAACACGCTGGAACTCATACATTAAAGTCACCCCTTCAGGGGACAGCTGCACCGCTTCTCTGGAGAAAACGTCAGGGCTTTGTGCTGAGGGTGCCATCGAAACACAACACAAACTAATTAAGTACACACACACACACACACACACACACACACACACACACACACACACACACAGGTGCAGGTTGACCCCCAGCCACAAGTTTTAAATGCCAGTGTGTATTAAATATCTGCCTGGCTAATTCCTGCACAAGCACCAATGCCTCCCCAGACACACACTCTGTCTGTTCATATGGAATCAGGGCACCGTGCCGGGGAACTGCTTGGACTGATAAGAGGATGGAATGTAGACAGTGGTTGGAAAACAATCAAACTATTTACATCTATCCTTAAATGCGGTGTCACGCAGAATTCTGTGCGAACAGAAAAAAAAAAACCTGAACGAGAGGCTTTGGTTTGAATAGATCATGTATTCCCATTATTTTTCAATTAGAGCAAGTCGGGTATCATTTATTTAACCGCAGTACTGAATGTAACACCTAATAAGAGATGTAATGAGGATTGAATAGAAAACCGCTTCCAAATCCACCCACCGTGACTAATTGCTCCTATATTGGATTATGTTTGATTGCGTGATTATGAAGACCTGGAGACGGGGAACCGCTTCTGTTCAGAACACTCGCCTACTCACACACCTCTCTCTCTCTCTCTCTCTCTCTCTCTCTCTCTCCTCATCTCCTCTCTCTCTCTCTCTCTCTCTCTCCTCTCTCTCTCCTCTCTCTCTCTCTCTCTCTCTCTCTCTCTCTCTCTCTCTCTCTCTCTCTCTCTCGCACTCTCGCACTCTCGCTCTCTCACCCACCTTTCTCTCTTGTCAAGTCTCATAGTGCGACAAACCTGACACCAGCTCCGCCTCTTTAGCAGGAAATACATTTATTCATTCTCTTGGACCCCCGAAGTTAACAGCCATTCAGCAAAGACTATATGCAACGTCCAGATAAGCAGGTCTGTGTGTGTGTGTGTGTGTGTGTGTGTGTATGTGTTTGTGTGTGTATGTGCGTGTGTGTGTGTGTGTGTGTGTGCGCGTGTGTGTTGGGGATGGCACTCTGCTCACACCGCAACCACACACACAGAAGAAGAAGAAGAAGAAGAAGAAGAAGAAGAGAAGAAGAAGAGAAGAAGAAGAAGAGAAGAGAAGAAGAAGAAGAAGAAGAAGAAGAAGAGAAGAAGAGAAGAAGAGAAGAAGAAGAAGAGAAGAAGAAGAAGAAGAAGAAAAGAAGAAGAAGAAGAAGAGAAGAAGAAGAAGAAGAAGAAGAGAAGAAGAAGAGAAGAAGAAGAAGAAGAGAAGAAGTGGAAGTGGAATCAAGGACAGGACAGTGATGGAGGATCTCCCGGATCGTGTCCTGTGTGTTTGTGTTTCATCAGCTCCCCACGTTGGTGACTGCCGTGCCGTTCCACCGTGCTCCTACTCCTTCTTTATCTAACGCCAGCCATCAGATTCCACATTTTGAGATCTAATTCAGTGGTGTTCCTCACGCCGGCGCCCTTTAAATCATGCAGGAGACACCAGAGGACTCTAGAACACCTGCTGAGGGAGCTTAACACCAGGGCTTCCTTAAAGCAGCACGCGTCTGATCATTATTGCTTTAATCCGACTGTTTCCGGTAATCTGAGGCACGCGCCGGTGGTGGAAATATGAATGGGCTGCTGTTATGCACTAATGGTGTGATCACTAATGGTGTGATCACTAATGGAGTGATCACTAATGGTGTGATCTATAACCGGGCTCTCGCCTCGAGTGCTGTGGTGCCGCTTCCGTTTGTACTGTTGTCCTGGATTCACCCTTAATTGGTTTGTTGGTTATTTCTGGATTTGTCAATTTGTCAACCAGGAATACGTGCCGTGTTTAGGGTCAACCCGACAAAAGGTACCGGGTTCGATCCTTGCTGGCCACAAGCCTACCTGAGCATAATGCCCCTAAACCCTAACCTCTAACCTCTAACCCCTAACTCCCAACCCCCAACCCCAGTGATCACATGTATGGAGGATTCCCGCTTAACCTGCACTGTGTCTCTCTTCTACTATAGCTTTTTACTGCATTCAACAAATATTTGAACTACAGAGTTTCACAAGAATAAAATGCACCCATCCATGAGTCCATCCATCCAGGGAATGTGTCTCTTTAAATGATTTTGTTCTGTGTTTGTCTACCATGTAAAATAACTGTAGCTACAGCTCAAGCCAATAGAGCAGGGGTCGCGAGATCCCACAATTTTGAGCAGAATTACAATTGATTTATTTATTTTACATTTTTTTACACAAGCTATACTGTGCCATTTTAAAGTAAAACATTTAACAGAAATTAGTTTAGAATTTTTTTATTTAAATTCCAAATATAAATATAAAATTGTCAGATCTATTTTAACCTAAGCAACTCCGTGGATGAACAAGGTGACGGGAATTCGGCTAGCTTTGCTGGTGCTTTGGCCATAGTAAGGAATGGAAAGCCATTCACATATGGCAAGTATGCCAAAACATTCATGCTTGATGTGGCCAATGAACAGTTTGATGACTTCCCAGATAAAGACAGGATAATCAAACAAATAAAAGACATGCCTCTGTCAGCCAGAACTGTTCAGGATCGTACCATCATGATGGCAAATCAAGTCGAGGAAACACAAATTAAGGACATAAACGCAGGGACATACTTTTCTCTCGCTTTAGATGAGTCGACAGACGTTAGCCATTTATCTCAGTTTAGTATAATTGTGAGGTATGCTGCAGGTGACACACTGCGCAAGGAAAGTGTTGCTGTTTTGCCAATGAAAGGGTCAACAAGAGGAGAGGATTTATTTGAGTCTTTCATGGAGTTCGCTAAAGAAAAAAATCTAATGATGGATAAGCTGATTTCTGTGTGTATTGATGGTGCACCCTGCTATATGTTGGGGAAGAACAAAGGATTTGTAGCGCTTCTTTGTGAACATGAAAATAGACCCATCCTAAGTTTTCATTGCATTCTGCACCAGGAGGCGCTTTGTGCTCAAACATGTGGCCAGCAGCTTGGTGAGGTAATGTCGCTGGTCATTTCAGTGGTCAACTCAAATTTAAATCATCGCCAGATTGAAGCACTGTTAGACAAAGTTGGGAATAATTATCCCTGTCTGGTTTTACACATTAATGTGCGTTGGTTGTCAAGGGGGAAAGTTCTCAGCCGTTTTGCAGCTTGCCTGAGTGAAATCTAGACTTTTCTTGAAATGAAAGAAGTCGAGCATCCTGAGCTAGCTAACACAGAGTGGCTCCTCCAGTTTCACTATCTCGTGGACATAACTGGCCATCTGAACCAGCTCAATCTGAAAATGCAAGGTATTGGAAGTACAATATTATCTACAAGCAGTGTTGGCATTTGAAAGCAAGCTGGAACTCTTCACCAGGGACATTTAAACAGGTCGTCTATTGCACTTTGAAACACTGTGATCATTTAGAGATGCGTGCTTATCAAGTGACCCCACTCAACATTTTTCTCTCCAGCAGCTAGCTGGCTTCCCATCCGATCTCCTGCAGTCATTCAAAGCGCGTTTTAGAAAATTTCGTGAGCACACTGATCTTTTTTAATTCATCACTCATCCACACGAGTGTGCAGTGGACAAAGTCGACCTGAAATGTATCCCCGGGGTCGCCATCAGAGACTTTGAGCTGGAAGTTGCTGACCTGAAGGCGTCAGACATGTGGGTGAGTAAGTTCAACTCACTTAATGGAGAGTTGGAAAGACTTGCGCGACAGCGAGCAGAGCTGGCGAGTGAACACAAGTGGACAGAAATTAGACCTGAAGACCAGCTGATTCTTACAACTTGGAACGAGCTTCCTGTCACATACCACACAATGCAGCATGGGAGTATTGCCATATTGACCATGTTTGGCTCTACATATGCTTGTGAGCAGTCTTTCTAGCATCTGAGGAACATTAAGACCAACCTACGCTCACGATTAATTGATGGAAGCCTCAACGCCTGCATGAAGCTTAACCTCACCGCTTATGAACCAGACTACAATGCCATCAGCAGAACCACGCAGCACCAGAAGTCGCATTAATGGTAAGACGTATTTAATTTATTATTGGTTAGCTACAGTATATCACCAAGATTATTAAGAAGAATAAAGATATTTATTATATATAGCGCTTTTAGTACTCGGGGATGTGTTATACTTAAAAAATGTATGTCTTACTTGCATTCAATATTATTAAATATATGGCTCGCAAGGAAATACATTTAGAAATAGTTGTCTTTTTTGGCACTCCCAGCCAAAAAGGTTCCCGACCCCTGGGTTAGAGGTTACTAATGTAAACAACATACATAGGGCAGGTTTAACATTGGTTTATCATGGCAAATGACATACATAGTACTAATACATTGTAAATAGTAGCACCCTGACAGATCAGTAATGTGACTGTCACTTTCAATCACTAAACTTTCCCTCCTTAGAGAGAATGCATGGATGTATACATACCCGTGTCCACATTATTCAACGGCAGGGTTCTCACCCACCGTCCGCCAAGTTATTAGTTATAAGTGGGAACTGCATTTCTCCTCACCAACAATCAAGCCGATCAATACAAAATCAATAGACAACAGTATCATTACCCTGTTCCCTCGTGCTCTGGCAAACGTTTTGGACGACTACTTTGTCAATGTCCCTATTGCACAATCCCTATTGCTTTATTAACATCCTCGGGAGAGAGAGGGACAGAGTCATTCTCTGGGGACGCCACGGATCTGAATATCCTGCCTTGTTTCCCTACTCGGAGCTCAGCTCTGTGCTGGACTGGGTTATATAAGGTGGTTTCCTTTTCTCTTTCACCACGCTGACAACACTAATTATGTAACAAAAAAATGTGTAAAGGTGTAGCTCTACAACATCTGTTAGGATGCCCCCAAGCGAGGGATCTGACCTTCCGTCGTTCTTCTAGTAGAGATCTAAAGCATTTGTTTCTGGTTGTTTCTTTGCGAAATATTACTCAAGCGAGTAGAAAAGACATGGACTGTAACAATCAAATTATACAAAAGACAAATGTAAAGATTAGGGTTAAATATTTTTCCCAGGGTATGAATGAAGACACAATGGAGACGTTGTTCGTTGTTTTTACTGGGATTGTTCTCACGTTATTTACTTGGGGAAACGGGATCAGAATTTGGCGAGAAAACCTGGAAAACATCAGTACCAGGATTAGCCATGCCCCATAATGTGTCAACGCTGAGACTAACCGCGACTAAGTCAGCCCTCAAACGTTGACGGTGAAGGAAGCCCTACTTACAGTAGACGTCCACGCGGATGGACTTGATGGCGGGGGAGCCCAGGCCGTTCTCTGCCTTGCAGTAGTAGCGCCCTCCCTGGGTTCTCAGGATCTTGGTGATGTGCAGCGTCTCGTTGAACACGCTGGAGTCCTGGAAGCGGTCGGACACGCTGCCCGCCGTCTTGGTCCACCGGATCAAGACAACGAATGAGAAGCAGGGAATGGAAGAACATGAGCTGGGGAACGGGGAGAAAGCAATTAGCATGCGTTAGCCTCTGCTCCTTAGCTGAGCACGCGTTAACCAATTGCCTGGACACAGATGTTTACCGTGTGTTATTCCTCCATATTTTGTATGAATTATTTATTTCTGTTTCCCATGATTCATTGTGAGTGTATATTGAATGTGCCCCCTTACTCAGAACATCTGTTTTGATAAATGAATATAAACGTGTTGCACACACATGCTGCTGCATAGCACAGTTGGATGGAGCTTTCGTTGTGAGAAGAGGCGATAAAAACTTTGGGGATGATGTATGCCAGGAAAACAAAGTCATCGCCGCTCTGCTCTGTGGCATGTGGCACCTGCGCCCTCCACGGTTCTTAACGGCCTTCCTTAAACCTCGCCAACGTCCTCCTGTACCATGCAAACTACTGACTAAGAACCTCTAAATACACCCTGTACCACGCAAACTACTGACTAAGAACCTCTAAACACACCCTGTACCATGCAAACTACTGACTAAGAACCTCTAAATACACCCTGTACCACGTAAACTACTGACTGAGAACCTCTAAACTCCTGCTGTACCACGCAAACGACTGACTAAGAACCTCTAAACTCCTGCTGTACCACGCAAACGACTGACTAAGAACCTCTAAACTCCCGCTGTACAACGCAAACTACTGAATAAGAACGTCTTAACTCCAGCTTAAGCATCTGCTTTTAATTTATATAAGTTTCCCAGGAGGCTGACTCATAGCCACCCCCTCCCCCTCCCCCTCCCTGCCTCCTTCTCAGCCCCACCCCTCCACCTTTCAGCTACCTCACGCTAACTGATTTCATTACGCCAAGCGTAATGAAAGGTGAAACGGTGATACTCTCCATCATGTCCCTCCTCAGCACTCATTAGAGGCATACAGCATGAAGCAGGTATACCACCACAACCTGGCCCGGAGGCTACACGCACACACACACACATACACACAATCACTCACCACCACACACACACACACACACACACACACACACACACACACACACACACACACACACACACACACACACACACACACACACACACACACACACACACACACACACACACACACACACACACACACACACACAGCCACTGCTGTGCTCCATTGACCCCCTAAGTAAGATGGTCCCAGATGGACTGGCTTTGGCTGCACCGTCTCACATATCTCTGTCCAGGTGGGTGGGGGTGTGGGGGGGGTGGTCAGTCTGGGAGGCTATGAATTGGAAACCATCTCCAGGCTGGTGGATGCTGATAGCATCGCCATAGACGCTGATAGCATCCTATTTTACAGGGGATGGCATCTGGTTGGAGGCCATTGTGGAGGCCTGAGGTTGTGATTGCATCACTGTGGGTGCAGCTCCCCAGGTGAGATGCATGGTAGATTCAGCTGGTCATTTTCAAAGGATAATAATCATGGAATTGGTGGGAGAAAGACGAAGGCTACAGTCTGATTCTATCATGTGTATTATTGGAGGATGTGGTCCAATGCCAGTGAGAATGTTTACTACTGTTTATTATATTTAGCAGACACTTTTATCTGAATAAAAAGTGTCTTAAGATTTAGCAGCAGAAAGGGGTGGGCTGTAGAAATGGTGGACCCAGTTCCCGTAGGTAGGACTACAAAACAAACCCATAGCTGGATTTAGCGTCCATGAGAACCACTATGAACGGAGCAAACTTCAGAATCGCTACCCCGAGGGAGTCCCCGACGTAGCGGGGGACTTTAACCACTGCAATTTAAAAAAGTAAAAAAAAATAATACAGACAAGACACAACAAGACTATTGATCACTGCTACACCACCATTAAGCACGCTTATCACGCTGTTGCACGGCCGGCCTTCGGCAAATCAGACCACGCCCCTGTGCATCTACTTCCTGCTTACAAACAGAAGTTGAAGTCCACGTCCACCGCTGTAAAGAACGTGTGTCGCTGGACAGATGACGCCATACTACAGGATCTGCAGGGTGGTTTGGAAATCACGGACTGGAGTGTATTCAACATCACTGACCTGTATGTGTATGCAGATCATGTCACAGCATACATTTACAGGCTAGTGGAGGAATGCATCCCCACCAGGTCTGTTCGCTCATTCCTGTACCGCAAACCATGGATTAATGCTGACATACGGAACAAACTAAAGGAACGGAGTACCGCTTTCACAACGGGCCACTCTGATAACTACAAGAAGGCAAGAATGAACTCAGAAAAGCCATCAAGAAGGGTAAATTGGATTACAAAAACCAATTGGAATTACAGTTCGGGGGCTCTGACACCAGACGTATGTGGCAAGGTATGAGGGTCCTCTCCAACTACAAGGGGAGTTCCATCCCGCGTCTTCAGAGTACAGAGTACAGAGATGAGGTAGTCCGGCCGATGCGATGGTGCGAGGACAACAGCCTCGCACTGAAAGTCAGCAAGACTAAGGAGCTCATCGTGGACTTCAGGAGCCACCGGGGAACCCACTCCACCATCAGCTTGGACAGGACACAGGTCTAAGTCGTCAGCTGCTTCCGTTTCCTTGGCCTACATATTTCCGACGACCTGCGTGCCACAACACGGAGGTCATGCTGAAGAAGGCACACGCGTCTTAACTTGCGGTGCCTAAGGAAAAGCGGAATAGGCCAATGGTGGCTAGTGAACTTTCACTGTACTGCACTGTATTCATGATGCTGCTTCACAACTGGCACTTTTAATGCTTTTTAAATATTTTGCACAATTCAAAACATGTAAATATTATCTGCCCCAAATTGTTCTTTTTATGTTCATTTTTATTGTATATAGTATTTTTTATAGTATTGTTTTACAAATTCATACTGCGTGAGGGAATAGGGAGTAAGCATTCCATTGTACTAAATGGCCAATAAAGCATCTTGTATCTTGTTTCTTGTATCTTGCTTTTGTTTTTGTTTAGTTGTTTGTATCTGAGCTCCATTCTTTGAGGGGCGGCTCTCTACATCTACAGACTCACTGCTGCACATGCATTCTCTGTCACCGAGGGACCCATGAAAACACAAACACACCCACCATCCACGCTCAGCAACTGTGATAAGATGCAACATCAGAAGCCCCATTTTAGCAACAAGAACTGCTTAGCTTGAGCAAAACAAGCCGCACCGCTGAATCATCTAAAGCATCTGCAGCATGGGGTCAAATAGCTTACTGCATTGTGTTGTCTCTGTTCTTGTGTGCATGTATTCTGCGTAGTGACGCCAAATCTGAGTCTAAGCTAATGTAAAATAGGTCATGAGCATTCATTAGATGCAGCAAAGTTCTCAATGCTCTGTGACTGGTTTACAGTAGGCCTGCCTACTTTGCAGTACCCTCCACACACACACACACACACACACACACACACACACACACACACACACACACACACAAACACACACACACACACACCCACACACACCCTATCACCCTCCCGTGCTCAGGAATGAAACACAAAGAGGACCGGCTTATGAGGATCTCAGCAGAATTCAATCTTCCTCCAGCTTAGTCGGCCATTCAGCGGCTCCACTGTCTTCTTTTGTGCGAGGAGCTCACAGTTTTTCAGGAAAGTGTTAATCAATCAATAAATCAATAAACAGGCACCTTGTGAGAAGGACAGGAAGGAAGTGGGCATCAAACCGTCTTCTTGTTTTTAAAGGGAGGGAAGAGGCCACCCTTAATCTCTGAGCGGCGTTGGACTCGGGTCCTGAGCCGCTGACACTGTCTTCATTCGATTATTTTTCTGAATTTTTGTGGAGAGTGGAGTTTAATTTGAAGCGTCAGCCTTTTTTTTTCAACAATGACTTTAAATAAACAATACAACAATTAGAAACAAGCATAGAATAATACTGCTTTACACCATATGCACCGACAGTAAACACCTACGCAAAGGCCTGACCCTGGCAGTCTTAACGCCATGCTCCATCAGCTCAGCTGGACTGGACTATGAATGAGTGTAACGGACGCCAGCTCAAAATAATTGTTCAGAGGGTTCAGGAAAAGGTTAACAATACCTTAATGTTTTTAAGAATAATAATAATAATAATAATAATGGGCATTGTTGAAATAGATGCATCTATTAACTCCCTCTTTATTTAACTCTATTAAAGGCCGCGAGCCTCAACGACTTCCGCCCTGTTGCACTCACCCACCATCATCATGAAGTGCTTCGAGAGGCTGGTCTGGCCTCTCACCCTTACTGGATTAACACCAATTTGCCTACCGTTAGAACCGGAGCACGGACAACGCCATTTCCTCAGCCCTTCACTCTGCTATCTCCCTCCTGGATGAGAGCAACACCCACCTGAGAACGGTGTTCATCGACTTCAGCTCAGCATTTAACAAACTCATCTTCAAACTTGGTGACCTCATGAAAACCAGGAATCTTGATTAACCACTCTGTTTGTAACTGGTTATTAGACTTCCTAACCAAAAGACTCCAGTCTGTCAGATTAGCCAATCTCACCTCCTCCACCCTTACCCTGAGCACCAGTGTCCCCCAGGGTTGTGTGCTGAGCCC
>CM051021.1:7461958-7469132 GCA_027704905.1 Muraenolepis orangiensis | reverse complement strand
CACACACAGTGAAATTCATCATAGTATTAGGGGCAGTGGGCAGCTGTTGTATACACATTGCAAGTGTAGGGGTCAGCTGTCTTGCTCAAGGGCAATTTGGCCGTGCCCAGGTGTTTCAGGGAATTGGGAACCGGCAACCTTAAGTTTCCCAAGCCAAGTCCTAACAGACTGAGCTACTGCCCCCGTGACCTCCAGCCAATCAAAATGTTTCATTTGTCTTTTTTAGCAACATTGGCAGTGCCCAGGTGTTTCGGTAGAGAACTTGAACCGGCGACCTTCTGGTTCCTAAGTCCCAACAGACTGAGCTACTGCCGCATTGAGAGTCATGTTGTTCGTGAAAAAAATCATAACCATTTAGTAAAAATAGTTCACACACACAGTGGATAGGCTCAAAATAGGATTATCCAAGAAAGCCATTAAACACGGAGAACCTTAACACGACACACATATGCTGTTCCCTGCTTGATGAAAGAAACATGGGAGCAGAGTTTAGAGTGTTTTATGAAACTAAACGCATAAAGAGGAGGATTCATACGGTGGCTTACAATACAGACAAGAAACCTTAACGGAACCAGAGTGTGTGTGTGTGTGTGTGTGTGTTTGTCTGTGTGTGCGCGTGCGTGTGTGCATGCGTGTGTGTGTGTGTGTCGAATCAACTATGTGTGCATGTGTGTGTGCTTGTGTGTATCAGTCTGGATTAGGATCTGCCTCTGCTTCCTGTGAGGTCACCAGCTCGAGGACCGATACGACGGCTCCATCCAGTGAGACGAGAGATGATGGGGTCAGAAAAACAAGTCTTTTTTGTGTTACTGATCATTAAAAAATAAATAAATAATCTAAAAGAAAAACAACAGATTGGGATCAAACTGCAGGATAAACTGCCGAAGTGTCTGCCATGTCTGCTATAATTTACTATCTATCTACTATATCTATCTATCTATCTATATTTTTACTATATCTATCTATCTATCTTTTCGATCTATCTATCTATATATCTATCTATCTATTTACTCTATCTATCTAAATATCTACTCTATCTATCTATCTATCTGTCTATTTATCTATCTATCTATCTATCTGTCTTTCTATCTATTTACTCTAATATCAAAAGTGACACAAAATACTATATTGGAGTAAACATCCTGCTAAGCCACATGGAGTTTGCCTGATCTGAAACTGAAAGGACTTCCTAGCAGCAGGGCCTGAGAATGATACAAAGGATGCATGTCTGCTCCATCGGTTGTCCTTCTTTCATCGCCCATCTGTTGTCTTCCGTGACACGCAAGACAACCTCCAGCACAGAGGAGGGAGGAAAGCATCTGAATCCTAACCAAACACACACACGTGTGGTGGCTAGAGTCCGGCACTTTGTCTCCTTACAGACTATCTCCTTACAGACTGTCCTTACAGACCGTCTCCTTACACACTGTGTCCTCACAGACTGTCTCCTTACACACTGTGTCCTCACAGACTGTCTCCTTACACAGTGTGTCCTTACAGACTGTCTCCTTGCAGACTGTTATTACAGACTGTCTCTTTACACACCATGTCATTACAGACTGCCCCCATATCAGACTGTCTCCTAACAGACTGTTCTAACAGACTGTCTCCTTGCAGACTGTCCTTACAGAGTGTCTCCTTACAGACTGTCTCCGCAACTTGAGACACTTACATATGGGAACTTATTTGGATATTTTTAAGGTTCAACATGTACTTGAGTCCTAATATGAAGCAAACAAACAACTCACTCACAATAGCCACGCTGCGTTGTTGTTATGTGTGCTTTTGTTATCTGGGTCGCGATAAAAAACAGAAATCAAGTGCTCTGTGAATTGAGGGATCCACCGTAGATAGAGAGGCACATCATTAGGAGCAGCTAGAGGCTATTTGCTCAACAGATAAGGCTACGTCTATTGGGAATCGAACCCCAGTACAGTTTGGCTGGGAGTCACAGTCAAACCATTGGTTTCCCCCCCACACACACACACACCACCCCCCTCCTTAGGCCCTTGGAGCTCCTCCCCCTCCGGTTACGTTAGTCAATGCTGAGGAATCGCTGCTGCCTGAAAATGATGGTGACCCATTAGTGCCGGAATCCCGGCTCCAGAAAACCAGCCTCTGAAAGAACAAGGCGATAACAAGGTGTTCATTGGTGATGTGAGCAATGGCGGTTGGCTCTCTCTCTCTCTCTTGATGATGACGTTGGAGCTGTGCATAGCCATGCAGTCATGGGTGTAGAGGGAGTTGAGGAGAGGGCTCAGCACACATCCCTGGGGGGCTCCCGTGTTGAGGGTCAGTGACTCTGAGGTGCTGCTTCCCATCCACACCACCTGGCGGCTGTCCGACAGGAGGTCAAGTATCCAGCTGCACGTGGATGGGGACACGCCTAGACCTCCTAGCTTGGTGTCGAGCTTGGCAGGAACTATTGTGTTGAACGCTGAGCTGTAGTCCACAAACAGCATTCGCACATTTCTTTCCCTCCAGGTGGGAAAGGGCAGTGTGGAGGGCCATGAAAATTGTGTCGTCTGTGGATCTGTTTTGACGATATGCACATTGCCATGGTCACGGATACCGCTGTAAACTCTCGAGGTAGCCAGAATGGACTGCACCTAAGCAACAGGAACTCCAGGTCCGGGGAACAGAAAGACTTGAGGGGATGTGCATGACTTTGGTTGCACCAAGATCTGTTTATCATGAGACATACCCACCCCCCTCCTCCGCGATCTTTACTGGAGAGAGCCTTTGTTCTGTCCGCCCGGTGGACGGAAAATCCCGGCGGGGACAGCACGTCGTCGCCAGACGGGGACAGTGTGACGTCGTCAGATGGGGACAGCGCGACGTCGTCAGGTGGGGACAGTGCAAAGTCAACAGGCGGGGACAGCGCAAAGTTGTCACGCGGGGACAGCGCAAAGTCGTCATGTGGGGACAGCACGGCGTCGTCAGGCGGGGGCAGCGGGACGTCGGCAGGTGGGGACAGTGCGACGTCGGCAGGCGGGGACAGTGCGACGTCGTCAGGCGGGGACAGAGCGACATCATCAGGCGGGGACAGCGCGACGTCGTCTGGTGGGGCCAGTGCAACGTCGTCAGGCAGGGACAGTGCGATGTCGTCAGAATGGGGCAGTGCGGCATCATCAGGCGGGGACAGCGCGACGTCGTCTGGCGGGGCCAGTGCAACGTCGTCAGGCAGGGACAGTGCGACGTCGTCAGAAGGGGGCAGTGCGGCGTCCTCCCACCAGGGCAGCACGGTGTCCTTCCACCCGGGCAGCGCGGCGTCCTCACACCGGGACAGCGCGGCGTCCTCACACCGGGGCAGCGTGGCGTCCTCCCACCGGGGCAGTGCTGCGTCCTTCCACCGGGGCAGCGCGGCGTCCTCACACCGGGACAGCGCTGCGTCCTTCCACCGGGGCAGCGCGGTGTCCTCACACCGGGACAGCGCGGCGTCCTCACACCGGGACAGCGCGGCGTCCTCACACCGGGACAGCGCGGCGTCCTCCCACCGGGGCAGCGCGGCGTCCTCACGCCAAGGCAGCGAGGAAGTCAGGAAGGATAAGCAGGTCTTAACTCCATCATAGGGAAAGGGGCAAGGGTCGTATCTCCAAGGTGGAGGAAAAACAAAATGAGTAATTGGAATTCGCGTAGCGGCTGTCCACGCCTGCCAACTAGCAATGTTAGACTTAATCAGGGTGATCAGCTCTTCCATTTCCCTTTCCCTTTCCCCTTGGGTTTCCTTAAACTGTGGAGACGTGGTGTTGGCTGGGTTCATTTTGGTCCAAAGTAGCTCACTTCAGAGACGCAAATGCGGCACTTGTCTGTGTTTAGTTTCAGCCTTCTCTCTTTGGTGCGGCTGAGCATGGCTCTGAGGTTGTGATCATGTTCCTCTTTAGTCTTACCGAACACGACGATGTCGTCCACTATGCCGGCCACTCCCTCAAGGCCCTCGTAGGTCTCGTCTATCCACCTCTGGAATTCGTCCTGTGCTGACACGATGCCGAAGGGGAGCCTGAGGAAACGGTACCTGCCGAATGTGGTGTTGAATGTCGTGAGCAGCGACGACTCTTCACTGAGCTTAATAGCCCAGTAGCCCGATTGTGCATCCAAGGTGCTCCAAGCATTTTGCTCCAGCCAGCTTTGATGTCACATCCTCCAATGTGGGTAGGGGGTAGTATGGCCTCAGTATTGCCTTATTCAAAGGCCGTGGGTCCAGACATACTCGAAGCTTGTGTGTTTTTGGTTTCTCACACGTTACTAGGGCGTTGACCCACTAGGTTGGCTGAGTCACATATTATGCTATCTCTTTCCATGTTGTCTAGCTCCGCCTGTAGACGGTCTTTTAGGGCGAATGGCACCCTCCTTGGTGGGCAAGCTACTGGTGCGACGTCTGGGTTTATTCTGAATCTGCACTCACACTGGAGTTCACCGATGCCTTTGAAAACATCTGAGTACTCACTCAGTATGTCGGCTGAATGGGAGCCACACTCTCTCTTGTTGGCCTCAGTGACTGCATACACCACCTTAATTAGTCCCAGGGCTTTACACGCCTTGTAGCCAAGAAGAGGTGGGCCATCACAGTCTACAATGTGAAACTTTTCTGTTATTGTCTTTTTCATGAATGTGCTTTCCAGGTTGCAGTAGCCTTTTACATTCAATGGGTGACCCCCATAGGCCAGAAGCTTACGCTTAACTTTTTTCAGTGGTGTACTGGGCCCAAGCTTAGCAAAGTCTTTAGCAGGTAAAACGCTTGTTTGTGCTCCAGTATCTAGTTTGAATGACTATTCTGCATTATGTGGACCCAGTTCTATGTCTGCATATGCATCATCCTCACCTTCCTCTTCTGCTGTGACGGCATCCACAAACAGGTCCGAGTTGTAATCCTCATCCTCTTGTTGAACAGTGTGTACATTTTTATGTCTTGTTCTGTTTGGAGTATGGGACTATGATTTACATGCTCTTGCAAAGTGGTTAAATTTGCGACAATTAAGGAATTGTTTACCCTTTGCTGGACACTCAGTATGCTTGTTGTGGTGCCCACCACATGCATAGCAGGCTGTCGTAGATGTCTTTGGGCTCTCATTTGATCTGTAAGATTGTTTAGTTGTGCCTGGTTTCGAGGCCTTGCGATGTATTGCGTGCACTTCTTGACTGTCGTTAGCCATAGCCTTTAGCTGCACTTGTGCTAGCTCATAGGAGCGTGCTATATAAATAGCTTTGTCCAACGTTAGCTCCGGTCCGTGACTCAGCAGCTTTTCCCGTACTCTTGGCGAGTTGGTAGCAAACACTACACGGTCTCTGACCATCTCCTCACTGTGTATATACTGTGGCTATTAGCATAGCCACAGTATTTTACTAGAAGTTTTAGCTCTGTTACGAAGTAATCAAAAGACTCACCGCTTACTTGTGTTTTTTCATGGAATTTGTACCTAGCAAAGATGTGGTTGGCTTTCGGCATGAGGTATGCTGTAAATCTGTCATAGTACGTTTTTAGCATCTTAGCCTCGTCTTCCCTCAGTGTCCATGTATTACTGATGTCCCGTCATTTGTCTCCGATCCAAAGCAGAAGAAAACTGCATTTGTCCTCTTCCGATTTCCCTTTTAGCGGGCCTGAAAACATGAGCTCGGCATGCTGTTTGAATGGGCGCCACGTGTGGGGTAAGTTGGGCACTCCAAAAGCCCCCATCTTCTTTCTCCCTTCATTTCCAGCTGGATTCGTCTCACTCTGACACCATGTTGTGACTTGCAGTCTGTTCAATAATCCCACGATTTAGGGAGCTTCAATTGCCTGCTTTTATTCCATCCGCATAGCGTACATACAACGTCGTACTTTCGTCAAGCAACCTATTCCTATCTATCACTTCCGGTTTCCGGGTAATAGCATAACAAAATAAGAGTCCTGCATTTAGCAGTATCATTAAACATTACAGGGGCGTGGCTATCCGGGCGAGTACTGTGGAAACGAAGGTGACAGGAATGCGGGACGTGATAAGGGGGCGTGGCTACCTGGGCGAGGGCTGTGAATGCGGGGAGGCAGAACTGCCAACCCTGACACTGTCATTGTCTTCAGGAGCAGCCTTTAAGAAACCATGTTAAAGGCTGGTGGCAGCGTCGTCTGCTACACATATATATATATATATGATACTTTTTTCAGATTTTATCTACTGCCACCCACAATAAAAATATCTTGCATCCACATAATGAAAGGTCGCCAAGGCCATCATTCTGACCTCAGTCTCTCCCTCAGAGAGGTCGCTGGGTTCATCCAGAGGGGACTCACTGATCTCTCCCTCAGAGAGGTCGCTGGGTTCATCCAGAGGGGACTCACTGATCTCTCCCTCAGAGAGGTCGCTGGGTTCATCCAGAGGGGACTCACTGATCTCTCCCTCAGAGAGGTCGCTGGGTTCATCCAGAGGGGACTCACTGATCTCTCCCTCAGAGAGGTCGCTGGGTTCATCCAGAGGGGACTCACTGATCTCTCCCTCAGAGAGGTCGCTGGGTTCATCCAGAGAGGACTCACTGACCTCTCCCTCAGAGAGGTCGCTGGGTTCATCCAGAGGGGACTCACTGACCTCTCCCTCAGAGAGGTCGCTGGGTTCATGTCAAGTGAGTTCAAAGTTCGCTACGTCACTACGAATTGATTCGGTAAAGTGGTTTCCATCTCTGCTTTTGCGAATTAACCCGATTCCAATCAGTCAGAAACCACCTCAAGCAAGTGTATCGACTTTTATGAGAATCAAAGGAAGTTGATTCCTTGAATTTGGCCATTTCCATCAACATTTTCTAATGCCATACTTCAAAATGCGAATTGAAATGGCAATCGTGTTTGTTTTTTTCAACATAATAAAGATGTGTGTAATCTAATCATGAAGCAACAAGCATTGACGGTGAGAAAATAAGAAAGCAAGCCCCTTGCAACACTGCTCTCAGTCCCCGGTGGAGATACAAACTAAATAATCTCTTTTAACTAAAGAGTGTTTAAATGTAGCTTTGAGACACGACAGATGAAGGGCTGGGGAGAATCCATGTTTGTCTTTACTTTAATTGTTATTATATGTTGTTCTTTGTGTACAACATAATATTCCTGTGGGGGACAGGCCGTCCCTGTAGAGATGAGTTGTTGTTTTTAACAGAATGTATTTATTTATCCCCCAATTAGAATCATGATTACTAAATTACTTATTAC
>CM051021.1:7414458-7456958 GCA_027704905.1 Muraenolepis orangiensis | reverse complement strand
GCCGCAGTCCACCCCCCCATATTCATATTCAACAGATATCTATATTATTATCAATATTATTATTATTTATTATAATATTATCATTTGAATGAGAAAATCGAAATAAATAAAAAATCTTATCAGGAAAGAAATTCATTTTGTGAGAAGAGATTTGGACCATCGTCAACTGTCCTCTTTCTGGCTCAGGAGAAGAAACGACCCAATATTGTAATCATGGGCTATCAGTGTTCGTAAGTAACCATCAATGTGTACGTCAACATCATCATAAACATCATCACCATCATTATCATCATCGTATTCAATGTGAATATTTAACATACACCTTTTAAACTGTGAAGCCCTCTCAGTGGACCCAGATCCAGATCTATCCAGTCTATCTCTGTAGTCGTAGGACCAGGTAGAGGAAGAGGAGGCGTGTCCTAATCCTGGGGGCCAAAGATGGAATATAAACAGAAGGATTTCAGCGGCTACAAACTCCAGCGCTACTACCCGCTAAGTACAGTCGAGAACCAGCAGCTCAGAGATGCTTAGCTGTGGGAGTAGCCAGGTTACAATAAGTAGTACTTGGTGGAGGTGTTGGTTAGGAGGGGGGGGGGGGGGTTGGCTGTCAGTGAAGGACAGAGCTGTTTTCCTGAACCCGTTTGAACCTTCCCCAGCAGAGGAATCAGTTGCATTCTGATGCATGCAAGATAGCCGTGTGACTTAAACGTGTGTACCGGGGCGGCAGGACAGCTCAGTCTGTTGGGACTCGGCTTGGGAACCGGAAGGTTGCCGGTTCAAGTTCCCCACCAAAACACCTGAGCACTGCCGAGGTGCCCTTGAGCAAGGCGAGGGACTCCCCTCCACTGCTCCCCTGGTGCTGGATATCCAAAAGCTGCCCACTGCTCCTAATACTAGGATGGGTTTAATGCAGATAAACACATGTCACTGTGTGTGTACATGTATGTGATCAATAAAGAGGATTGAATCCTCCAGATTTAGATGCCGATGTTTTAAAGCGACTCGGGGGGTGTCTGAGAAGCAAATTCCAAATGAGCCAGAAAAAAAGAACCCAAAGAGCAGATCTTCAGAAAGAACATTCTTAAGAGCGGGACTCGTGCATGGAGTCTGAGTCTGAGAGTCTGAGCTGAAAAGTCGAGTCAGCTGTAGCTGAGGGTCTGAGCTGAGGGTCTGAGCTGAGAGTCTGAGCTGAGAATCTGAGTTGAGGGTCTGAGTTGATATTCTGAGTTGTGTGTCTGAGCTGAGAGTCTAAGTGAGCTGAGAATCTGAGCTGAGAGTCTAAGTGAGCTGAGAATCTGAGCTGAGAGTCTGAGCAGAGAGTCTGAGCTGAGAGCCTGAGATGAGAGTCTAAGTGAGCTGAGAGCCTGAGATGAGAGTCTGAGCTGAGAGTCAAAGTGAGCTGAGACTCTGAGCTGAGAGTCTGAGCTGAGAGTCTAAGCTGAGAGCCTGAGATGAGAGTCTAAGTGAGCTGAGACTCTGAGCTGAGAGTCTGAGCTGAGAGTCTGAGCTGAGAGCCTGAGATGAGAGTCTAAGTGAGCTGAGAGCCTGAGATGAGAGTCTGAGCTGAGAGTCAAAGTGAGCTGAGACTCTGAGCTGAGACTCTGAGCTGAGAGTCTGAGCTGAGAGTCTAAGCTGAGAGCCTGAGATGAGAGTCTAAGTGAGCTGAGACTCTGAGCTGAGAGTCTGAGCTGAGAGTCTGAGCTGAGAGCCTGAGATGAGAGTCTAAGTGAGCTGAGACTCTGAGCTGAGAGTCTGAGCTGAGAGTCTAAGTGAGCTGAGACTCTGAGCTGAGACTCTGAGCTGAGAGTCTGAGCTGAGAGTCTAAGTGAGCTGAGACTCTGAGCTGAGAGTCTGAGCTGAGAGTCTAAGTGAGCTGAGACTCTGAGCTGAGAGTCTGAGCTGAGAGTCTGAGCTCCTTCCCGTTATAGCATTATTCATTTGTTTTTGTTTTTCTGTAAAACAGAGAGGTTTGGGCTGTCCTGAAAGACACTCTTTCCGGATGTTGTTGGTAGTAAATGATACCTTTCTCCTCTGACCTTGAACGAAAAGGGGGGCTGAGGGTCGCCTGTCAGCTTGAATCCATTCTTTAACAAAACGGGGCCCCTGTTTTGCCACTAAGTGGGAGGTTTATTAGCCCATTAGAATCCATTTTAAACCACAAGCCCCTCTGGTGAGATCACAAGCCCGTGTCCACCTGGATGGAGAGTCCATGGATAGGAGATACCAGCATCCACTGGTCCAACAAATATCCATCACTGGTGGGAAAACAGGGGCTCCTAAAATATATATGTGTATATATATATATATATATATATATATATATATATATATATATATATATATATACCTCCGCCCCGCCCCCACCTATCCAACTATTTCAGGTTCTTGAGAGATGTGTATTTTCTGCAGTGTATCTCGGGTGTATGTGTGGAGGTCTCTGAAGACCTTGTCTAGGAGGACTTAGTGTTGGCTCTGATGGAGCTGGGTGTTCTCTCTCCATCCCACCCAAGGGGGTTCCCACATGGGAAAGGCTGCTCTCCATTCCACTGCAGCAAATCACTTCCTCTGCCAAATGCACCCGTGTGCTGTGTGTGCTGTGTGCTGTGTGCTGTGTGCTGTGTGCTGTGTGTGTGTGTGTGTGTGTGTGTGTGTGTGTGTGTGTGTGTGTGTGTGCGCGTGTGTATGCATGTGTGTGCCTGTGTGTGTGTGTGTGTGTGTATGCATGTATGTGCCTGTGCCTGTGTGTGTGTGTGTGTGTGTGTGTGTGTGTGGTGTGTGTGTGTGTGTGTGTGTGTGTGTGTGTGTGTGTGTGTATGCATGTGTGTGCCTGTGCCTGTGTGTGCATCGCTGCCCTCATAGAAGAAGGAAGCAACAGAGGACCCAGATGTACAAACCCCCACCCGCCCCTTCCCTCGGCGGTCCCCGGTTCTGGAGTACTGACTAACAGCCTAACATCCATCCTCCGTAATGCCACTTAGCAGCCCCCGGGCCGTTCCCTTCCTTCTACATCTCCAGAAGATCATTCCACTGTCGGGTCACAAGAGAAATGACGTTCCACCCTCAGCCCGAGATAACAAGAGATAAACAATAACAGCAAATGACGGATAAATGACCAGAGGTGATAAACCGGCTTCAGTCGTCATCAGTCAGTGGGAACATGTTCCGCGTCGCTTCGGACAATAACATCAACGAGTACGCGTCCTCGGTCACCGGGTTCATCAAGAAGTGCATAGATGACGTTGTTCCGACCAAGTCGGTTCAGATATATCCCAACCAGAAACCGTGGATTAACGGCGATGTTCGCGCTGCCCTACACGCGCGTAACGCCGCCTTTGGCTCCGGGAATATGGAGGAATATACGAGAGCCCGCTACGACCTCCGTAAGACCATCGTCACTGCCAAGCGGGAGTACAAGGACAGAGTGGAGGAGAAATTCAAGAGCCATGACGTGAGGGGTATGTGGCAGGGGCTACAGATGATAACGAACTTCAGAGGGAGAACCAGTTGTGTAGAGCACTCTTCTACCTCCCTCCCAGGAGAGCTAAATAATATTTTTGGCGCGGTTCGACATGAACGGCAGCCCGCCGAAGCCAGCGCCGCCTGAGGAGACCAGCCTGCTGAGCATCTCGGAGGCGGATGTGCGCCGCACCTTCAAGCGGTTGAACATCCATAAGGCGGCAGGCCGACGACATCCCGGGCCGCGTCCTCAGACCTGCCACGCTGGACCCATTTCAATTTGCATATTGTCAAAACAGATCCACGGACAACGCAATTGCCATGGCCCTCCACACTGCCCTTTCCCACCTGGAGGGAAAGAACTGTTATGTGCGAATGCTGTTTGTGGACTACAACTCAGTGTTCAACACGATAGTTCCTGCCAAGCTTGACGCCAAGCTTAGAGGTCTAGGCGTGCCCCCATCCGCGTGCGGCTTGATACTGGACCTCCTGTCGGACCGCCGCCAGGTGGTGAGGATGGGCAGCACCACCTCAGAGCCACTGACCCTCAACACGGGAGCCCCCCAGGGATGCGTGCTGAGCCCTCTCCTCTACTTCCTCTACACCCACAACTGCATGGCTATGCACAGCTCCAACGTCATCATCAAGTTTGCTGTCGACACGACAGTGATGGGCCTGATCGCTGGCGACGACAAGACAGCCTACAGGGAGGAGGTTGGATCACTGGAGCAGTGATGCCAGGAGAACAGCGTCGCCCTCAACGTCAACAAGACCAAGGAGCTGATCGTGGACTACAGGAAGCAGAGAGGAGAGCATGGCCCTATCTCCATTGATGGTGTTGCAGTAGAGAGGGTCAGCAGCTTCAAGTTCCTCGGTGTGCACATCTCCGAGGACCTATTTCCTCAGGCATCTGAGGAAATTCAGCATGGGCCCCCGCATCCTGAGAACATTCTACACCGGGACAATCCAGATGGCCCAGTATATCGTTGGAGGTGAGCTCCCCTCCCTCCTGGATATATACAACCTGCGGTGCGTGGCCAAGGCCAAACGCATCATAAAAAACAACGCCCACCCCAGCCATGAACTGTATTCAATTTTACAGTCAGGCAGGCGATACCGCAGTATCAAGTGCCGCACAAATAGGCTTAAAAATATCTTCCACAGTCAGGCCATCAGGCTGCTGAACAAGGGCGTATAGCATATAACAATGTATATTTTATTACATTTATTTATATATACGTATACATATTGGTATACATACTTTTTCTGTGCCGATATATTGCATTTTATGAATTGCATTTTTATTTTTATATATTTAACTTTATACAGTTATTTTTATAACTGCTGTCTGTCGTCGGGTATTGCGCAAAAGATTTTCACTCACTGCTTTATACCTCAATCTGCGCCTCAAGCTGGGCCTCAAGCTGGGCCTCAGGCTGGGCCTTACCCTGGGCCTCACCCTGGGCCTCACGCTGGGCCGGGAAACAAGGACTCGGTCTGGATGTTGTGGTCCTGAGGCCTGCTGCTGTTTGGTTGGTTTGTAGTAAGTCAAATGTCAAACTCAAGTAATGGATGACACACACACACACACATATATACTGTATGTATATATATGTACATATATACATATGAATGAGAGAGAGAGAGAGAGAGAGAGAGAGAGAGAGAGAGAGAGAGAGAGAGAGAGAGAGAGAGAGAGAGAGAGAGAGAGAGAGAGAGAGAGAGAGAGAGATTTGCTATTAAACTATTTATCAGATACTTTATCCAAAGCAACATGCAGAGCCTTTGTACTTGTGACTCTGCATGGGACTCAGGAGGAGGCAAGAGGTCAGAGCCTCTAGCTACAGGTCAGAGCCTCTAGCTACAGGAAGTCAGAGCCTCTAGCTACAGGTCAGAGCCTCTAGCTACAGGAAGTCAGAGCCTCTAGCTACAGGAGGTCAGAGCCTCTTGCTACAGGAGGTCAGAGTCTCTAGCTACAGGAGGTCAGAGCCTTTAGCTACTGGAAAGTCAGAGCCTCTAGTTACAGGAGGTCAGAGTCTCTAGCTACAGGAGGTCAGAGCCTCTAGCTACTGGAAAGTCAGAGCCTCTAGCTACAGGAGGTCAGAGCCTCTAGCTACAGGAGGTCAGAGCCTCTACAGGAGGTCACAGCCTCTACAGGAGGTCACAGCCTCTAGCGACAGGAGGTCAGAGCCTCTAGCTACAGGAGGTCAGAGCCTCTTGCTACAGGAGGTCAGAGCCTCTACATGGGGTCACAGCCTCTAGCTACAGGGGGTCAGAGCCTCTAGCTACAGGAGGTCAGAGCCTCTAGCTACAGGAGGTCAGAGTCTCTAGCTACAGGAGGTCAGAGCCTCTAGTACAGGAGGTCAGAGCCTCTAGCTACAGGAGGTCAGAGCCTCTAGCTACAGGAGGTCAGAGTCTCTAGCTACAGATGGTCAGAGCCTCTAGTACAGGAGGTCAGAGCCTCTAGCTACAGGACTCTGGGGGGATGTGGAGGCCCAGTATCTCTGAGCTGTGTTAGTCTTGGTCTTTGATGCGTAAACATTCACAACAATATCACACAAGTAAGAGTAAATAAAAAATGTTGAACTAAAAGTAGAATAAGAAAAAATTACAATACAATACAATACAATATAATATAATATGGGACAGGGCTGTATAAATGTGCAGGATTATTGGAATATGTAAATTCTAAATTTGAATACAAATTAAAACACAGTGGAATGGAATATATAACAGAGCTGTGCAGTTATTGTTGTGCAAACTAAATAACAATGTCATGTGTGAAGGCCAGAGGTGGCTAGTGAACCTCTACCGTAGAGAGCGTCCTGACGAGTGGCGTCACCGTGTGGTACGGCAACACCACTGAACAGGACAAGAAAGACATCCAGAGGGTCGTGAGGACGGTAGAGAAGATCATCAGATGTGCACTTCCATGCATTGAGGAGATCTTTAGGACCAGATGTCTGAAGAAGGCCATGTCCATCATAAAGGACTGCAACCACCCTGGGCACCATCTCTTCTCCCCCCTACCGTCTGGTCACCGGTTGCACAGCATCCGTGTACATTCAATACATGTACAAGTCATTTAACAGTCACTTGCTGCTCTTTTTTTGATTATTTGATTGTATATCCATCCATCCATCCATCTTCTCCCACTTATCCGTGGTCAGGTCGCGGAGGTAGCAGCTTCAGCAGGGGACTCCAAACTTCCCTCTCCCTGGCAACATGGACTAGCTCTGACTGGGGGATCCCGAGGCGTTCCCAGGCCAGTGTGGAGATGTAATCACCCCACCTGTACCTCGGTCTGCCCCGTGGTCTCTTCCCACCTGTACCTCGGTCTGCCCCGTGGTCTCTTCCCACCTGTACCTCGGTCTGCCCCGTGGTCTCCTCCCACCTGTACCTCGGTCTGCCCCGTGGTCTCTTCCCAGTTGGATGTGCCTGGAAAACCTCCCTCGGGAGGCGACCAGGAAGCATCCTTACTAGATGAACCACCTCAACTGGCTCCTTTCTATGCGAAGGAGCAGCGGCTCTACTCCGAGTCTCTCACTAGTGACTAAGCTTCTCACCCTATCCCTCAGGGAGATACCAGCCACCCTCCTGAGGAAACTCTTTTTTGCCGCTTGTATTCGCGATCTCGTCCTTTCGGTCATTACCCATTGTTCATGACCATAGGTGAGGGTAGGAACGATTGATTGTATATATCATTTTTATTTTTATGGTATTGTTTTGGAGATGTATACTGAGGGAGGGAATGGGGAGTAAGCATTCCCATGTACCTGTTGCAATTGGCAAATCAAATATCTTGTATCATGTATCTTGGATGCTCCCAGTTGTGAGTAGTGAACATCTACCAGACCAGGAAGAGTGTGTTAATGTAACTTGTGCTGTTTATGCACCAAAGACCAAGACTAATTCCTTGTATGTTCAAGCTGACTTTATGCAATAAAGGCTTGGTGTTTCCGAGCCTCGGCCGACCGCTGTAGTTAGCCGAACACGGCTAGCCGCTATATGCTCGTTAACAACATGTAGGGTTATCAAACAAAGGCTACATCACTTGGATGTGCAGTAAGTGACGTACTGCGATGGATCCAGACAGAAGGACTCGGAGGCTGAGGAAGCATCCTGGTTCCTGAGAGAGTTTGAGGGCTTCAGGTTTCAACCCCAAGCTAATAATTAATAATGTCACGGACGACATCACACACATACACACACGCATGCATGCACACACACACGTGCGGTGCAGGTACAGACAGGCGCTTTAATTATGGCAAGGGTACAGAGAAGGCAAGGCAAAAACAAAGTGGTCTCCAGGCGATGGTCAAAAACACTGTAGTTCCAAAAAACAACATCAACTTGACATGAGGCTTCCCGAGAATCAGTGCGTGTGATAAACCAGCAAAATGTGAGTGTGCGGTAGGCTTAAATAGCAAGGTGAATTGTGATGCGCTGCAGCTGCGGGTGAGAATTAACAAGGGGGGCGTGGCTATCTGATAGTGTGGAGTGGGAGAGAGGAGACAGGAATGTGGAACGTGATAAGGGGGCGTGTGCAAACTGTGACAACACGCACACGCGCACAAAGACACGCACACGCACATGCATGCACACACACACACACACACACACACACTCTCTCTCGGTTATCGGTGTGTAAATGATACATGGTCATGGTTGTATGGGACGGTGGATGACGGCGTGTGTCGGTTACTCACCGTAGACGCCTTGACAACGGACGCTGTCCGCAAGCAGCGCCAGCAGCCCCACGACGCACGTTATTAGATCCATCATGTTACGTTACGCTCCACATATCCAGTGCTTCTTCAATGGCAACTTGAAGTCCTTTCCGGTCCAGATGGCGGGCGACTCGCTTGCATCGGTACCGGTACCGGTCCAGTCTAGGAGCGATCTCTTTCGTTCGTTCAAATGTCTTCCGCCGGTCATCATGGCGTGAACGGAGTTTCTACCGCAAGTGGGTTAACATGCGATGCGATGGAACACCGGAGCAACACACACACACACACACACACACACACACACACACACACACACACACACACACACACACACACACACACACACACGGCGCGTTTGGAGACGAGCCGCTCAGCGTCTCGACGGGGGGTTGCAGGGCAGGCGCGCTTGGCGGCTACGCTGATCGCAAATTAGAAACCCGCGGACATGACATGCGGGCGTCTCGTTTTTCCAGCTGTTGTCATCGCTCTAATCTGCCTCATCGCTGCTGCTTCTGCCGTTACGCTGACGAGCGTCGACAGTCGAGCTGACATCCCACACGGAGGCTGCACCGAGAGGCGGTCTGCGGGTCGATCCTGCGGTCCTTATCTCCGGCAGCACGGCGGCATCGACAAGTGTCCTCCTCCTCCTCCTGCTACTGTCAACGGTGATACAGCGGGGTCCACCGCTCACAACACGACTGAACCTCCGGTGGACACCGGGCAGGACTCATATCTCTCTCTCTCTCTCTCTCTCTCTCTCTCTCTCTCTCTCTCTCTCTCTCTCTCTCTCTCTCTCTCTCTCTCTCTCTCTCTCAATCACTTCATGAGTCGCGTTCCGCGTAAAGAGGCGCTCATATGTATGGGAGGCTTCGCGCAGCGTCAGGAGAAGCGGAGGCGCAGCTGGGGAGGGGGGGGGGTGCTCATCTGAATTCTGGAGACCTCTTTGATGAGTGTTTAACTCAGCGGTTTCTTGCGTAAGACACGAAAATACACGTAATACTTATTTAGCCTTCCGGCGGGTTTATTTAGTTGGCTCACATGAAGTTACCCATGAACAGACACACACAGAGACTGAGGCGCGCAAGCCTCACACACTCTTGGTGAAACAGGAGACGCAGAGCATGTGCTCTGCGTAGTGACGTCACCGTCACATATTAACATATTACCGTAAGCACGGTAGACGAAGGTAACCGTAGTATACACAGTATAAGCAGTAGGTAAGGACGTAAATGGTACAACGTACATGTCAATTCTCTGCACTCTACTTCCTTCGGAGTGACCATCGCTATCCACAGCAAACACACCGAAAACACTTCGGCCGTTTGATCCGCTGTACTGCTCTGTCGTTCTAAACCTGCGACATATGAGCCGTTTGAATTAAAGTTGTCTTTTTGTTGTTGTTGTAGTTTTGCGTGCATGAAACAGTTTGAGCTGTATCCGGACAACATGTGTTTTAAAAACCTGGACATGCATCAGCCGTTGAGGCTTCAAGAGATTCTGCAAATTGCATGTGAATACACAGCAAAATGTTAACGAACCCAGTGGTGGCGTTTATTAAGATGTCAGACGGGCTATTGGAGGAATATGATACTGCGTGTTCATCTTCGGATGTGCAGCAGCATCTCAGTGGCGGAGGGCTACAGTGGGGGCTCTAGCGCCCTCCATAGGGAGTCAGCGGAATTAATGCATGCCGATTTTCGAGTGTTCGAGTGTTATATAGTTATACGTTTATATAAATTGTTATATAACAATCTGAATATCATACGATGATATCTGTATCCTAAAAAACGTATGTTATTATTGTAATAATAATATATTAATAGCAATAATAATAGTACTAATAACAATAATTATTATCATTTGAAATAATAAAAATAATGTATATTTATATTTTTTATTGTATTATTATTATTATTATTATTTACATCTGTAACCCTGTCTCTCAGGCAGCGAGCCCCAGCGATGACTCTGCGTTGTGTTCTTGGAGGATGTGTCACGGCCGGCTGTAGGTGGGACCCAAAAGCTGAAAGAATAGAACGCCAGATGGACAGTTTGTGATATTTATTTTAAATACCACACAGACGGGGACAGGCAGAGACGTTGTCGGGGACAAGCAGGTGATCAGGAACCAGGCAGGGCAGAAGAACCAGGCAGGAACCGGTAGGGACGTAGTCAGGGATAGGCAGCAGATCGGGAACCAGGCAGGGCAGATGAACCTGGCAGGAACAGACAGAGGCATAATCGGGGAATATGTGGTTCTTCGCCCTGTGGTCATAGTGTTTCTTCTGTTGCTCATTGGCCTGTCTAGAGCTCCGATTGGCCTGAACGTATGCATATTCAAGACAGTCCCTTAGACTTTGAACATAGTTGTTGTACGTACAGGGGGAGTCAATTGATTTTAGACCAAACACAAGATCAACTGGAACTCCAATCCAAGGTGGCCTGATTCATCATGTAGAGCTTTTCACCATCCTCTGCAACTTCTGGGGCAGCACCAGCTGTTCATTGATCCCATGCTGACCATCCCGGACTATGCGATAAAGGGTACAATCTTTCAGAAACAACCTCCTCCACTCTTTCAAGAGGAGAGTGCCTCTCGCTCCCCAGGTCCCTCTTTCTGTTTTACAAGGTTTGGTGTTCAATGCTCTGTAGTACAGAACAGGCCCTATATCCGGATCATCTTTCTGCCCTGATTTGCTGCTTGGTCATTGAATGAAGGGATTCAGTTCCAACACCGGTGTATGGCTCAAGGTTGGGTTCACAGGTGTGGGTAGCTTCCCAAGCCTGATAACTTGAGAGAGCATCCAGCACCTGTTTCGGGTCCCTGAGCACCCTTTTGGCCTTTCCCCACCTTACCCTCTGAGGGAAGGATTAAAGTGCCTTACCATCATGCCTTACCAAGTGCCTTAACATCCTGATTTGACATACTGGACAGAGCATCGACGTCCATGTCAAACACAGACAACTGCAAGACCCATCTCTGCCAAGTAGCATCGAGTTTGGCAGTGGTCATAACATATTTAAGGGGGTTGTTATCTCTTAGCACTGAAAACTTGTGCCAATAAAGATGGTCATAAAAATGCTGTGTCACCGCCCATTGAAGTTGTAGAAATATTTTCCCCTTTTCTTCTTTTTAGGGTTGCCAGAGGTGAGACGATACAGGAGTATGGAGTATGGCGCCGTACGAGATGGCTGCCGTGTTGCGAGCTCATGCACGACGACAAAGTTTTTGGTTATTTATTATTTTTATCGCGACTACAGAAAGTTAGCAGCGCGTTCATTTATGACTTTTGCACACTTCTGGAGATCAGATTGACAGTCGCTCGCCGTCTACCGGAGTTTTTTCATTCTTTCGACTCAGACTTCCCGCCCGAAGTCACAGCTGAATTATCTCCGACCATCTTGGGCACGATTACACGCAAGCATCGCCGGAAAAAGCAAGGGAAGCGAGCCGGTGTGCTGGTCACGCTGAGATGTCGATACGATCGCCCCCCACTACCCACCATTCTACTGGCCAATGTACAGTCTCTGGACAATAAGTTAAGTGAGCTACAGGCTCATATTCAATTCCACCGAGAAACTAAGGACAACTGTATTCTCTGCCTTATGGACACATGGATGTCGGAGGGGGTTACCGACGCAGCTATCGAGCCGACAGGATTTTCCATCCACCGGGCGGACAGAACAAAGACTCTCTCCGGTAAAGACCGCGGAGGGGGAGGTATGTCTCATGATAAACAGATCTTTGTGCAACCAAAGTCATGTACATCCCCTCAAGTGTTTCTGTTCCCCGGATGTGGAGTACCTGATGCTTATGTGACGTCCATTCTGGCTACCTCGGGAGTTTACAGCGGTAACCGTGACCGCTGTTTACATCCCCCCACAAGCCAACACGGATACAGCGCTGAAGGAACTGTATGGGGCTATCAGCGAACAAGAATCGGCACACCCTTAGGCTGCTTTCATCGTGGCGGGGGACTTCAACAAGGCGAACCTGAAGAAGGTTCTCCCGAAGTTCTACCAACACATAACAAGCAACACACGGGGTGAGCGGATCCTCGACCACTGCTACACTCCCTTCCGTGGTGGCTACAAGGCCCTCCTCCGCCCACTGTTGGGCAAATCAGACCACCGCTCTATCCTGCTACTCCCCGCCTATAGGCAGAGACTGACGCAGCAACCAATCGCTGTGAGGGAGGTTCAATGCTGGTCGGACCAATCGGACTCTATGCTACAGGATTGTTTTGATCGCGCTGACTGGGACATTGTCCGGGATGCCATTGTCCGGGTTGCCTCGGACAATAACATCAACGAGTATGCGTCCCCGGTCACCGGGTTCATCAAGAAGTGCATAGATGACGTTGTTCCGACCAAGTCGGTTCGGATACACCCCAACCAGAAACCGTGGATTAACGGCGATGTTCGCGTTGCCCTCCACACGCGTAACGCCGCCTTCTGCTCCGGGAATATGGAGGAATATACGAGAGCCCGCTACTTTCTCCGTAAGACCATCGTCACTGCCAAGCGGGAGTACAGAGTAGAGGAGAAATTCAAGAGCCACAACACGAGGGGTATGTGGCAGGGGTTACAGACAATACCGAACTTTAGAGGGAGAACCAGTTAGATTATCAGTAGAGAACTACTCTACCTCCCTCCCAGGAGAGCTAAATACTACCTGAGGAGTCCAGCCTGCTGAACATCTTGTATGTGGATGTGCGCCACAACTTCAAGTGGTTGAACATCCGTAAGGGAGCAGGCCCCGACGACATCCCGGGCCGCGTCCTCAGAGCATGCGCAGACCAGTTGGCAGGAGTCTTTGCAGACATCTTCAACCTCTCCCTGTCCCAGGCTGTTGTTCCCGCGGTCTTCAAGATGTCCCTAAACAACCCAAGATAACCTCCCTGTCTGTCGTCGGGTAGTGCACATAAGATTTTCACATCACTGCTTTATACTTGTGTAAACTGTGAAGTGACAATAAACTTGACTTGACTTGACTGAATGACTATAAACATGTAGCCCTCACCTCGATTGTCAGCAAATGCTTCGAGAGGTTGTTCAAGGACTTTATTTGCTCCGTGTTACCTGCCACGATGGACCCATGGCAATTTGCATATCGTCAAAACAGATCCACGGACGATGCAATTGCCATGGCCCTCCACACTGCCCTTTCCCACCTGGAGGGAAAGAACTGGTATGTGCGAATGCTGTTTGTGAACGACAGCTCAGCGTTCAACACGATAGTTCCTGCTAAGCTCGACACCAAGTTTAGAGGTCTAGGCGTGCCCCAGTCCACGTGCAGCTGGATACTGGACTTCCTGTCGGACCGCCCCCAGGTGGTGAGGATGGACAGCACCACCTCAGGGCCACTAACCCTCAACACGGGAGCCTCCCAGGGATGCGTGCTGAGCCCTCTCCTCTACTCCCTCTACACCCATGACTGCATGGCATTGCACAGCTCCAACATCATCATCAAGTTTGCTGACGACACGACAGTGATTGGCCTGATCGCCAGCGACGACGAGACAGCCTACAGGGAGGAGGTTGGATCGCTGGAGCAGTGGTGCAAGGAGAACAGCCTCGCCCTCAACGTCAAGTAGACCAAGGAGCTGATCCTGGACTACAGGAAGCAAAGAGGAGAGCACGGCCCTATCTCCATCGACGGTGTTGCAGTAGGGTCAACACCTTCAAGTTCCTCGCCGTGCACGTCTCCGAGGACCTCACATGGTTCACGCACACCACACACGTGGTGAAAAGGGCCCAACAATGCCTGTATTTCCTCAGGCGTCTGAGGAAATTCAGCAAGGGCCCCCGCATCCTGAGAACATTCTACACCGGCACAATCGAGAGTGTTCTTACACGCTGTATCACCGCCTGGTACGAGAACTGCACTGCACTCCAGCGCAGAACGCTCCCTCCTGGATATATATAACCAGCGGTGTGTGTCCAAGGCCAAACGCATCCTAAAAGACAATGCCCACCCCAGCCACAAACTGTATTCACTTTTACCATCAGGCAGGCGATACTGCAGTATCAAGTGCCGCACAAATAGACTCAGAGACAGCTTCCACAGTCAGGCCATCAGGCTGCTGAACAAGGGCGTATAGCATATAATAATGTATATTTTTCTACATTGATTTAAATATACTTTTTCTGTACTGATATATTGCAATTTGTAAATTGCATTTTTATTTTTATATATTTAACTTTATACTGTTTTGTTTTTGTTTTTATTCTATTCAGTTTTTTTTATAACTGCTGTCTGTCATCGGGTTTTGCACATAAGATTTTCACTCACTGCTTTATACTTGGGTAAACTGTGAAGTGACAATAAACTTGACTTGACTTATTAGAACCTCCTTGCGGCTAGTGGGTTGCGGCCAGTCCCTCACCTTACTAACCTTTGCTGGGTCTGTACGAAATTCCTCTGAGGACACCAGGTGTCCAAGGTACTGGACTTCCTCCCTCATGAGTTGACACTTTGAAGGCTTAAGATTTAGGCCATGTTCACGCAGCCTGTCAAATACCAGCTGAAGCTGTTCTAGATGTTCATCAAAGGTCTTAGAAAAGATAATATTGTCATTAAGGTAAATAAGGAGATGTGAGCAGTTCAAATCTCCAAAACAACATGTCATCATGTTTTGGAAGGTTGATGGAGCATTTTGTAGGCCAAATGGCATGCTGTTGGCTTCATAGATACCCATAGGTGTGGTGAAAGCGATTTTATGCTTATCCTGCTCTGCTGCTTTCATCTGCCAGTAGCCAGATGTCAAGTAATGACATCTGGAAATATTTTTTCCAGATCGCAGTGGGTCCTCGATCCTCGGGAGTGGGAATACATGGGGTGCTACAGGAATTTAATTTCCTTTAATCAACACATATTCTCAAGGACCCATCTTTCTTTTTCACAACCACAATAGGCAGGGATAGGTAGGGACTTCTACTGGGGCGGATTATGCCGGATTCCTCCATGTCTTTCAGGTTTTTACATACAGTACATCCTGCCACTGCGCTGCTGGTAGTTTACGGTAGGGGAAGCCGAGTGTTGTGAGAAAACATTTGCATTCTTCTCCACCAGCTGTCTGAGCCGAGCTCTTTGCTCCTCATTCTCAACAGCAGCTCCACTGAGATCCACAAAACAGTGTACGGTATCCTCCCCAGGATTTGGGTGGACAACCTGGCCATGACTTTGACACACTTCAGACTTAGGACGCCATACATTTAGTGTCTCATCATCTGGCTTTTTATTTTCTATCAAAAGCTGACAGTCATCTTTTTCCTGTAGCACATCCTGCACAAGGAATGCATGTGCCAGATGTACATGTGGCTCTCCAAAGAGGCCGTGTGTCATATTTCTGGGACCCCCCTCCAATTTGCACATCACATCCACATCCAAATTGCAATGTCAATTGAGATGCGCTGCAGCTGCGGGTGAGAATGGGAGCGGGAATGTGGAGTGGGAGCGAGGAGACAGGAATGTGGAACGTGATTAGAGGGCGTGGCTATCCGGTAGTGTGTAGTGGGAGCGAGGAGACAGGAATGTGGAACGTGATTAGAGGGCGTGGCTATCCGGTAGTGTGTAGTGGGAGCGAGGAGACAGGAATGTGGAATGTGATTAGTGTCACAATGGCTATTCACCATGCCTCCACTTGAGGGCAGCATCAACCCTCATTCACGTTCATTCATTGTAATCAACCTGCCTATTTAAGCCAACGCTCATACTTTGCCAGATTGTTCCTGATGACACAGACTCTCCAGCATTTACCCGGACTGATTCCCGTTGCTGACCCTGCCTGCCCTGGACCTGCCCGCCCTGCCTGGTTCTCGATCTACTGCCTGTCCCTGACTACACCTCTGCCCGTCCCTGCCTGGTTCGTCTACCCAGCCCCGGATCTGATCACCTGCCTGTCCCCGACTACGTCTCTGCCTGTCCCTGTCTGTGTGATATTTATTGTAATAATTGGTGTCCATCTGCAGCATTTGGGTCCAAACCTAACCCGTGACAATTAGGGGGCGTGGCTATACGGGAGAGTGATGTGGAGACAGGAACGCAAAACTGTGACAATTCAGGGTGTTTCTCATTCACTACAACCTGTTGGCCATGGTAGCTTTTGGAGACACGAATTACATTTGTCTCCACCAGCAATGGAACCAATGACCGGTACTCAGTTACAAGAACGACAAAGGCCGGCACATTGGTAAACTTATCCAAAACATTAAGGTTGATGTAAAGCACACCATAATGTGGTAAAGCATGACCACCAGCCTCCTCCATTGGAATATTTGATTCTGCAGCTCCCGTCTACCAAGTTCCGGATTTGAGGTCCAGAACACATCAGTGGTCACTTGGGAGCTAGAATCAATAAGCGCTTCAACCGGTCCCTCATTCAAGGGTCCAACCAGGGAGGGTGGGCGGCTCTCCTGTTAGCTACCATCCGGGTCACGCCACCAAAGATGTAACCCTGTCTCTCATGCGGCGAGCCCCAGCAATGACTCGGCGTTGTGTTATGGGTTGATGTGTACCAGGGCCAGGAGGATAGACAGGGAACAGGACTCCAATGGTAGTTGAGGCAGAGCAAACGTCCCTCATTTATTGTCTTTGAAACACAAAACGTAACATAAACTACGGTGGCTGTGGAGCGTCAAACAGGCTTGCACTACGGCAAATCACAAGCACCAAAATAGCACATGAATGCCCCCTACTGGCGTAGGGGGCCTTACACATCTATAACATAAACAACTTATTTCCTGCTCTAAATCAATTATTTTCTAAACACATGAGTGTAATTTGTAATTATTAGAGGTTATTAATAATTAGAGGTGTACGTGCACATGCATGTGTGTGTATGCCTGAGTGGGTCAGTGTGTGTGTGTGTGTGTGTGGGGGGGGGGTCAGTGTGTGTCTGTATTGGTGCGTGTTTGTGTGTGTGTATAAATGAGTGTGTGTGTGTGTGCGTTTTCTGTGTATGTATGTGTGTGTGTGTGTGTGTTTTCTGTGTGTGTGTGTGTGTATGTGTCTCTGTGTGTGTGTGTGTGTGTGTGTGTGTGTGTGTGTGTGTGTGTGTGTGTGTGTGTGTGTATGTGTGTGTGTGTGTGTGTGTGTGTGTGTGTGTGTGTGTGTGTGTGTGTGTGTGTAAGCCCCCATCTGTTGGTTGCTGATGGTTCTGTTTCTCATACCTACCTTAGCAGTACCATCCAGTATGGAGGCCGTCTAGCAGGACACTAGGGAGACATGGTCTCTTTAAGTCCCCATCTGCTTAATGGAGATAACGCTCAGTCCCTTCGCTTATTACCAGACCTCCTTCTTCTGCTTCTTCCTCTTCTTCTGTCTCCTATATCCAACATTTCTGCCCATCACTGCCACCGCCCGTGGTCAGAAGTGGTACGCAACGAGTGCTCTTTTTCTTGCTGTGTCGACACGTTTGGTTGAACTGTGGCCCCCAGGTTCTCTGAAAACCTTGATCAAGGAGCCCATAGCGGCTCGGGTGACCTGGCACCTTGGCCAGACGGGTTCCGGGTTCGATCTCCGACGTGTCTACCTGCAGACATTTCTGTACGTGTGTTGACTGCACGTGGCTTTGGAGAAAATCTGCTTTTGCAGAATCTCAATGATTTGAGTTCATACAATAACACAAGGTGTCCTGTCATATCAGGTTTAACACATACAGATTTGCCGGTTTCAACCAGCTTTGGAGCGTTACAATGTAGGTAGTATATATGTATATATGAACAATCCCCTCCATTTCACCAGAATTCAGTTTGTTATTTAGGGCTGTTGTTCCAACTGTTGTTCTCTGGTCATGTAGCACCAGTTCTCTAGGGCTGTTGTTTCAACTGTTGTTCTCTGGTCATGTAGCACCGGTTCTCTAGGGCTGTTATTCCATCTGTACTTCTCTGGTCATGTAGCTTAGCTAAGTTAAAAAAATGTCCATCCAATGTTCCACTACATAGACAGCCCCCTCCTTCAATGCCTTCATATAGTTGCATCCACTAGACGCCACACAAGCCGGAGCGTGCAGGAACCCCGCGGGGGAAAGCCTTGACAGGTTCTCAGACCCTCAGGTCTTTGTTCTTTCACCGCCGCCTGCCTTTATTTAGTCAATCGACACGACTGTACTTAATGTGGCGATTGTAGTCGTGGCAAAGGATCACTTTAAACACTGCTATTTAGTGAACAAGGGTGTCTGTGTGTGTGTGTGTGTGTGTGTGTGTGTGTGTGTGTGTGTGGGTGTGGGTGTACGTGTATGTGTGTATGTGTGTGTGGGTGAGTGTGTATGTGTGTGTGGGTGTGGGTGTACGTGTATGTGTGTACGTGTTGTGTGTGTGTGTGTGTGTGTGTGTGTGGTGTATCTGTGTGTGTCTGTGTCCCTGTAGGTAGGTTTAAGACAGCCTTGATGAAGTTTCATACGCTCAGATTCAAAGCATTTTTGATGGCTCCGGCATGAGAGAGAGAGAGAGAGAGAAAGAGAGAGAGAGAGAGAGAGAGAGAGAGAGAGAGAGAGAGAGAGAGAGAGAGAGAGAGAGAGAGAGAGAGAGAGAGAGAGAGAGAGAGAGGTTGGTTAATAGCCAAAGCTTTGTTTCTCATATTGATCAGTGTCAATGTCAGGAGGGTTGGATGGAGTTGGTTTTCTTGGTCTGGTTCAGAATGACTGTGAGTGGATTTAATTGTTATACATTTCCTCCTGGGCGTACATTTGGTTTCAGTGGAAGTTCCGTTCCGTTTTGGGGAAAGCTACTAATCAGATAATCCTGATTCTAACACCATTATTAACCAAGCACCACATGAACATCCTCGTCATGTGCATGAAGGCACAGTTGTTCCTTCATGCACATGACTTGTACTTATTTATTGCTCTATATTCAATAGTATTCACACAACACCATTATGCCACGATATTCTATTTATCGTTTGAGATGAACAATTAGGGGACCACCACCATTAAAAACATATATGGAAATGTTTTAATTTAAGCATGGTCACTGCTTGCACCTGGTCATTGTCAATGCCACATATCTAAAAGTAAATAATTTGCATATCAAAATTAATATATAGATAATATAATAATATCAGTGGCAATGGCATTGGACCTGCTACGACCACCATCACACTGGCTCCAAGCAGAAGAAAAGGTATTTAACATTAATATTGTGTGCACATCATGCCCCATCATGATTCATCTTATACTACATACATCTTATGTTTATACTAGTTTAGTTTAGTTTAGTTTGTTGTTATTAGTTTTTAGGTATTAGTATATTTTGCGTGCATTTATTCCCCCTGTTTCAACTGTTGCACCTTAATTTCCCCCGGGATGAATAAAGTCTCTTGAATCTTGAATCTTAATTTAAATACAGATAGCAGCTGTCATCTGTCCTGGGCCTTGGCCTACATAAAATTGCAAACATTACCCAACTTGGCTAATTATTCTACATCTGGACTGCTGACTGTCACCTAGCACTTAGTTGGTCTACCCATGTGTTATATAATGTAAAAGTTTGGAAGCACTAGCTTGGAGAGCACGTCGTTCCTTCTTTCTTTGAATAAGTAAACGAAACGTGGACAAAAGTAAATCTCACTGTGAATCTATGCGCGCTGTTTCACAAGGATGAACATTTTTAGGTCGGGACAATTCACTGGTTTGTTGACATTGGTAGGGACAGTTCCCACTGCTCTAGAACAATCACTCTCTGTGTTCTCTCTGTACACACATGACTGTACAGTAACAACTGGATTATTAGGTTTGCAGACGACACCACAGTCATCGGCCTGATAAGCGACGACGAGTACAGAGATGAGGTTGTCCGGTTGATGTGAACAGCCTCGCACTGAATGTCAGCAAGACTAAGGAGCTAATTTTGGACTTCAGGAGTCAACGGGGGCCCACTCCACATCAGCTGGATGGATACTGGTTAAAACTGTTGGTTGCTTCCATTTTCTTGGACTACAGATATCAGACTACCTGGCGTGGACCCGCAACATAGAGGTCATGCTCAAGGCACACTAGCATCTCTATGCGGTGCCTCAGGAGAAGTGGAATAGGCCAACGGTGGCTAGTGAACTTCTACCGTGGTGTTACCTGACGACGGGGGAAGGCCGGTGACGAAATCCACCGCGATATGCGACCAAGGCCGGCGAGGGATAGGCAACGGCTGCAGCAACCCCGCAGGAGGTCGATGTGAGGCCTTGCTTACTTGACGGTGCAGGCCGTCACAACGGCCTGGGTGTCCCGGGAGATGGAAGGCCACCAGAAGCTCCGCCTGAGGAAGGACAGGGTCCGAGCATAGCCAGGATGGCAGGTGAGGCGGGAGGAATGAGCCCACTGAAGCACCTGGGACCTAACGGGCACAAACAGGCGGTTAGCGGGACCATTACCTGGATCCGGATGGGAACGCTGAGCCGCCCGGACGAGCCCCTCGATCTCCCATGTGACCGCCCCTATTACGCAAACCGGAGGAAGGATGGACTCTGGCTCGGCGAGGTCCCTCTCGGCATCCCACTGGCGAGAGAGGGAATCTGGTTTGGTGTTTCGACATCCAGGGCGGTAGGTGAGGGTAAAGTTGAACCTCCCCAGGAACAACGCCCACCGTGCCTGTCGAGAGTTGAGCCGTCTGGCGGAGCGAAGGTAGGCCAGATTTTTGTGATCTGTCCAGACCACGAACAGTTGTTCCGCCCCTTCCAGCCAATGGCTCCACTCCTCCAAGGCCAGGACCACTACCAAGAGCTCCCGATTCCCAATGTCGTAGTTTCGCTCCGCGGATGACAGCCGTCTAGAGAAGAAAGCTCAGGGATGCGTCTTCGGTCCCCAACGGAACGTTGAGATAGGACGGCCCCAACGCCGGAGTCAGATGCGTCCACCTCCACCACAAACTGATTTGCCGGATCCGGATGCTTCAGAACCGGAGCAGAGGTGAACAGATGCTTGAGATGCGCAAAAGCCGCACCCGTCTCGGGAGGCCAGGAGAGAGAGTGGAAGTGAGCCGGGTAAGCGGAGCTGCGACGCTACTAAAACTCTGGATGAACCTACGGTAAAAGTTGGCAAAACTGAGGAACCGCTGGAGTTGTTTCCGGGATGTAGGCGTCGGCCACTCAGCCACTGCCTTGATCTTGTCCGGATCTGACCAAACCTGTCCAGGCTCGATTATGTACCCCAGGAAGGCCACCGACTCGACGTGGAACTCACACTTCTCCGCCTTAACAAATAACTTGTTCTCCAGTAAACGCTGGAGCACCAACCGAACGTGCTTAACGTGCTCCTTCTTGTTCCCTGAAAAAATCCAAATGCCTGCTCTTTTTGCCGTCGAGGGCAGACGCGGCAGGGATGTCCCATTACTCCACAGTAGAGACATGCTCCCGTGTCCCTCCTCCGCTTCCGTTCCTGCTGAGAAAGATGCACCCGGTCCACTTGCATCGGCTCCTCTGAGAAGGAAGAAGCGGGACGAGAAACGCTTCTGGAAGAACCCGGACCGTCCTCCCACTGCATCGCTAGGTCCGAAACCTGGATGGCCCTCTGGATGGCCTCATCCAGAGTACCCGTCTCGCCCCGCAGCGCCACCTCCTTACCCAGCTCCCGGTTGAGTCCGTTCTGGAACGCTGACAGGAGCGAGTCATCGTTCCACCCAGACTCCACCGCGCGATATACTCTCGGAGACCGAGGTTTCCCTGTCTCAACCGCAGCAGGAGTTGTCCGGCCTGTGGGCCCCGTATGGGGTGGTCGAACACCCGCTTCAGCTCGTCAACGAGAGCCGTGAAGGTTTGGGTGACGGAAGAGCCCAGCTCATAGAGCGTGTTGAACATTGCGAGGGGACCCCCCTCGAGTAGGTTCACCACGTACGCAATCTTCGCTGCCTCTTGTACATAGCGGGACGGTTGCGCCTCGAAAGCAAGACGGCACTGAACCAGGAACTCCCGACAATTGTCAGGATCCCCAGAGTACTTCTTGGGGGCTGGAATATATGGCTCCGAGGGATGGAGGACGACCGAAGCTGGTGATGAAGCCTCCGCCTCGAGGTTGGAAATACGATCGTTCTGGAACGCCATGGTTGTCAACAACCGTTTGTGTTCCTCCATTTGTTCCGATAGATTTAGCTCCAGCTGTGCCACGCAAGCTCGGAAGTGAACGATTGCATGTATCATCTGGTCTGCGTCGCCGAGGTCCATCGTGGCTCGTTCGTTCTGTCACAATACAGAGTGTGGGTTGGACCCCGAACGCAGACAACAGACCAAAGAGGGGAGAACAGTTGATTTATTCGCAAACACGCACATGGAATGGTCAAGGACAGGCAAGATAATACCGGGAGGTCGAGGTTCGTAGTACAGACAGGGGGTAGACTGGCGGATGATCAGGGACAGGCGAGGAGTCTGGATACCGGGAGGTCGAGGTGCGTAGTACCGACAGGTAGTAGACAGGCGGAAGATCAGGGACAGGCGAGGAGTCTTGATACCGGGAGGTCGAGGTGCGTAGTACCGATAGGTAGTAGACAGGCGGAAAACAGGTAAGAGGTTAACCGGAGACTTGTAACATACATCTGAGATTACACGAAGTACGAACAGGTAGTAGACAGGCGGAAGATCAGGGACAGGCGAGGAGTCTGGATACCGGGAGGTCGAGGTTCGTAGTACCGACAGGTAGTAGACAGGCGGAAGATCAGGGACAGGCGAGGAGTCTGGATACCGGGAGGTCGAGGTGCGTAGTACCGACAGGTAGTAGACAGGCGGAAAACAGGTAAGAGGTTAACCGGAGACTTGTAACATACATCTGAGTACGAACGAGCAACGTGCCCATGTGAGGCCGCGGTATATGTAGACCCAGGTGAGGTAATTGGTAAACAGCCACGGTAATAGTTGACAGCGCACGTGGCTTGGCCACGCCCTCTGTCAACCACCGTAACCGTGACAATGTGAGGACTTTACATGACTTGTAAAGAGCTTTGGATAAAAGCGCTATATAAAAGCCGGCATTATTATTATTATTATTATTGATAGGATTGAATACAATTACCTGTTACACTGCACTCGAGAAGTTCGGCTTCGGCCCTACTTTTTGTTGGTTGATCAAGATCCTTTATACAGCGCCTAAAGCTTCAATTCGAACTAATAGGATAATATCTCATTATTTCCCACTTTTTCGTGGAACACGACAGGGTTGTCCAGCCCCCAGATATTCGAAATTGCTATAGAGCCCCTGGCAATACTGTTAAGAGAGACCGTTAGTCTAATTGTGCAAAAGTGAATTGCATAAATTGTCACTCTATGCGGATGATCTTCTTCTTTTTCTTTCGGATCCCCATGCCACTATACCTATTGCCTTGGAACTTATCGCCGAGTTTGGCCGGGTGTCGGGCTATAAATTAAACCTGAGTAAAAGTGTTTTATTCCCCATAAATGATAAAGCACATCAAATGTAATTTCAGAACTTCCCTTTCTCTGTTTGTAAGGACAGCTTTACATACCTAGGTGTCTGTGTCACTTACAAATACAAAGATCAGATGGACAATCATTTTAAAGCAGTGCTTGGTAGGGCTAAACTGGACAGGGAGAGATGGTCGACCCTCCCCCTGTCACTAGCTGGCAGGATTCATTCTGTTCAAATGACGATCATGCCCAGGTTCTTATTTCTGTTTCAGGCAATCCCAATCTTCATCCCTAAATCCTTTTTTGGGGAATTAAATAAGTGCACTTCCAGCTGTACCTCGAATTAGGAAAGAGTATTTGGAAAGGCCAAAGGGGGAGGGTGGTTTGTCCTAACCCAAATATTTGTATTACTATTGGGCTGCCAACATCCACAAGCTGATGTTTTGGGTTGATGTGACGGACGAATCCCCAGGCTGGTCTGTAATGGAGCAGCATTCAAGTACCGTATTTTCGGGACTATAAGGCGCACCGTCAATGAATGGCCTATTTTAGATTTTTTTCCATACATAAGACGCACCAGACTATAAGGCGCACGCATTATAAGTCAACAAAACAGTCAGATACCGTAACTCAGTCAGGCAAACTGTATTAATACAATACAAACCAGCAGTGCAAAAACTGAACGTTATTCAAACGTTAATGTGCAGTGTGTCACGAAGAGAGTGGGAGTGGGTTGGACCCCGAACGCAGACAACGGCACAGTGGAGCGATACGAACGGCTTTATTTACAAAGCACACAACACACAAAGTCACAAAAGGGTACACGGGGAGAACTACGTGGAAGTAGCGTAGGCAGGCGACCGGGGTGCGGACTATCTCTCCGATAGTCAGCAGCCGGGCGATCACAACAGACGGGAGAACGTGCAGTATACGTAGAATAAGTAACGACCTCACGCTGGGGTAAAGGAAAGGCAACGTATATATACCCCAGGTGAGGTGATCAACAAATGACACCGGGGGAAATTGAGTCCAGGTGTGTGTGTGTGTGTGTGTGTGTGTGTGTGTGTGTGTGTGTGTGTGTGTGTGTGTGTGTGTGTGTGGCCAGCGCACGTGGCTAGGCCACGCCCCCTGCCAACCAACGTGATCGTTGACAGGGGTGTGTGCGCCACCAGCGCACGTGGCTAGGCCACGCCCCCTGCCAACCACCGTAACCGCTTTGTGCCCTCGGAAACTCTTTTTAGTCTTCTTCACTTGGCGCAGGTCTTCTTCCTGCTTCCTCCATTTCCGTACCATTGATTCATTTATATTGAATTCTCTCGCTGCTGCTCGAACATCATTCCATGTTCAACTGCATGACTGATAGCCTTGAGTTTGAACTCTGCGTCGTAAGCGTGTCTCTTCAAAGGCGCCATTTTTGGGTCTTTATTTGTGTGGTTGTACACGGCGCCGTTAATTGGTTGATCCATATATAAGGCGCACCGGACTATAAGGCGCACCGTCGGTTTTTGAGAAAATTTACGGTTTTTAAGTGCGCCTTATAGTCCCGAAAATACGGTAATCCAGTGTCGCTTTGCTCTTTAATTTGCGCTCCACTACCCTTGAGTAAAAACTACTGGAAGAATAACCATCGTCATCCAAGGCTCCCTGAAGATATGAACTCAATTTAGAATTAATTTCAAACACAAACAGGCACTTATTGCTTCCCCTAATCTGGCAAATGTCAATTTTTCTCCATCTCTCACTGATCCATCTATTTGATTATGGCGAGAGGGGAGAGGGATTAGGTGTGTTAAAGATCTTTAAAAAAATGGACACTATTTATTTTGAACAGTTGAAGAAGGATTAAAATATCCCACAGTCATGTTTCTTCAGATATTTGCAGATCCGTAGTTATGTCAGGTCCCACTTCTCTCTAGCTGCCCCACAGAGTACCTGGATTGATGACTGTTTAAACATGGATCCCTGTGACAGGGGTCTGGTGTCTGTATTATAGGACAATATTCAGAGGGTCGCCGCCCGTCGCTTAATCACTTAATGAGGCAATGGGAGGAAGAGCTGGGAAGAACTAGATCAGATACGATTTGACAGGCAGCAATTAAATGTGTCCACTCATCCTCAATGTGCATTAGACATGGGCTGCTGCAATTTAAGGTTTTGCATAGGTTATTTCTATCTGCAAGTAAACTGGTCAAATTGTACCCAGGTTTAGACCCAACCTGCGTCAGGTGCAGTTGGGACCGGCCAGCCTAAGTCACATGTTTAGGCTCTGTCCAAAACTGGCCCCTTTTTGGACGGGTATATTTAAAACCTTTTGGTACATGTGTAACACGGCTGTGGATGCGAACCCATTGACTGCATTGTTTGGCGTGGTCCCACAGGAGACACCAATAACACTGATCAGGCTGAGGCTGTGGCATTCGTCTGATACTCTTTAGTTGGAAGAAGGCTGCGCCGCCGTCTCATAAGCGCTGGGTAGAGGAAGTAACGTCCCATCTTTAACTTGAGCAGCTAAAGCACACGACCCGGGGCTCCATCGCAAAGCACGACCCGGGGCTCCATCGCAAAGCACGACCCGGGGCTCCATCGCAAAGCACGACCCGGGGCTCCATCGCAAAGCACGACCCGGGGCTCCATCGCAAAGCACGACCCGGGGCTCCATCGCAAAGCACGACCCGGGGCTCCATCGCAAAGCACGACCCGGGGCTCCATCGCAAAGCACGACCCGGGGCTCCATCGCAAAGCACGACCCGGGGCTCCATCGCAAAGCACGACCCGGGGCTCCATCGCAAAGCACGACCCGGGGCTCCATCGCAAAGCACTAGAAGGTCTGGCAGCCATTCCTGTCTTACTTTGAGGATTCTCTGACATTAAAACAACGTAGCCAACCCCCCCCCTTGTTTTTATTTATTTATGTTTTCATTATTACTCTTGGTTATTTAACCATAGTCGTTTTTAATTTAGTAATTTATGTTTATTTTTTATATACCTATTTTGTATCTCTTCTGGATGTCAATTGATATTTTGTATACTTTTTGTGTGTGCTGTATTTTTGAGTGTTGAGCGCTGCTGTTTGTTATATGTGGAAAAGAAATAAAATATTTATTATTAATAATAATAATAATAATAATAATAATAATAATAATAATAATACATCACCATCAATGTCTTCGACCTCCTTGCACTGTAATCATAACTACCTAACTCTACCTAGTAGTTTACATATTTATTGATAACATATCTGTATGATAGCATGTACATTTTTACATTTTTACTGTACCTGCTGTATATATTTCAATATTTATATCTTCAACTGTTGATAGAACTGCATATCCCTGTTCACTACCTGCATACATACTCTATGTAAGTATAAGTATACGTCTATAAGTATTTTAAGAACAGTTTTAATACCTAGTAGACTGTCTTTTAGCAACTGTAAACTGTAAATGATGTATTACCAGGCACTTTACTGCAACATTTGCACTCTGTTTAGATGCCAAATTATTTTCGCTGTACTGAACTTGTGCTGTACACTGACAATCAATTAATCCAGTCTAATCTTTTTAAGCCAGCACCGAGCCATAGCGCCGAGTAAGTATTTAGCCAGCACCGAGCTATAGCGCCGAGCTAGCATTAAGCCAGCGTCGAGCTATAGCGCCGAGCTAGCATTAAGCCAGCGTCGAGCTATAGCACCGAGCTAGCATTAAGCCAGCGTCGAGCTATTGCGCCGAGCTAGCATTAAGCCAGCGTCGAGCTATAGCGCCGAGCTAGCATTAAGCCAGAGCCGAGCTATAGCACCGAGCTAGCATTAAGCTATAGCGCTGAGCTCACGCTGCGCACCGGGGACCCTCAGCTCGCCAATAAAAGACAAAAGGCAGTTCTGGCAGCCATGAAGCGCATTTCTACTCTATAAATGTTTCCTCTAGACACGCGGCACCTCGCCACCACCACCACCACCACCCTCACCACCACCACCACCAGCTCTGTATTGCTGGCAGCAGGTTGCTTCTTGGCACTATTTATACGGATAACTGTGGCATCTGAACCCAACCCCCCCAGACAACAGGAATATTTCAAAGTGAGGTGCCGTGGTTCATGGCAGCTGGGATCAGGATGCTGTTGGAATCCAAACCATCAGCCTCTATTGTGGTCGTCTCCAGGGGAGGAGGCGGAGGAGTCGGTCTTCCCAGCGGTGGAAGTGTCAAATCCAACTTTTAGAGGAATTAAAGCGATACAATTTGCGAGAGCGAAGAAGAAGGGTTTTCGGAAGCTGTGCACAAAGTGTTCTCCTGTCCTCCTTCAGACGCCAGCCGACTCTACATCTCGTTTACGTCTCCATTGATATAAATACACTTTTATACCTGCCTAATAGGACCTCCCGGCTCCTTAAAGTCTCTGTCATCTTAACCTTCTGTGGTTAAAGAAAAGCATGCTGCCCCTTCATGCTGTCCTCAGTTTACACAAACTGAAGACATCCATTATGACAAGGATGAAACCCTATTGATCCCCGGTGGCTCAGAGCACAACACAGAGCTATTGATCTGCAGGATGCTGAGACTGAGCTGTTTTTCCAGCTGATTCAGCCGGGTCTCTTTTACCAATCAGGGAAACCTTTCCCGGTTCTATATCACACATTGGATGCTTCTGTGTTGGCCTGACATGTTTTAAGAGCGTACGTCCAGAATATGCAGATCATCTTCCTGTAGAGAGAATATCACTATAGGGGATCTTCTTAAGGATTAAAGACAAGGACACAGACTCATGGTTGTTCGGTTTATTTTGAATAATGGATCGTCTGGTCACCAAATGTCTTAAGTTGTTCCACATTTGTTAGGGGAATATGTTATTTATAGCTTAATGTTTATAGAGTTTATGCAAGTGCATCTCAACCTTGGTCGTCCTTGGCTGGCTGCGGGACAGGGAATGAATCCACAGAACAGCAGGTACTCACACAGGGCTGAGCACATTAGCGTAGCTAGAACACACACAGCCAAGTAGATTACTGACATGGCTTCAAATTGCAAGTAAGGAGCAAGCGAGAGAGGAGTTTAGATTGTCTTTCTACCTGGGTTTCACACCATCAGGACGCCAGGAAATTACACAGCTGGTTTGTTACTTCCTATAGCCATTGTGTGTGTGTGTGTGTGTGTGTGTGTGCATGTGTGTGTGTGTGCCTGTGTGCATGTGTGCCTGTGTGTGTGTGTGTTTGTGTGCGTGTGTGTGTGTGTGTATGTGTGTGTGTGTGTGTGTGTGTGTGCATGTGTCCCTATGTGTGTGTGTGTGTGTGTGTGTGTGTGTGTGTGTGTGTGTGTGTGTGTATGCGTATGTTTGCTTGTGAGTGTGTGTGTGTGTGTGTGTGTGTGTTTGTGTGTGTGTATGGGTGTGTGTTTGTTTGTGTGTGTGTGCTTGTGTGTGTGTGTAGGTCCCTGCGTGTGCGTGTGTGTGTGTCCCTGTGTGTGTGTGTGTGTGTGTGTTTGTATGTATGCATGTGTGTGTGTGTGTGTGTGCGGATGTGTGTGTTTGTGTGTGTGGCATGTGTGCTTGTGTGAGTGTATGTGGTTGTGTGTGTCCCTCTGTGTGTTTGTACATGTGCGCGTGTGTGTGTGCGCCTTTTTATAAGTGTCATTATGAGTTATTTTTACACAGCTCCCTGATTGGCCTTGAATGACCATGGGCCTTATCCACCTGGCAGCCATCTTGGTTCCGTTATTCCGCATTCGGTTCCACCGAGCCCCCAGGATGTAGGCCAAGCGGTGAAGCAAATTTACCTAGTGACCAAACGGTGGAATTACAAGTCACGTGACGTCACGTGGTGCCGTTGGGCCCAAAACCAATTCCATTTCCATTGACTAACATGGGGAAAGAGACGTCTATAAATCAGCGTATCATTTTTTTAAATGGAAATGAACTTCCCTCTACGAACACTTGAATTGCCCTTATTTGAATCATTAGGTCCTAAAAGTTTCTGCCTGTATCATGGATGGATTAACATAACTAATAATCGATAGATTTCAGATATTGGCTGTAATTCATTCTGTGGGCTGTATGCAGTAAATCCTTTATCGTGAATGTTTGAATATATAAAGTTAATGCAATAAACATTAATTAAAGTCTCAGTTACAAAACAATAACACAAACTACACAACACAACATAAACAGAGTTTAATGTAGCTGTATGTCATTTACTATTTACTACTTCTAATCAGAAGTCTAAATCGTCTTCTAATTACATTGGGAAATATGTATTCATCTACATGAATTTGTTTAGAATGATACATTAAAGATGTTTCACACAATTGATAATACAACAAGCTTTCAAAATACGACACATTCTCAAAGATTAAACCGGCACATATCCGTTTTAAGTGTAACGTTGTGTCATATTAAGCTTTATTATCAATGTTAACTTACCTCTGTTGCATTGACATGACCAATACCGGTTACATACTGTGTGTCTGACACTGTGGTCAGCAGCACTGGTGCTCCACAGGGAACGGTTCTTTCCCCATTCCTGTTCACTCTTTACACCTCAGACTTCCAGTTCAAGTCCTGCCATCTGCAGAAGTTCTCGGACGACTCTGCAGTTGTTGGTTGTGTCAGCGAGGGAAACGATGAGGAGTACAGGGGCGTCGTGGACTCCTTCGTTGAGTGGTGTGAGCTGAACCACATGCAGCTCAACACAGACAAGACGAAGGAGATGGTGGTGGACTTCCGCAGGAGGAAATCTACCCCCACACCCATTTCCATCAAGGGTGTGTCCACAGAAGTTGTTCAGGAATATAAATACCTGGGAGTTCATCTGGACAACAAACTGGTCTGGGCCAAGAACTCTGAGGCTGTGTACAAGAAGGGCCAGAGCCGTCTCTACTTCCTGCGGAGGCTCCGGTCCTTCAACGTTTGTAACACGATGCTGAAGATGTTCTACCAGTCGGTGGTAGCCAGTGCCATCTTCTCCGGTGTCGTGTGCTGGGGAAGCAGGTTGAGGTCAGCAGACGCCAACAAGATCAGCAGGATCGTCATGAAGGCTGGCGCTGTCCTGGGGGTCCAGCTGGACTCCTTGTTGGTGGTGTCTGAGAGGAGGATGCTGCGCAAGCTGCGTAGTATCCTTGACAACAACTCTCACCCTCTCCATCAGGTGCTGACCTCATACAGAAGCACCTTCAGCAACAGACTCATTCCACCCAGGTGTACCACAGAACGCCACAGGAAGTACTTTCTTCCTGTGGCCATCACTCTCTAGAATTCATCTACCTCGGGTCGTGAGAGGGACAGTGGAGACTTAGTGACCTGAGGTCAACGCACTGTTATTATTATTTTGTTTTTGGTCAACGCACTGTAAATCCTTTCACTGTAATTTTGCACTGTAAATTCAATTTCAATTTCACTTTTCACTTTTCACATGTCCCTTTTTCAGTTTTCATCTTTTAGTTATTTATTAGTATTTTATCACTGGCAATTTGCACTATACGTATTGTTGTGTATTGTATATACCTACGTATTACTGTAATAATACTGTCAATTGTGCAATTCATCTATCAATACATTTAGATTTCATTTAGAGTTCATTTAGTTATATTTTGTTTATACTAGTTTTGTTTAGTTAGTTTGTTATTTAGTTTTTAGTTTTTAGGTATTAGTATATTTTTGTGTGCATTTATTCCCCCTGTGTCAACTGTTGCACCTTAATTTCCCTCGGGATAAATAAAGTTATCTTGAATCTTGAATCTTGAATCTACATCAGAATGAATGTTATTTATATTGACCATTCCTTTAACACATCCATGTCCAAGACTCACCATCATTAAACAGCTACGATCGAGCAAGCTCGTGAACGCGCAGTGCTGCTCCGTGAACGCGGACTGCCATTCACGTGAACGAGCTGCCGAGAGGCATTGTGGGAGGGGCGTGGCTCAAATAACCAGTATATAAGGAAAATCAACGACCGGAAACCGCCGACAGAACATCCATGAGACCCTTTTCGTCTTCATGCGCCACTGAGCAGCTTCCATAGGAATGAATGGGGCCTCCAACACTGTATCCAGTTATTTTAATGCATCCATGGATTCCACCACCCAAGCTAGCGTTCGGTTTCCAAGATGGCCGCCAGGTGAGTCAGGTCCAATTGAACGTCAGCGTTGAACCAGACGCTACTGGCTACTGTAGACGTAAAGCCAGAAGATGAAGCCATCGCTTTAATGCATGTTGCTCTCAAACGTGTGTGTGTTGCATCGGCTTCGTAAGCCGGAGGATTTGTTTTACACCTTGAATAAGATGTAAAAACACTATACTAGGTATAAAATAACTTATAGTGTAGGTATGAGATATATGCAGATACAGGTATATCTATATACAGGTAAGTCAGTGGCGAACCGTGTCTATCACAAGACCGTAACTTAACCTTTTTTTAACGTAACTTACAGTTCCAAATCAGTGATCAATAATCACCAAATGTCTCTGGCATATGTCTTGTCATTAGCACTTTCACCTGTCAAAATATCAAAATCTAAATCCTACTATTACGGAAGTTATGTTACATTAAGTGTTTTCCTCTCATAAAGCTGCGTTAAGACTTTTCCTTACTGGCTCAATAGAGAGGAAAACACTTAACAAAGTGCTAATGACAAGACATATGCCAGAGACATTTGGTGATTATTGATCGCGGTTTTGTAACTCTTAGTTACATTAAGTCTTTTCACGTTAAGCGATGCAAAGAAAGATGAAGTCAAAACTCTCAATTTAAATGCACAACAATGCTTAACAACTCAAGACAGCCATTAACTAATCATTCAACAAGAGTGTGTAAACAAAATGATCAAATTGTCAATCAAAACTTATGCTCTCATTCAATCTAAGGGCAAAAGTATGCGGGAATACTTTGGTTAAAGGATATTCTTCCCAGCAAACATTGCAACCCAAAACCACTCAAATGCGTTGTGGACTGAGAAAGACAAACGTAAGACAACGTAACACTGTAATATAACAGCATATATATCAACAACACAGATAAAATTCTCATTTATTCATTTAAATTGTATTACATTTTATTAATACTATTAATTCGATTTTTTTTGGTTCATCTGAGAGTTCCAGGGTCTTCTCTGAATACCTTGAAGGCCCTGACGCTTCACCACTGAGGCAAGTATACAATTAACAACAGGTAATGAGCAGGGTTATGTAGTTATATCAACAAGATAAATATATATACAGGACAGGCAGAGATGTAGTCGGGGACAAGCAGGTGATCATGAACCGGGCTGGGTAGACAAACCATGCAGGGACAGGCAGAGGCGTAGTCAGGGACAGGCGGTGGATCGGGAACCAGGCGAGGTGGTCCGGGCCAGGCAGGGTCGGCAACGGGAATCAGTCCGGGTTATGCCGGAGAGTCTGCGTCATCAGGAACAATCTGGCAAAGTATGAGTGTGCGGGGGTAGGCTTAAATAGGCAGGTTGATTATAATGTGCTGCAGGTGTGGGGGAGACGTGAATGAGGGTTGATATTGCCCTCTAGTGGAGGCAGGGAGCATAACCATTGCGACAGAATCCCCCCCCCCAGGAGCCAGGAGCCGGAGCCGTAATGGACAGGAGCCGTCCATTACGGCTCCCGGCTCCTGGCTCCTGTCCCCAAAAAAACCCCAAGTTTCCTACTGAGTCGGGTGGGTTTTGGGGGCCTGGAGGAGGGTCAATACTGGACTGTATGGACATGGTGTACATACTCCCTCCTGTTCTTCGAAAAAATAAGGATGTCGTCCAGGTACACGAACACATGCTTGTTTAGCATGTCCTTCAACACGTCGTCAGCCTGGAACACTGCCGGGGCGTTGGTAAGACCAAACAACATCACCAGATATTAGTTTTGGCCGGTGGACGTGTTAAAGGTCGTCTTCCACTGATCCCCCTCCCGGATCCAGACCAAGTGGTAGGCGTTATGCAGATCCAGCTTTGTGGAGACTGTGGCTTCCTGTAGCAACTCAAAGGCGGATGATATCAGTGGGAGCGGGTAACGGTTCTTTATTGTGATGTCATCAAGGCCCCTGTAATCTATGCAGGGCCTTAATGACTTCTTCTACACAAAGAAGAACCCCGCTCCAGCCAGTGAAGACGAGGGACGGATAATTCCGGCCGCCAGAGAGTCGCTGATGTAAGCCTCCATGGCCTTTCTCTCTGGAGCGGAGAGGAAATACAGGCGGCCCTTCGGGGACGACGTTAACAATAGTGACATTTAATCTTTGAGAGAAACCTTTTCACACACAGTGAGCTGTTACAGGTGCTTTAGTGCTACAGGTTATCACACACAGTGAGCTGTTACAGGTGCTTTAGTGCTACAGGTTATCACACACAGTGAGCTGTTACAGGTGCTTTAGTGCTACAGGTTATCACACACAGTGAGCTGTTACAGGTGCTTTAGTGCTACAGGTTATCACACACAGTGAGCTGTTACAGGTGCTGTAGTGCTACAGGTTATCACACACAGTGAGCTGTTACAGGTGCTTTAGTGCTACAGGTTATCACACACAGTGAGCTGTTACAGGTGCTTTAGTGCTACAGGTTATCACACACAGTGAGCTGTTACAGGTGCTGTAGTGCTACAGGTTATCACACACAGTGAGCTGTTACAGGTGCTGTAGTGCTATAGGTTAACACACACAGTGAGCTGTTACAGGTGCTGTAGTGCTATAGGTTAACACACACAGTGAGCTGTTACAGGTGCTGTAGTGCTATAGGTTAACACAGCTGTTCCTGTAACAGGTGTAGCAGGTGTTTCTCCATGTGTTGGTCAACCATATGTTTAATATCCAACATCATACCGGGGAAAGACTGCCCTCAGATGGACCTACTGGTCACCATCGAGAACACCCAAGTCTCCCCCTCAACCACAACAAGAGACCTTGGTGTGGTGGTAGATGACCAGCTGTCCTGCAATGCCAACGTCACCGCGGTGGCCCGATCTTGCAGAATTGCCCTCTACAACATCCGCAGGATCCGGCCCTTCCTCACACGTGAAGCGGCGCAGATCCTGGTCCAAGCGCTCGTCATCACCCGCCTCGACTACTGCAACTCTCTCCTGGCGGGACTCCCCGCCTCTGCAACCAAGCCCCTCCAACGCATCCAGAACGCAGCAGCACGCCTGGTATTCAACCTACCAAAATTCTCCCACGTGACCCCTCCCCTCTCTTCCGCGATCTCCACTGGCTTCCGGTGAATGCTCGCATCAAATTCAAGACTCTGGTGCTGACCTTTAGGGCAGTCAATGGAACTGCCCCAGCCTACCTCCAGGCGTTGGTCAAACCCTACATCCCAGCCAGAGCGCTCCGCTCAACTTCTGCCAGGCGACTTGTTCGACCTTCACTAATGTCAACCAAACATCGCTCGTCCAAGACCCAGCTCTTCACAGCTCTGGCTCCACAGTGGTGGAATGAACTCCCGTCTCATGTCAGGACGGCAGAGTCCCTCGCCAGCTTCCGCAAGAGACTCAAGACCCACCTGTTCAGAGTCCACCTGGACTCTCCTTGAACCCTCCTTCTCCTTTGTGAAACCCCTAAACTTGCTTAAGTCCTGACATTAATAGCTCTTAGCATGTTGTATATGTTAGCAAGTGTATATCCTTAATGTTGATAACACGCTCTTATCACAGCTACTTAAGCAGGTAACCTGGCAGTACCAAATTGTGTTATTCATCTTGTTAATATGAATACTTGTGAACTGCTGTATTTTTATGTTAGCGTACCTCAGTGTTATGCTATTGTCTGCTTCAACTAATGAACACCTTGTAAGTCGCTTTGGATAAAAGCGTCTGCCAAATGCCCTAAATGTAAATGTAATATCTTATTTAAGGCTAATACTCTGATATTGTTACATAACATGTTGACTCTGTGTGTGAGTGTATTTGTTTGTGTGTGTGTGTGTGTGTGTGTGTGTGTGTGTGTGTGTGTGTGTGTTTGTGTGTTGTTACCTTCCGTAGTAACCTGAAAACTCTCTCTCCCTCTTCTTTCTCCACATCTGTCCTATCCTCACTACCATCCCCCCAACAATTCTCTCTCTTGTCGGTAGAGGAAGCCTCCTCCACTCTGACTTCCTCTCTCTCCTCCTCCTTCGACTCTCTCTGTCCTCTCACCTCCAGACCAGCACGAGCCTCTCCTCCACCTCCTTGGCTGTCCGAACCTCTGCGGGCTCGTAGAGCAGAGCTACGGGCGGCCGAGAGAAAATGGAGGAAATCGGACTCCTCTGATGACCTCGCTCACTACCTCCGTCTCCTCGCTGGCTTCACCTCCACGGTATCGGCTGCTAAATCTGCCTTCTACCGTACACAAATCAACTCTTCTGCCTCTAACCCAAGGAAACTTTTCTCCATGTTCTCTTCCCTCCTCAACCTCCCCTCCCCTCCCCCTCCCTCCTCCCTCTCAGCTGATGACTTTGTCACCTTCTTTACGAAGAAGGTGAACGACATTACCTCCTCCTTCACCCCCACCGCTTTCCTCCCTCCCTCTTCTCCCACCCCCACTAACCTTACCTGTTTCAACCCCCTCTCTCCTGATGAAGTTAACAAACTGGTGACATCTAACCACCCTACCACCTGCCCCCTCGACCCAATCCCTTCCTCTCTTCTCCAGGACATCTCGGGCGATATCCTTCCCTTCCTTACATCCCAAATCAACATCTCCCTTGAGGCAGGCCTGTTTCCGGCAGCCTTCAAGACTGCCAGAATCAAGCCGCTCCTCAAGAAACCATCCCTAGACACCACTGATGTCCAAAACTACAGACCGGTATCTCTCCTATCATTCCTGTCCAAAACCCTTGAACGGGCTGTCTCCTCACAACTTTCTTCCTATCTCTCCCAGAACAACCTCCTCGACCCTCACCAGTCAGGCTTCAAGGCTGCGCACTCCACGGAGACGGCACTGCTCGCAGTGACAGAGTCTCTTCGTGATGCCAGAAGCTCGTCCCTCTCATCGGTACTGATCCTTCTCGACCTGTCTGCGGCGTTCGACACAGAGAACCACCAGATCCTTCTCTCCACTCTCGCCGAGCTTGGAATCGCTGGAACTGCGTTATCCTGGTTCACCTCCTACCTTGCAGATCGCACTTATCAGGTCACATGGAATGGTTCCCTGTCCAGACCCTGCACCCTGGACACCGGAGTCCCTCAAGGCTCAGTATTGGGACCCCTTCTGTTTTCTCTTTATACTAAATCGCTAGGCTCTGTAATCACATCTCATGGCTTCTCCTATCACTGCTATGCAGATGACACTCAACTGTTTCTCTCCTTTCCCCCCTCAGAAACCCAAATAGCAACACGCATCTCTAAATGCCTGGCCGACATCAGCAGATGGACAGCCGCCAACCACCTGAAGCTCAACCTTGACAAGACTGAGCTCCTCTTCATACCGGGGAAAGACTGCCCTCAGATGGACCTACTGGTCACCATCGAGAACACCCAAGTCTCCCCCTCAACCACAACAAGAGACCTTGGTGTGGTGGTAGATGACCAGCTGTCCTGCAATGCCAACGTCACCGCGGTGGCCCGATCTTGCAGAATTGCCCTCTACAACATCCGCAGGATCCGGCCCTTCCTCACACGTGAAGCGGCGCAGATCCTGGTCCAAGCGCTCGTCATCACCCGCCTCGACTACTGCAACTCTCTCCTGGCGGGACTCCCCGCCTCTGCAACCAAGCCCCTCCAACGCATCCAGAACGCACCAGCACGCCTGGTATTCAACCTACCGAAATTCTCCCACGTGACCCCTCTCTTCCGTGATCTCCACTGGCTTCCGGTAAATGCTCGCATCAAATTCAAGACTCTGGTGCTGACCTTTAGGGCAGTCAATGGAACTGCCCTGGCCTACCTCCAGGCGTTGGTCAAACCCTACATCCCAGCCAGAGCGCTCCGCTCAACTTCTGCCAGGCGACTTGTTCGACCTTCACTAATGTCAACCAAACATCGCTCGTCCAAGACCCAGCTCTTCACGGCTCTGGCTCCACAGTGGTGGAATGAACTCCCGTCTCATGTCAGGACGGCAGAGTCCCTCGCCAGCTTCCGCAAGAGACTCAAGACCCACCTGTTCAGAGTCCACCTGGACTCTCCTTGAACCCTCCTTCTCCTTTGTGAAACCCCTAAACTTGCTTAAGTCCTGACATTAATAGCTCTTAGCATGTTGTATATGTTAGCAAGTGTATATCCTTAATGTTGATAACACGCTCTTATCACAGCTACTTAAGCAGGTGACCTAGCAGTACGAAATTGTGTTATTCATCTTGTTAATATGAATACTTGTGAACTGCTGTGTTTTTATGTTTGCGTACCTCAGTGTTATGCTATTGTCTGCTTCAACTAATGTACTCCTTGTAAGTCGCTTTGGATAAAAGCGCCAAATGCCCTAAATGTAAATGTAAATGTAATGTGTGTGTGTGTGTGTGTGTGTTTGTGTGTGTGTGTGTGTGTGTGTTTGTGTGTGTGTGTGTGTGTGTGTGTGTGTGTGTGTGTTGTGTGTGTTTGTGTGTGTCTCTCTTTTACTTTCTCTTCTTGATTTCTTCAGCTAAAATGATATATTGTTTGCTAAAACGATATATTTTTAAGTATATAGCTATAGATTATTAATGACAATAAGCAGAGTAACTGGAATGTTCTGTTTTATTATCTGTGGCGTTGTTTAGAAAACTATTCTTGTTTCTTTCTAAGAAAAGCAGCACCAATTTTCTCATGTGAGATCTCTTGTCCAACAAAATGATTGATTTTGATTGATCGGGTCGTCATACAATATGGCGCCCGCACATCCGTCAAACTTAGCTCCAGGTGTACGGCTGTGAACCCAAATAACTAAAATATATCTAGTCAAGACATCGCCCAGGGAAATAATATCTAAGAAGCGTTAGCGCCGAGCCCGGAGCAACTGGCAAGCTTCATGATTCACACTCTCACCCACTGTTTCCTCCCAGCCGCCACGCAGAAGTTAGCCGCGCGGAAGGAAGGTCATTATCGCTGTATTACACAAGCTAACGGCTAACGCCCAGGGAGCAGTGTTTACTTATAGACCAAGTCAAAGAGGGAATAACCTCATATCAACACATGCCAGAGAACCTTAGCGCTATATGCTATGCTGTGTAGCTTGTAGTTTATCGCTAGTCTAGTGTTAGACAACGTTAGACATTTTCTATCTTTTACGAATATTCTAATATTCTACTATTAAGTACTATTCAGCGTTTTATTTAAAGCGACTCACAGTGATCAGATAAGAAGTCCTTGATTCGTTCCACACCGGGGACATTGACAATGTTACAGCAGAAGGGGATTGTGCAGTTGAAAATACAAGGGAATACAGGGAATAAAAAAGTAGGCTTAAATACAAAGTATGGCCAAAATAAACAACAGGCATGTTAGTAACCATAGTAACAATAAATACATGTTAGTTACAACAAGACAAATATGACAAATAAGTACAAGTATGACAAATAAGTACACAAAACATAAAACATGTAAGTAAAGACCAGTAGTCTGGATATGGATGAATACTGAGCAGAACCCAGAGGTATCACGCTCAGTGGGGGATGAATGATCCCCGCTAAATGTCTCTTAACGTTTGCAGGAAGCACTCCACGGACTCTGCAATGACAGCTTCTTCTGGTAGCATGTTCCACTCTCTGATTGTTCTTGGAAAGAATGAGAATTTAAGAGTGTCAAAGTTCAAAGAGTTAATTTTGCGGGTTGAACTTCTAACAGGCTCGAGGTACATCGATGCATCAAGGGCTGAGATGTTATGGACGATCTCGAAGAAGAGGACTAACCGAGCCGATCTCCGCCTTTCACTCAGTTCCACCCAGTTCAACCGTTCGAGTATTTCAGTGAAACTGCTTTCCCACTTATAATCTGCGAAGATGAATCTTGCACCTCTTTGTTGTACTGATTTCAGAGCATCCTTGTCTTTATCAGTGTAGGGGTCCCAGACCGAGCTAGCGTACTGTAGTTCAGAGGGTACTATGGCCACCAACGCTTCCCTTTTCGCTTTTTTTGTCATGATATTTTGCTAGGTCATGCATTCTGACCAGGATGTTTCACACAAATGGTTTTGTCGAAATCCATGCTGGAACGGGGATATTTTGCCTTTCCATGTGATTCAACAGGTGTTTACAGATGATGTGTTCCAGGAGTTTACAGCATACCACTGTCAGGGAAACTGGTCTTAAATGAGTGGCTGTGAGCTGGTCCCCTTTCTTAAATATAAGTGTAATGTTTGCCTGGAGCCAATCATCGGGTAGATTTCCTGTTTGTAGTGACTGGTTGAATATGCACTTGAGCAGTGGGCCTAGTTGGGGGGCCAGCATTTTGAGGATGCGATTGAGTAGACCATCTGGGCCGCGAGCCTTGTCGGTCTTAATATTTGCCAGAAGTTCGGTCACTCCTTCAGTGGTGATGATCAGGTCTTCTATCTGTGGGGCTGGATCTCCCGATATGGAGGGCTGGCTACCATCATCCTTAGTGAATACAGATTTGAATAGCTTATTAATTAGTTCGGCCTTGTCTTTGCTGCTACTGTAGAGTTCTTCACACTCACAAATAGGGGATATTCCAATGTTGTCCGCTCCACACTCTTTAACATAAACTGGAACACATTCCAGAATGGCCTGGTGTTGTTTCCAGCAAGACTCTGGGTGAGTGTTTGCTTGATATAGTCCCAGTGTGCACCGCAAAGGTTAATCTGAACCTGTTTCTTATGTTTGAGAATGTTTTCCAAGTCGCAAGATTTGCCTGTACGCTTGGCTTTGTTCTATAACTTATTTAGATTTTTTATTTGTTGTTTCATGCAGTGAGTGAGCCAGGGCAGGTTGTGCTGTTTCGTGGTGAACTTAGTTGGGATATGCTTATCCATCTGTGAAAACTGTTTTTCAAGGAGCATATGCCAGTTGTCATTCATAGTTTGCTTGTATTCTGTTCTCACAAATTTGTTGCTGAACACTTTCAGCTCAGTTTGGATGGCATCCCAGTCTGCTAATGAAAAGGAAACCTTGACAGAGACCCACATTATTTAAAATTCTGTGTCTGTGGTTGCACTCCTTGTTGCTGTAAAGCCTTCCTTCATGCCGATATAGACTCCACCCCCGTTTATATTGCGCTCCTTCCTAAACATGGTATAGTGTTTGGGGAATATTGTACCATTCTTTATGGTTTCATCTAGCCATGACTTGTTCCCAATTATGCAATCAGGTTTGGTGTCACCAATGAGATCATGAAGGTTAAGGGTCTTGTCCTTTACACCACCACAGTTTATCAAGATTGTACGGCATTGATTATGCCTATTGATTGTAGTCCCTTCAAGTTTAATGCTCTCATCTGATCAGCTGAGGTTGTGTTTATAAATGACAGGCTTACACTCACTTCTTGGTCACTGGTTTCAGATTGGTTATCAGTTGTCAATACTACGTTGTTATAGGGGGTTGCTGGTTGTTCGTTTTCTCTACGTTGGGTGATGGGTTCAAGATCTATTTTTTTATACTATTCTTCTTCTTTGCTTCCTCAGTTTGACTAGTCACAGGTTCCAGGGTGGACCGCAAACTCAGAAGACGTCGTTTTTTGACTCTTCAGCTGCTGTTTTACCCCATGCCTCCTCCACTTTATTTTTGATGAGTTCCTGGTCTTCTTTGTTGTAGTCATTTGTTATGCTTATCGTCTGATAGGAGTTTCCACCGTTTTTTGGTTTCCTCACATTCTTGAATATGTTTTCCTTATCAGCGCCGGTGGTCTGTTTCATTCCCTGAGTAGCCTGTGTTCCCAGTCTGATAACCTATTTGGTTATCCAAAGTTTCCCTAGTTCAAGAATGTTTTCACAAAGACCGTCAAAGAACATTACTGGGGTTTCTTCTGAACTTTCATGTGCTTGGTATATGATCAGATTTTTTCTCTGTATTCACGATCATCTGTTTCCTTCAGCTGTTCATCTCTGGCTTCTTTCATTATTTTCTTAAAATCTGGTGGTTTAGATATTTCACTTGTTTTGGTCATTTCAGCCCAGGTCTTCACTGTATCAGCGTACGAGATTTGTATCTGCTGCTTTGCGTCTGCCAGGAGCATTCTACTGTTTAGGACACTATTTTCAAAATAACCTTGGCTGTTTTGTCTACTGATGCTTGGCTGAATAGGTCCTTGGTAGGGTTGGCTGACCTGGCAGCTTGGACTGCATTATGTTCGCACAATAGGCAGTACCAATGTAACGAGGAAAATGAGTTGATGGCCTTACCCATGGCTGCCGGTATGTTCTGGCATTTGACGCAAGACCATTCGTCACACCGTTCGCACTGTATAAGCTCTTTTCCCCCAGTGTCGCATTTCACACACTTATCATCATCACTTATAGTTTCAATAGTTTCAATTGTTCAACTCCTACCTTGGCCGTCAGTTTCCGTAACATCTTTCTGTGTTTTCGATTCCATTTCCGTGTAACTCATTGGCTTATTTGGTGCTTTGTTAGAGTTATCCTTGTCTGACATTTTGCCAGTGATCCAGGTTGATGTCGTAACCGGTGAAAACGGTTGTTAACCCTGGCAACCGGATGTGACTCCGTTGAGAAACCAATTTCACCTCTTGTTTTCGCGACAATAAGTTTTCCAGCTATGTTGTCTGTGATTCTTTAAATCCATCGAATACGATTTCATTGTCTTTCAATTGAAGATTAAGCTCCACTCAGCTGATGCATGTCGCATGATGTTGTAGTGCGTGAATGTATAAGAAAAAATGTATATTGCACATGAACAGTGTAATTGCACACGAGAATACATCATAATATAATATTATCATTATTATTATTATTATATCTTATTATATTATTAGTATAATACACAGCATTGCGGTAAGAAGAGGGTTAGATATCTTGCCGTCAGGTACAGGTTGTCAAACGGAGAACATTTAGCCTCAGAGCGCACAGCCCGGTCATCTTCCCTCAGCCTGCCAACTGTTTCCCGTTCATCGTGGCGTTAACAACTCGA
>CM051021.1:7409458-7411958 GCA_027704905.1 Muraenolepis orangiensis | reverse complement strand
TGTGGGTGTGAACGTGTGAGTGACCAATGAAGAGGATTCAACCCTTTAGACTTGAGCAGTGGACTGTGAAAAATCTGAACAATATTAACAATGTTCCACTAAATGTCCACTCATGCAGCCCCTTCCACACTGAAGGTTTGAAACGCGGAATTGCACAATAAGCCTGTTGCTAAACCCATGTGGCTCAGCTAAGAGATTCTAGAGCATGTTTTTCTTCTTCTCTCCATTCAAAATGTGCTCTATTTAAATGTGGTTTTCACAGACATTTAGCATGTGTATAAAGTGAGTCAGTTAGCAGCAGGGGCTGGAGGAGGTGACACCACAGACCAAGGTTGATGGACTGATCGATGGTTGGAGTGAACGGATGACAATTCTACTTGTGGTTGTCAGCTCCCTTCTTGTTATCGAGCTGTCATCCCCTCATTGCTCACTCTTCATCTCTCTCTCTCTCTCTCTCTCTCTCTCTCTCTCTCTCTCTCTCTCTCTCTCTCTCTCTCTCTCTCTCTCTCTCTCTCTCTCTCTCTCTCTCACACGTCATTTCACTGTTTCTCTCTCTTTGTTCCCTTCAATGTGCTTATATGCATTTGTATATGATATCTATCTATCTATCTATCTCCACCATCACAGCCACCACTACCACCACCACCATCACCACCACCATCACCACCACCATCACTACCACCATCACCACCTCCAACATCACCACCACCACCATCACCACCACCATCACTACCACCATCACCACCTCCAACATCACCACCATCACCACCACCATCACTACCACCATCACCACCTCCAACATCACCACCACCACCACCACCACCACCATTAACATAAGCACCATCACATCTACCAACACCACCATTTCCTCCTCCACTACTTACACCACATCCTCCACCTGTTCCAGCACCATCACCACCACCCTCCCTCTACCCCCACAATCCAGCTGGCATCCCATTGGACAGCCCGGTTTGGAGGGCTGCCAGTGCTAACCTTGACGGAGAAGCTGGCTCCTCTCAGTGCTGCTGCTCATAGCCGTGTTGTAATTTTGAGACAGTCGGAGACACATGGTCGAAAGAGTCTCTCACACACACACACACACACACACACACACACACACACACACACACACACACACACACACACACACACACACACACACACACACACACACACACACACACACACACACACACACACACACACATACGCTCATTATCCAATCATCCCCTCTGTCTGCCTGCCTCTCTGTCTTTCTCTCTCTCCCCACCTCTCTCTCTCTCTCTCTCTCTCTCTCACTCTCACTCTCACTCTCTCTCTCTCTCTCTCTCTCTCTCTCTCTCTCTCTCTCTCTCTCTCTCTCTCTCTCTCTCTCTCTCTCTCTCTCTCTCTCTCTCTCTCTCTCTCTCTCTCTACTCAGTTCAGGTTGTAATTATACACAGTGGGCAAAAGCTCACAGAAACAATAACATCTCTCACAGTGACACACATTCACACCTGCCAACACACAGACACACAGACACACAGACAGACAGACCAACGGACAGACAGCAGAACCCTTATATGGCGCCACAAATAGGTCTTCTTTATCTCTCAGTTTGATACCAATTGCCAGTTTTTAACGGCTATTAAAATAAAAAGACATTTCAATCACCAATTCAATCAGCCCACACCCTGGATCCCCACATCATACCGCCATGCCATGATGGTTAGACAGGAGTTCCACGGCCCATCACTGATTCACTCTGTCTGTAATCACTACAGCACCCGGCCATGTTGGAGGCTCTGGGGGGGAAATCCAAACCGCTCGCCCACCGTGGAACGGTAATTAAGAATTGGAAGCCACTGGAAATTGCTGCATGCTGCCTGTTAGTTTTCAGTTAATCATCTCTTTTCCCGGACTATCCAGGATATTCCAAGTTGTCCTTCTTCCATTCAGTGTGACTCTCGCTCTCTCTCTCTCTCTCCTCTCTCTCCTCTCTCTCTCTCTCTCTCTCCTCTCTCTCTCTCTCCCTCTCTCTCTCCAATCATCTCCCAGTCTCTCTGTTCCTCGCTCTTCCACACGGTTGTGTGTGGTGAGGCTGAGCAGACATTACATGCGTCATCTAGTTACCAGATGCAGGGAAATCTGCCTCTCTCAATCTCTCTCTCTCTCTCTCTCTCTCTCTCTCTATCTCCCCCCCTCTCTCTCTCACTCTCTCTCTCCATTGTCTCTCTCTTACACACACACACACACACACACACACACACATACACACACACACACACACACACACACACACACGAAGAAGAAGAAGAAGAAGAAGAAGAAGAAGAAGAAGAAGAAGAAGAAGAAGAAGAAGAAGAAGAAGAAGAAGAAGAAGAAGAAGAAGACTTTTTGACTTTTGCAAAAACACTTTATTTACACTAGATCAATTGTGATCAAATAAAGTGCTTCATTGTGCAAAAACACAAAACAAAAATAAAAAACAAAAAAAACAGAAACAAAGAAAAAAACCAAA